>JBBDGP010000670.1:0-582500 GCA_037952835.1 Lithobates septentrionalis | reverse complement strand
ATCGCACTGTTGCTGTTTGCAACCTATGTCTGAAGCGGATTAAGCATGGCCAAAACAGCAGCATCCTCTCAAAAACCTGCACTGAGAGGAATGAAGGTATAGCAACATGTGTCCCAAATACTTGCAGCTAATCTGCAAACAGTACACCACCACCTGATTTTAGCAGGCAAATTTCCCTACCCCAGTTGCTAAACCTTAGAAAGAAATTCGGTCCCAGCCATCCACATGCTCAGCGTCTGATTGCTAGCTTGGCCAAATTGCTAGCACTGCAACTGTTGCCTTTTCAGCTGGTAGACTCTGCCCCCTTTCGTGAATTTGTGGAATGTGCTGTACCTCAGTGGTAGGTTCCAAAACACCATTTCTTTTCAAAGAAGGCCGTTCCGGCTCTCTACCTTCATGTGGAAGGCAATGTTTTGGTCTCGTTGGACAGGGCGGTCAGCAGTAAGGTGCATATTACCACTGACTCATGGTCCAGCAGGCATGGACAGGGATGTTACCTTTCTTTCACAGTGCACTGGGTAACTCTGCTGGCAGCTGGGAAGGATGCAGGACAGGGTTCAGTATTGTTTGAGCTTGTTCTGCCACTACGCCTCCAAAATGCTAGTGGTGATTCTGCCACAGCTCTCTCCTTCACCCTCTCCTCTTATTCTTCCTCTATGGCCTCTTCCTCTGCAGATTTGTTCTCTGAACCAGTGGTGCTCCATAGGCGTTCAAGGGGCTATGCAAGCACTCAGGCAAAAAGATGCCATGCGGTGCTTGAGTTGGTCTACTTAGGGGACAGGAGCCACACGGGGCAGAGATTTTGTCAGCTCTGCAGGGGCAGGCTTAGAGGTGGTTGACGCCACGCCAGCTTCAGCCAGGAATGGTTGTATGCGACAATGGCACCAACCTCCTCTCCGCCCTCCGACAGGGACACTTGACCCATGTTCCCTGTTTGGCTCACGTCCTGAATTTGGTGGTGCAGCAGTTCTTGAGCAGGTACCCAGGATAACAGGATCTCCTGAGGCAGGCCAGAAAAGTCTGTTGTCATTTCAGCTGGTCATATAATACCAGTGCTCGGCTGGCTGACATTCAAAGGGAATGCAACCTGCCCACCAACCGCCTCATTTGTGACATGCCCACCAGGTGGAAATCAACGACGGCAATGTTGCAGTGGCTGCACATGCAGCAGAGGGCCATCAATGAGTACCTGTGTGAGTATGGCACCAGGACAGGGTCAGGGGAGCTTGGCTTTTTTTCGCCACTCCAGTGGCTACTGATCAAGAATGCATGCACTGTCCTGTCACCATTTGAGGAGGCCACGAGGATGGTGAGCAGCGACAATGCATGCATCAGTGATACTGTCCCTCTTGTCTTCCTGTTGGAGCACACTCTTTGTGGAATAATGGACAGGACACTTGAGGCAGAACAGCGGGAGTAAGAGGAGGACTTCCTTACCTCTCAAGAACCCCTTTATCCAGATACTATTCCTGCGTGCCCGCCAAACACACAGGAAGAAAAGGAGGAGGACGATTGTGTCAGCATGGACATGGAGGATAACACTCAGCAGCAGTCTTCAAGGGATCGTTTTCTGTCCCCAGAAACCCAAGGAGTTGTATGTGGCTGGGAGGTGGTAGTTGCGGATCATGTGATCCTTAGTGACCCAGAGGACTCCGGATCAAATGCCTCTGCAAACTTACGCTGCATGGCCTCCCTGATTCTGCAAAGCCTGCGAAAGGACCCTAGGATTCGTGGTATCAAGGAGAGGGATCATTACTGGCTAGCAACCCTTCTTGATCCATGTTACAAGGGTAAGGTTGCAGAACTAATCCTGCCTTCACAGAGGGAGCAGTGGATGAAACATCTTCAGGAGGCCTTGAAGAAAAGTTTGTGCAATGCATTTCCAGATCCTGGGAGGTTACAACTTTCTGGTGCTGGACAACCTGTTGCTGAGGCTTCGTTCAGTCAGAAAAAGAGCAGTGGAGAAGGTGGCCGGCTGACTGATGCCTTCAGACAATTTTTCAGTCCTCAGCGTCAAGGTCTGATCGGTTCAAGCAACCATTGCCAGCGTCTGCATTACATGGTGCAGGAATATCTAGGGGCAAGAGCAGACCTGGAGACCTTTCCAACAGAGCATCCACTGGGTTACTGGGTCTTGAGGATGGACCACTGGCCAGAGCTTGCTCAATATGCAATTGAGCTACTGGCCTGTTCTGCATCCAGCGTTCTTTCTGAACGCACATTCAGTGCTGCTGGAGAGTTTGTAACGGATCACAGAGTGGGCCTGTCCACAGACTCCATTTATAGGCTCACATTCATAAAAATGAGTCAGTCTTGGATCAGCAGCTACCAATCACCTGATGCTGATGCAACCAATTGAACTTTCTATAGATGTGGGAACCCTTGAAGACTGCCTATGCTGAGTGACTATGTTAAAGGGGGCTTCCAGATTCCGATAAGCCCCCCGCCCGCAGACCCCCACAACCACCGGCCAGGGTTGTGGGGATGAGGCCCTTGTCTTCATCAACATGGGGACAAAGTGTTTTGGGGGGCTACCCCAAAGCACCCTCCCAATGTTGAGGGCATGTGGCCTGGTACGGTTCAGGAGGGGGGGGGCCGCACTCTCGTCCCCCCCTCTTTTCCTGCGGCCTGCCAGGTTGCGTGCTTGGATAAGGGTCTGGTATGGATTTTTGGGGGGACCCCACGCCGTTTTTTTTTTTTTTTGGCGCGGGGTTCCCCTTAAAATCCATACCAGACCTGAAGGGTCTGGTATGGAATTTAGGGGGAACCCCACATCATTTTTTTTTTTTTTAATTTTGGTTCGGGGTTGCCCTGTGGGGAATTCCCATGCCGTTTTTATCAATGAACTTCTATGTGTATTGTCGGCAATGCAATAGCCGCGGGTAGTTTTAAATGTGTTTTTTCCTTCAAAATGTCATTTTGCTGTCAGACTGTTCTAAACACGGGAAACATGCGCCCCTTTACAGGCATACTATAGACACCCCCCAGGTACGAAATTTAAAGGGATATTACACTTTTATTGTTTGACTTTCAGCATTATTAAAATCACTGCTCCTGAAAAAACGGCCGTTTTTAAAACTTTTTTTTGCATTGATTCATGTCCCCTGGGGCAGGACCCGGGTCCCCAAACACTTTTAATGACAATAACTTGCATATAAGCCTTTAAAATTAGCACTTTTGATTATTCATGTTCGTGTCCCATAGACTTTAACGGTGTTCGCCTGTTCGAACGAACTTTTTTCCTGTTCGCATGTTCTGGTGCGAACCGAACAGGGGGGTGTTCGGCTCATCCCTAGTAGGGAGCAGAGAGAACAATGCCTTGCGATCTACCCCGAGATCAACCCCTAGACTAATGACCTAAAACTTAAAGAATACCGAGAGCTGAAGGAAACAGTAGTTATAAAGTGCTGTAAAGTGAAAAAAAGGAAGAAGAAAAGGGGAGAAGAACAGCAGAAGTAGGAGGAGGGTAAGTAGAGAGCGCATGACAGAGGTTGGGGGAGAGGAGGTGCACAGAAGACCACCACGAGAGGGTGAATAGGGGCAAACCTATGAGGGAACCGAGCACATGTACTACTAATCATATATATAAGGGGAGCCCAATGTGGGTAGCCCAAGGCTCCCAAATGATTTTAAATTTGTCTAGAGTGTCCAGGATAGTGTTGGAAATCTTTTCTTGCAACATTATCCAATAAATTTTTTGTTTAGCTAACCGGAAGGAAACTTTCGAAGACTTCCAAGACCGGGTAATAGTCATTTTGGCTCCCAGAAGAATAAACCGAATCAACTTCTGGTTAGGTTTGGATGTTTTAGGGATTGGACTGTTAATTAAAGCTATAGTTGGGTCTGTGGATCCAGAAAGCAGGGTCTGCTTGGTGGCGCTGCGACCTGGAGTTGCACAGACACAAATGGTTCCCATTGGAAGCCATAGTGTATGACTTTTCTCTTGCGTTTTTGCGGTTGCAGGTTGGGTCGCACAGGTGTGGGAGCCCTAAGTTTTCCTTCTGGTTGAGGTTTTGCTACACACAAGAATAGACATCATGGAGTTTATTGCCTTACTTTGCAATACACCAGAAAGATCGCAGCTAGGAAGGCTGTCTGTTTTTATGTGGCTGCACAGCAGAAATACTCAACATTGAAGCTTGTTGGTGCTTTCTGTTTCAGATTCCCTTACCTTACTGCACTTCGGAAAAACACAATGCTGCAGGTTGCTTGGGTCCTTTCCGTGTTGGTTCTATGTGACTGCACTACAGAGCTGCATAACCGAAAAGATATTGTCTTGTTATGTTGGTTTAGCTAGCCAGTGCCATATTGATCTTCTAACTGTATTTGGTGGTTCATCAGAAATACGCAACATAGAAGTTTGGGTCTTTCTGTCTTATATTTATGGCCCTGTTTTGCTGTACATCAGTAAAACTCCACCGTAAACAGGACTCCCGTCCTTTATGTATATATATCAGTTATGACCTAGCTAGCTGCACTTCAGAAACACGCAGCATTTAGGGTCGGTTCACACTGAGGCAGCACGACTTACAGCGCGACTGCCTCAGGCGACCCAGGACACGACTCAGCAGCGACTTGCGAAACGACTTCTGTATAGAAGTCAATGCAAGTCGCCTCCAAAGTCGTACAGGAACTTTTTTCTAAGTCGGAGCGACTTGCATCGCGCCGATTTAGAACGGCTCCATTGCACAGAACAGGACGCTACTTGTCAGGTGACTAGGTCGCCTGACAAGTCGTTCCAGTGTGAACCAAGGCTGAGGGTTTGCGTGTGTCTTAATGTTTTTACAGATTGGCTGCACATCAGAAAACCAAACTGTGAGGACTGTTTGTCTACATTGAAGTTCAGATTTGGGTCTCTCCCATATTTGATATGTTGGTTTAGCTAGCCACACTCAGATACACATTATTGTCTATGCTTGTGTCCTTTTTGTCTAAATCTATTGTGCTGGGTCCACAATCTATGATCTTTTTTAATTTGTGATATTAATAATGCATGTATCACCTTTTGTATTTCAGCCCTCTTTTCCGTGGAGGGGCCTGGAGTTCTGGCTGCAGACGTCACATGTCAGAAAGCCTCAGCCCCTTACATTCAGGGATGCTGGAACCATTTCCTAGGGTTGAAGCCCAGTAGGGTTATAGGACACTGGAGGAAGGCGATAAAGAATCACCCTGCTTAGTAAGAACTTGGGAAGTTCTGTTCAGAGGAGTATTATGACCTGAAGATGAAGTATAAAGATGTCCACCCGACCGAATAGGTTACGGCTCGGTGCATGGCCTTCATCTCACCCTTCTAGCAGAACTAGATGTAGCAGTATAAGTGTTATACTCCTGCTATGAACTTTATTCTCCTAAAGTAGGCACTCAGACGTAAGTAAAGCCACAGAGTGGGCATGCCTTAAACCCAGGGATCAAGCCTCGGTTAATCTATTACCCTTAAGTAGGCTTCCCTTTAGTCTTTGCTGATGTAAAGCTAAAAATGAACAAAAAAGGTTGTCTGTTAGGGGCCCACCTTTTTTTGCAGTTTTAATTCCCTGAACAGGGTAGTGTTAAGACAGGCCCTCTTAGTGATCAATTAGTGTCCTTGTCTTACAACAAAGGTCTCTGATTAATCTTTAAGGGTTCTAAGTAGCACCTACAGGCACAATAGGCCATGGTTGTTAGATGTGTGAGACAGGCAACATTGATAACCTACAAGTTTAACATGTTTTCTGATTCCATCTTTAAGAGCCCACTCCACCTAGGTCCTGCATCCGAAGCAGAGAAGGCAGGGACATCGGTGGAGTAGACCTGCAGACCAGCCGCATGATCCAGCTATAATACCTTCATCAAGCATATGGAGTGGAGGTAAAACTCACTGCAGAACCAAGGTTCGCCAAGAGGGTCTTGCAGTGGTCCCACCCTAAGGTAGGCCTGAGGTACTTGATTATCCTCTCAGGTGTGCCTTCCTGGAAGATGACTAGAGAAAATTGACAGTTACTTACCGATAACTGTTTTTCTAGGATATCTTCCAGGACGGCAGGCCTACTTCCCGCCCGTTGGAGGAGGGAAAATGGTAGAACACTAGAAGGTGAGTACCTATGAGGAATGATTTCCCTTGTGAACCAGGTTCAGGAGTTACTTCTCTACAAACTGAGGATCAAGGGGAAGGGTGGGGACTTAAAACAGCTGTCGATTGATTGTGTTTACTGTAGGGAGGAGCCTCTCATCTCTCAGGTGTGCCGTCCTGGAAGATATCCTAGAAAAACAGTTATCGGTAAGTAACTGTCAATTTTTCCCTTTAGAAATGTAATTTTGCTGCGGGACCGTTCTAAACATGGGAAAAATGCACCACTTTACAGGCATACTATAGACACCCCCCCCCCCCCCCCCAGGCACGAAATTTAAAGGAATATTTAATTTTATTGTTTCACTTTAAGCATTATTAAAATCACTGCTTCCGAAAAAACGGCCATTTTTAAAACTTTTTTTTGCATTGATTCATGTCCCCTGGGGCAGGACCCGAGTCCCCAAACACTTTTTATGGCAATAACTTGCATATTAGCCATTAAAATGAGCACTTTTGATTTTCACGTTCATGTCCCATAGACTTTAACGGTGTTCGAACAAACTTTTTGCCTGTTCACATGTTCTGCTGCGAACCGAACTGGGAGGTGTTCGGCTCATCCCTAGACAGCATGATTATTGCATAGGTGTGCCTTAGGCTGGCTACAATAAAAGGCCACTCTAAAATGTGCAGTTTTACTGTATTTGGGGGGGGGGTCCAAAGGATATGAAAACCAGTTAGTATCTGGTGTGACCACCATTTGCCTCATGCAGTGCAGCATAGAATTGACCAGGTTGTTGATTGTGTCTGTCCAAAGTTGCTGCATATTGTCAGGAACTGGAACACGCTGTCGTATACACTGATCCAGAGCATCCCAAACATGCTCAATGAGTGACATGTCTGGGGAGTATGCTGGCCATGTCAGAACTGGAATGTTTTCAGCTTCAAGGAATTGTGTACAGATCCTTACAACATGGGGCCATGCATTATCATGCTGCAACATAAGGTGATGGTTGTGGATAAATGGCACAACAATGGGCCTCAGGATCTCATCACGGTATCTCTGTGCATTCAAAATGCCATCAATAAAATGTACCTGTGTTCATTGTCCATAGCATACGCCTGCCCATACCATAACCCCACCACCACCATGGGCCACTCGATCCACAACATTGACATCAGAAAAACGCTTACCCACACAATGCCATAAATGCTGCCATCTGCCCTGTACAGTGAAAACCGGGATTCATCCGTGAAGAGAATACCTCTCCAAAGTGCCAGACGCCATAAAATGTGAGCATTTGCCCACTTAAGTTGGTTACGATGATGAACTGCAGTCAGGTTCCCAGGTCTGTACACCTGCTGTGCTCATTATGAGGGGTTCCCACCATCTCTGTACTGAGTTCCTGGGTCTGTACACCTGTTGTGCCCATTATGAGGGGTTCCCACCATCCCTGTGCTGAGTTCCCAGGTCTTTACACCTGCTGTGTCCATTATGAGGGATTTCCACCATCCCTGTGCTTAGTTTCCAGGTCCGTACACCTCCTGTGCTGAGTTCCTGGGGCTGTACACCTGCTGTGCCAATTATGAGGGGTTCCAACCATCCCTGCGCTGGGTTCCCGGGTCTGTACACCTGCTGTGCCCATTATGAGGGGTTCCCACCATCCCTGTGCTGAGTTCCTGGGGCTGTACACCTGCTGTGCCCATTATGAGAGGTTCCTACCATCCCTGTGCTGAGTTCCTGGGTCTGTACACCTGCTGTGCCCATTATGAGGGGTTTCCACCATCCCTGTGCCGAGTTCCCAGGTCTGTACACCTGCTGTGCCCATTATGAGGGGTTCCCACCATCCCTGTGCTGAGTTCCTGGGTCTGTACACCTGCTGTGCCCATTATAAGGAGTTCCCACCATCCTTCCTGGATTTGTAATAATTTATAGATGTAACAGAAGGAGCAGTGACTCAGACATGTGGGTAGAAACAGCCAAAGCCTTTGGGTGGACCAAAAAAACACAAGTATACAAGACATATCAGGCATTGAGGTTGTTGTAGCTTACCAGACTCCACCTACTAAAACTAAAATATAATTTTTAGGTGGATTGATAATAGTTTGATATCAATTTCTATATTTGAATAAAAAGCCAAAATCCCCTCCAAATAAAATTAAATGAAATATAGATAAAATAAAACAATTGCTGGTAAGCCCGAGTATTAAATGTGACTACAGGGTGGGAAATGACTGGATGAGGGAAAACATTTGCTTAGAAGAGAGCACAGCCCCCCATGTATCATATATAATAATGTAATGTATATGTGTGTGTATATATATATATATATAAAATAATACAGAAGAGTGAGAACATTTCCTACCTGGTGGATCAGCTCCGGGATGCAGACTGAGGAGGAGAAGGAACAATGCAGTGACTTTAAACCATGGAGAACAAAGTCATAAACTGCCTGCAGTGTAAATCTTGCTCCCCTGGGAGTGAGATAAGGATTCTATTGATACAATGAGATCAGCATAGCTCTCACATGTTGCTCCCTAGTGCAGCCCCTGATGTGTTCATCTCTATGTACTAGTTTACTACTAATGCCCCATACATACGATCGGAATTTCCGACAAGAAAAGTTGGATGTGAGCTTTTGGTTGGAAAAATTCCGACCGTGTGTAGGCTCAATCGGACTTTTTCAGTCGGAATTGCCGCCATCAAAAATTTGAGAGCTGGTTCTTAAATTTAGCGACAGGAAAAGTTCTTGTCGGGAGTTCCGATCGTCTGTAAGCAATTCCGACACACAAAAAAAATGCATGCTCTGAATAAATTCAACACATGCTCAAGATTTGTGTGACCGTGTGTATGCAACACAAGTTTGAGCCAAAATTCCGTTGAAATCCACGGTTTTCTTGTCGGAATTTCCGATCGTGTGTACGCGGTATTATGCTGCACTAAACTTTTTATTCTCTCTCTCTCTCTCTCTCTCTCGGCTTCCCAGCAGGGTTTCTGGCTGCAGTTGTCTAAGCTGAGAGTGGCTGTTACACTCTTTTTCACACTAATGCAGAGTTCCTCCTTATGCCCCGTACACACGATCGGACATTCCAACAACAAAATCCTAGGATTTTTTTCTGACGGATGTTGGCTCAAACTTGTTTTGCGTACACACGGTCGCACAAAGTTGTCGGAATTTCAGATCGCCAACAACGCGGTGACGTCAAGCACGTACGACGAGACTAGAAAAGGCCATTTCAGAACCAAGCGCGGCACCCTTTGGGCTCCTTTTGCTAATCTCGTGTTAGTAAAAGTTTAGTGAGGGACGATTCGCGCTTTTTCAGACTCGTGGTTTTCAGATCGTTTTCTGCCGTTCAGTTTGTGCTTGTGGGTTTGTATCTGCTCTTCAGTGTGTGCAAGCAAGTTCCGCGTGACTTAGTCATTGTGTTCTTGTTCGTTCGATACTGTTTTTCAGGTCGCTCTTCACAGGCCTTTCTGTTCTTCAGTGTGTTCTGTTACTTCGTTCTGAGCAGCCGGCCGTTTTCTAGCCATGTTTCGTATACGTACTCCTCCTAGAGTTCGTGCTGTGCGGGGGCTTGGTGTTGGGGATCCGGACCTTGACACAAGTCCAGTCCATGAACAGGGTGGGGAGGAGTTCATGGGCCAAGAATTGGTTGCTTCAGCATGACCAGTTCTGTCATATGCCTTTGCTCCGTGAGATCCGTGAGAATAATCCTGATGATTTCAGGAACTTTCTCAGGATGACGGACCCCGTATTTCACCATCTGCTGGCTTTGCTGACCCCCTATATCAGCAGGCAGGATACCTGCATGAGGCAAGCCATCACTCCGGAGCAGAGGCTGGTCGCTACCCTGCGGTACTTGGCGACAGGGAGATGCCTGCAGGACCTCAAGTTCTCGACAGGCATCTCACCCCAGGCTCTGGGGATCATTATCCCAGAGACTTGTTCTGCCACCATCCAGGTCCTGCAGAAGGAGTATATTAAGGTAAGATTTGTATCCTTTAATATCACATTTTATTATATTTAATGTATTTAAAGATATAGTATTACTTTCCTCATTCCCTAATTACCATGATTGTAATATGCTGTGAATGTCCCCTTTCTCCTCATGCATGCTGGATTTTTATGTATTTTTTTTTTTTTTTTAGTCCTTCATACATATTTGCCTTCGCTTACCTCCCCAACATGCTCTCCTGCCCCTATATTCACCTCATGTAGTCACTTAACAATGTATTTTATCAGCTCCATAGTAGTTCTTTACCACAAACACCCCCTAAAATGTTTTGAAATGTGATTTGTGCTTTAAATTCAGGCAGGGTGCCTGAGGCTTTTTTTTGTGGTGTCCCCAAATAATTTTTCTAAACCCTCCCTCCCACCAACTGCTAAGTCAGCTGATCCCCATCTCTTTACTGGTCATATTTATGGATGAATTCCCCAAAGCATGTAGTGCAAGGGCCTGCCTGTATACTTTCAAATGGTACTGTTTAAAGTTTTTGGATTCGATTATTATCTTGATAGGTAATCTCAGAATGTCCAAATGTCCTCAAATGTGTACAGTGTGTATTTATATCTTTGTATTCTGACACTTCTTACCTGTCCAGTGGGCTGCCAATAGTGTAACTAAGGAGGGGCTGTTACAAGTAATACCCATTATTTAGGCATTCATCTGTCAATGAAGTGAAGAGGGTTACCTGTCCAAGATTCCCCCCCCCTATAATGTTAGAAATGGCCCATGAGGGGGGGGGGGGGGTGAATATGATAGGTGTACCTTATACTTTGGTGTTAATTTCCCCTTAATAAATGCTATCTGGAGGTTGGCCAAGAATGTTTGTGCCTAATCTGCTTGCCATGTTTATGTGCAAAAATAGTAAATTATTTTTGTTTTCCTCAACAGTTTCCTTCCACGCCACAGGAATGGCAGACTGTGGCCTCCCACTTTGCCCAGCGGTGGGACTTTCCTAACTGCGGAGGGGCAATTGATGGGAAACACGTCCACATCGTCCCACCACCCAACTCGGGGTCGTACTATTTCAACTATAAGGGGTTCAATAGTATTGTGATGTTGGCGGTGGTGTCGGCTTATTACGACTTCTTGTATGTGGACGTGGGGAAGAATGGCCGGATGTCCGATGGTGGAGTCATCACCCAGACGGAGTTCTACAGGCATCTCCAGAATGGCAGCTTGGACTTGCCACCTCCAGAGGACAATGTGGAAGGACTCCCATTCGTTTTCGTTGTGGATGAAGCATTTGCGCTGGGGGACCATCTTATGCGGCCATTCCCGATGAGGACCCTCACCCCGGAACAGAGGGTTTTTAATTACCGGCTGGCCAGAGCCAGAAGAGTGGTGGAGAACACATTTGGAATCCTGGCCAGCCAGTTCCGCCTATTTCTGACACCCATCCATATGGCGGAGTATAAACTTAATCATCTAATCCTGGCATGCTGTGTTCTCCATAACTTTTTACGCAAACATTCTGTCAACTATGCTGGCTCAGTTGGCCCTGAGGCCGGAATTATACATGATCCAACCCTGACGGCGCTTGAAAGTGGCCGTCCTGGCTTGCCCTCCCTGAGTGCCCGTGATGTGCGGTTAAGATACCTTGAGTTCTTTGCGGGTAGGGGGCCATCAATATGCCAGACAATTTGTGAAGCATTTATCAAATAAAAATTAAAAAGCTAATTTTCTCTAGTCATCTTCCAGGACGGCACACCTGAGAGATGAGAGGCTCCTCCCTACAGGAAACACAATCAATCGACAGCTGTTTTAAGTCCCCACCCTTCCCCTTGATCCTCAGTTTTTTGATTGTTTCTCCCTACACAGCGAAACCGTTAGTTTTTTTCCAAATGACCTGAAGCCTGGGGCTGGTGGTCCCCCCCTGGGAGCCGGACCAAATGCCTGGGGAAGGCCTATGGCCACATCACCCTGAAAGTGAAAGAGGGCGCCGCCTGCCCGATCTCGTATGATCTCGGAGGCAAAGAAGGGTTGGGCCTGGTTAGTACCTGATGGGCCTCTGGGTCTGGCCGGATATATTTATCCTTCCTGGGGGGTTCCCCTATCCTTTCCTCAGGGGGGGCAGCAGAAACTGGAAGAGCCCCCCTGAGAGCTGAAGGCCCCTGGGTACAGTGGTGTCCCCAGAACTTCAGGGGCCTTTTTCCTGTCTCCCCCCCTTACCTATCCGGGCGTCCGTTCAGACAGGGGTGCTGGCTGTCAGTTCTTTCCAGGGCCCCCGACTCCTGGGCCCCTGGTAGCTCGCGTGGGCTGCTGGGGAGGGCGCCGCCTGAACGACCCGCGTTCTTACCCAGGAGGGAAGGCTGAGAGTCAGCAGGAGCAAGCGCCCACATCCTCCTTTCGAGGAGGCACCAGTTCACTACGGTGGATGTCTGCCTAAACCACCTCAAAATGGAATGAGGAACATAAGGCATTTCCCCCCCAGGTGTATATACTGACTGGCAGGACACAGCCTAACCTTGCAGCTCCCTACGGGGACAGCAGTTGGGGGGGCACTTTGGCGGCTATCCTCCTTGCGTGTGGACCATAAGGATGGAAAAGCAAGCCCGGTGGCTGTGGAAAAAGGGGAAGACTACAACGGTGAGTACTTTCCTTTACCTTGGGAATTTAGCTGCAAAACCCCCAATCCCAGCCAGATGGTTTCTGGGCATTTGAGATAATCTCCCCTGGGGTCTAGATTCAAATAGCCCAGAAGCTTCTGCTAAAAACACCAGCTACAGCTCCCTCTTACATCAGAGATGCTGTATGGTGGACAAGTGTTGCAGAGGAGCGAGTGTACCTAAACCACCTCAGATGGGAAAGAGGTAGGTAAGGCATTTCTTCCCCTTCCCCCTGTATTTACTAAGTGGTGCAGTGCAGGACCTGGGGTCTGCATAACAAAATAGCCCAGAAGCTACTGCTAAAACCACCAGCCACAGCTCCCTCTTACAGCAGAGACCCTGTGGTTATCACAACAGTAGGTTTCCAGACTCTCCCTACATGTCCGGTTGTGGGACATTAGTAGGGATGAATAGAGCGAAGGGGGGGGGGACCTGGTAGATACAAAGAGTTCCTTACAGGACAGGTATACCACTGAACAATTTATGGATTGTGCAATGGTTGAAGGTTTCAGGAGTAAGCTCTCCTGGTCAGCAGGTGCACTAGGTTATATGGCCCTATTAGCCCAGCTGCTAGGAATCTGAAGTCATAAGCTCCAACCTCCCACTCCACCTTTACATTGTGGTTATATTAAAGTGCAGGAGGTAAGAAAAACCTTTTTGTTGGTTTGGGCTACAGTCAACTCAGTGACAGATCTAAAGGCGATTTACCATAAATCGCTTCCTATATCCTTTAATTAAGGATTTTCTGTGCAAACATATGCAAGAGCTAGATAGATACATGATTGCCTGTTAAGGCCTGCAGGTGGCTATTTTCCTCCAGGCTAAATTGGTGACCACCTTTTCTAGAGGCTGTCCTAAATTGGTCTCTAGGGCTGGGCTCATTGAGACTTTAGTTTCTGATCAGCCCCACCTGTGTGTGAGCTGGCCAGCGTTTGCTCAGTCTACAGAGGTAAGGTAGGACAACAGCTACTATAGTAAGGTGTCTAACCATTTTTAGAATTTGTTCCTTCACTAGGGATGAAGTTTTAGTATCTACAGCCCAGGCTATGCCTAGGGATCAAATTGCTCTGTTTGGTTATTTCATAAAGGGATACACCGTGAATCCTCCTTGGTTGCACACCAGTAGACCTCAGTAGTGAAGGTTTGTCCTTGCTGGGATGTTTTGTGGCACAGCAGAAATACACATTGAGATTTGTGACATTTCTGCTCATAGGGGGTATATTGCTGTACATCAGAAATGCACTGCACTGAAGCTTGGTTGTTGTCTGTTATATACTAAAGGTAGTGCCTTATTTGGCTACAGATCAGAAAAATACAACAGGGAAGGTGGTCTGTACTTTCTGGTCTTGTGACGCATGGCAGAAATGCACATCATTTAGCCTTATGACATCTCTGCTCATATTTGTTATATTGCTGCACATCAGACATACTCAAAATTGAGTTCTGTCTGGGGTTTTTTGTGTCCTGTATTACTGCCTTATTGGTTGCTTATTAGAAAGGCAGTAGTGAAGATTGATGGTCCTGAATTGTTGGGAAATACAAATTGAACCTGTGCCAGGGGTAGTACTGGTACTGCCTTTGATAATCGGTGCAGCACCGCAAAGTGGCGTCAGGCTGACAGTACTATTAAGGCAAAGGTTGCCGATTTTAGGCATGCGATTTGACATGTTGAGTCGCATGCCAAATCCCTTCAATATGGATGTGCTATCTCTATTCAGATTGTTATATTGTTGCACATCAGATATATACAAGATTTAAGGTTGTCTGTCCTTTTATGTCTTACATTTACTGCCTTATTGGCTGCATATCAGAAGGGACACAGCAGTGGGGTTGCTTGTCCTTTTCTGATTTGTTTTTGCTGCCTCAGCAGGGAGACACATTGAGGATGGTGGCGTCTCTGCTCAGTATTGGTATATTACTACACATCAGACATACACAAAGATTGAAGATTGTTTGTGTCCTGTATGTTCTATATTTACTGCCTTATCGGCTGCATATCAGAAAGGCACAGCAGTGAGGGGTGTCTTTTCTGTTTCTCATTGTTCTACCCTTGCTGCTTCTTAGGGATACACAGCAGGGGGTTGTTGGCTGCACGCCTCCAGGGAGATATAGCATTGGGGACCCCTCGCTTGTTCAACCTGAAAATTGCAAGTTACCTGCGACCTGTGTAATCTTGAGGTGTGTGGATCCAAAAAGCAGGGTCTGCTTGGTGGCGCTGCGACCTGGAGTTGCACAGACACAAATGGTTCCCATTGGAAGCCATAGTGTATGACTTTTCTCTTGCGTTTTTGCAGTTGCAGGTTGGGTCGCACAGGTGTGGGAGCCCTAAGTTTCCCTTCTGGTTGAGGTTTTGCTACACACAAGAATAGACATCATGGAGTTTATTGCCTTACTTTGCAATACACCAGAAAGATCGCAGCTAGGAAGGCTGTCTGTTTTTATGTGGCTGCACAGCAGAAATACTCAACATTGAAGCTTGTTGGTGCTTTCTGTTTCAGATTCCCTTACCTTACTGCACTTCAGAAAAACACAATGCTGCAGGTTGCTTGGGTCCTTTCCGTGTTGGTTCTATGTGACTGCACTACAGAACTGCATAACAGAAAAGATATTGTCTTGTTATGTTGGTTTAGCTAGCCAGTGCCATATTGATCTTCTAACTGTATTTGGTGGTTCATCAGAAATACGCAACATAGAAGGTTGGGTCTTACTGTCTTATATTTATGGCCCTGTTTTGCTTTACATCAGTAAAACTCCACCGTAAACAGGACTCCCGTCCTTTATGTATATATATCAGTTATGACCTAGCTAGCTGCACTTCAGAAACATGCAGCATTTAGGGTCGGTTCACACTGAGGCAGCACGACTTACAGCGCGACTGCCTCAGGCGACCCAGGACACGACTCAGCGGCGACTTGCGAAACGACTTCTGTATAGAAGTCAATGCAAGTCGCCCCCAAAGTCGTACAGGAACCTTTTTCTAAGTTGGAGCGACTTGCATCGCGCCGATTTAGAACGGCTCCATTGCACAGAACAGGACACTACTTGTCAGGTGACTAGGTCGCCTGACAGGTCGTCCCAGTGTGAACCAAGGCTGAGGGTTTGCGTGTGTCTTAATGTTTTTACAGATTGGCTGCACATCAGAAAACCAGACTGTGAGGACTGTTTGTCTACATTGAAGTTCAGATTTGGGTCTCTCCCATATTTGATATGTTGGTTTAGCTAGCCACACTCAGATACACAATTTTTGTCTATGATGGTGTCCTATCTGTCTAAATCTATTGTGCTGGGTCCACAATCTATGATCTTTTTTAATTTGTGATATTAATAATGCATGTATCACCTTTTGTATTTCAGTCCTCTTTTTTGTGGAGGGGCCTGGAGTTCTGGCTGCAGATGTCACATGTCAGAAAGCCTCAGCCCCTTACATTCAGGAATGCTGGAACCATTTCCTAGGGTTGAAGCCCAGTAGGGTTATAGGACACTGGAGGAAGGCGATAAAGAATCACCCTGCTTAGTAAGAACTGGGGAAGTTCTGTTCAGAGGAGTATTATGACCAGAAGATGAAGTATAAAGATGTCCACCCGACCGAATAGGTTACGGCTCGGTGCATGGCCCTCATCTCACCCTTCTAGCAGAACTAGATGTAGCAGTATAAGTGTTATACTCCTGCTATGAACTTTATTCTCCTGAAGTAGGCACTCAGGCGTAAGTAAAGCCACAGAGCGGGCATGCCTTAAACCCAGGGATCAAGCCTCGGTCAATCTATTACCCTTAAGTAGGCTTCCCTTTAGTCTTTGCTGATGTAAAGATAAAAATGAACAAAAAAGGTTGTCTGTTAGGGGCCCACCTTTTTTTGCAGTTTTAATTCCCTGAACAGGGTAGTGTTAAGACAGGCCCTCTTAGTGATCAATTAGTGTCCTTGTCTTACAACACAGGTCTCTGATTAATCTTTAAGGATTCTAAGTAGCACCTACAGGCACAATAGGCCATGGTTGTTAGATGTGTGAGACAGGCAACATTGATAACCTACAAGTTTAACATGTGTTCTGATTCCATCTTTAAGAGCCCACTCCACCTAGGTCCTGCATCCGAAGCAGAGAAGGCAGGGACACCGGTGGAGTAGACCTGCAGACCAGCCACATGATCCAGCTATAATACCTTCATCAAGCATATGGAGTGGAGGTAAAACTCACTGCAGAACCAAGGTTCGCCAAGAGGGTCTTGCAGTGGTCCCACCCTAAGGTAGGCCTGAGGTACTTGATTATCCTCTCAGGTGTGCCGTCCTGGAAGATGACTAGAGAAAATTGACAGTTACTTACCGATAACTGTTTTTCTAGGATATCTTCCAGGACGGCAGGCCTACTTCCCGCCCGTTGGAGGAGGGAAAATGGTAGAACACTAGAAGGTGAGTACCTATGAGGAATGATTTCCCTTGTAAACCAGGTTCAGGAGTTACTTCTCTACAAACTGAGGATCAAGGGGAAGGGTGGGGAGTTAAAACAGCTGTCGATTGATTGTGTTTCCTGAAAGGGAGGAGCCTCTCATCTCTCAGGTGTGCCGTCCTGGAAGATATCCTAGAAAAACAGTTATCGGTAAGTAACTGTCAATTTTTGTTGACATTTACTGCTTGTGTTTGTTTTAGCTGACCATGACAGCAATGTGGGCAGTCCTGAAAATGGCGTGATTCTGTAACCGTATACAAAGCACTGTTGGGTGTTATTTACTAAAGGCCAAGACACTTTTTACACTACAAGTGCATTTGAAACTGCACTGAAACTGCACTTGTAGTGCAAAGAGTATTTGGAAATAACCTCCATTTTCTCACAAAACAGCAATTACATCACCACAAAAGTGTTGTAGCGTTGAGACAATAATCCACACATTCTTGATTAACAATCTTTTTAATACCTGCACAATCACATGTGCTTTTACCAAAGGTTTTTAAAACAAACCAACATGTTTGTTGTATAACAATTTTTGGGGTGGCATTCGCAAAAATAGAAATGTCCATTTACGATAAAACAGGCCTATGTAAAACCAACAAGAAATACAAAAATCTTGAACTTACAAAGTTCACATTTGGTAAAACTTGAAGGCAATATCAGACATGAGTATTTAGGAACTGTGTTTGATATTGCGTTCAGATGGGGTGAAATCACCCCTTGAAAAGCCAAATTTGGAAGATGCACACCAATTTACGAATGTCAACATGTGCTAGCTGCCATCACGGGGGATCAAGGGACGTGTTTTGTGGGAGCAAGCCCTTCCTACTTTATTATTGAGGAAGGGGTTGCACCCCCAAAACGTGATGGCAGATAGCACATGTTGGCACACTGTGTGCATCCTCCAAATTTGTAATTTCAAAACATTGGTCTAAATTTTTTCCTATTGTAGCACACAAAAAAATAAAGTGATTTTGTGGGGTTTTAAATTCGCCCCAAAATATCAATGATGTTATTATTTTTTTGAATAACATCATTGATTTTTTTTCTTGAGGTTTTCCAATTCAAAATTACACCCCATGATCTCCCCGATCAGGATCTGTGCACTTTCTGATGTGAAAGGATCTTGATCCATAACATCACGATCAAAAAGAGAGTAACCAAACAAAAACAGGTATCAAAAATCTGACAGCATCCATCTCTTACCTGAGTCTGTGGTCGCAGACACTCACCTGTTGTGGTGGCAATTTCCACAACATATTCTTCCTCCTCCTGCTCAGCTTGTTTTTGGACTATTTCCCCTTCTTACAGAGGGGGGGGGGGGGGGGGGGGCTCTGGTCTCCTCGGATGAGGGGTGTCCTCCAAGTCTTTTCTCCCCTATGTTAAACAAAAATGGTATAATTAGCACACAGATATTTGATGGCAGAACTATAAATAGGAAACATTGCTTGGAATTGGGGTACAATTGTCAATTTTAGCAGAGTTCAAAGATGTAGCTTTTTTAGTGGCCTTTGTCAACCTGCAATCCTTTACCTGTTTTGTACAAGCTTCACAGATGGAGACCCCCCTATAGTATACACTGGAGCACCTGTGTGCCCACCCTAATAAAAATTGTGTTCTTGTGTCCCACACTATAGTGCTCCATAGTCCAGATGTGAAAACAGCTGCTCAGTGTCCTCTCCTTACACAGAATCTAGTTTTCATTTCATTCTAGTAACAAAGCCATCTACACAACCAAATTTTTTTCAGACAAGTAGGCCCTAAAAAATGTTGGAAAATGCATATGGCCTAAACAATGGTGTTTTAGAGGCCGAAATAAAAATTGTTTGATACGAACGATTCAAATGGTCCCATGAACATTAAAATTTCCATTTTAAACTGTACAACAATTAAGAAAACCATATGGAGCAGCACGAACGTAATAAAGAAAAAAGGATAGGAACACAGCACAACGACTTACTTTTTTGCAGCACTCTCCGGATCTTTCTGTACTGCTCAGGCTCTCTTAATTTCAGTTCCGACCACCGCTTCCTGAACTGATCTTTCGATCATCATACCCCGAAATTCCGGTGCAGACTTTTGACCACTTTCGCAATGATCTTGGCCTTTCTGATATTGGGGTTGGGGTAAGGTCCATACTTTCCATCATAGTCGGCCTTCTTCAGGATGTCCACCATCTCCAACATCTCCCCAAAGGACATATTTGTGGCCTTAAATCTTCTCCTTCTGGATTGGGACGTGTCCGGATCCGGGCTTTCCTCCTCCTCCTCATTCCTGTAATTGGCATGCACCTGCTGTGTCTCCGCCATGTGCTCTTCCCTCACTGCGCAGAACGAAAAGGGGAGGGAAATAGGCTCGAAAGAACGTCAGGGGCAGGCGCAGTTATCTGCATGCGCAGTGTGTATAAAGCGTAACACATGTGCGTATTACGTACGATCTGTGAGCGGACGAAGGAGCATTGGATGCGCAGATCGTAAGAACGAAGGTAAGAGACATACTTGTGCCTATACTGCTTCTAGATTGAGGCCTATATTGTAACAAGATTAGTACAGTTTGGTCTGACATTAGGCTTTGTCTTGTGTTGTGTCTTGCAGTGAACATGGATATCTTATTAAAAGATAATGACTTCATGTCAATATTCATTGATATGTTAAGGGAGCTGCCATGTCTGTGGGAGATCAACCACCCACATTACAGGAACCATTAAAGAGGAAGGCAGCGCTGGATCAATTGATGGAAATTGTGAAGCAGGTGATCCCCACGGCAGACATCACATATTTGAAGATCCTAATTGGTGGCCTGAGGAGCACATATGTAAGGGAGCGCCAGAAAGTCCAGGATTCGCAGAGATGCGGAGCAGCAGATGACATCTATGTCCCCAGGATGTGGTACTATGACAGGCTGCATTTTCTGGCAGGCCAGACTGAACCCAGGCCATCCCTCTCCAGTCTTCCTTCCACGCTTCCTTCCCCTCCAGCTGAGGCTTCTGATGCCCAACCTGGGCCCTCCAGGCAACAACACATGGAGGAGCCCAGATTGAGCCAGGTATAGCATTCCTCTAAATATTTCTGCTTGTCCAATCAATGATGTTAACTAGATGTTAGTTGGGAGTACTAATTTAGGATTGCGATTGATGAAGCAAAAACTAAAACCATGTCCCTTTTTCATACACAGGGAAGTCTCAGCCAGGAGGTGGCTGGGCCGAGCCGGCTGGCTGATCTGCAGGTCCCTCCACTCCCCCTGGAAAGAGAAAGTGGCAGGAGGAGGAGTGCCCTAGAGGAGGCTGCCATAGGCCTCTTTTGGAGGGCTGCAGAGGTCCTGGGAGCACCACACACCGTGGAGGAGGAGTTCGCTGGCATCATTGCCTCTAAAATGCAGAGGATGGAGGAGGGACAACAACTCATGTGTGAGTCGCTCATATTGGAGGCTCTTAATAAAGGTATGAGGGCCCAAATTACATCTGAGACACACCTTTGCCAACTCACACATGGTCCTCCTCCTGCAGGTCCTCCTCCTCCTTCAGGTCCGAGTAGTCCTCCTCCTCCAGGTCCTACTCCTCCTCCTGCCACATCTCCAACAGAAGAGCCACAGCCAGGAAGGAAGCGTGGAAGGAAGACCAGAAAGTGAGGAGCCTGGATCCAGTCTGGTCGGCCAAAAGATGCAGCCTCTTGTGGTACCACAGCCTGGGGACATAGATGTCATCTGCTGCTTTCCGGATCTCTGCGACTTCTGGACCAGACTGCCCTCCCTTACATATGGACTCCTCAGGCCACCAATTTTGATGTTCAAGAATTGATGTCTGCCCTGGGGGTCCCAGGCTTCGCTAATTTCTCCTGTTGACCCAGTGTTGCCTCCCTCTTTGTTTGGTTCTGAGCCCTTAATAAAGGATTTTTGGTTTGAATTATACTTGCCTATGTGTGTTTTACTTCAAAAAGGACAGTTGGTTTGTGAGGATTCAGGTACATTTCAAAAATACAAAGTGAAATTAACAAGGGACACCAACAACAAACAATCTCCTTGAGATTAAATAATAAAAGATATCAATGGTGTTGTGGTAACTTGACACACAAAACACACACAAAAATAGTCTGGAGTAAAAAAAATAAAAATATGATTAAACAAAGATCAGCCTTGGAAAAAATACAAACATAAAATCTAAACGAAAAATGGCTTTAAAGCACAAAAAAAACTAAAAAAAAAAAAAAGCATTATGTCAGATGTGACAAATAACAATATATTCAGGGAATCCCAAGAAAAAAACAAAAAAATAAGTTTGTGAGAAGTGTGTGTGAATATGAGCAGCAAAAATACTTAATTCTTGTCACATTATAAAGAAGAGAGTGCGCTGTATTAAACCTTTTTTAACATTGTACCGTGACGAAAGTGCTGTATCCATTGCGAAAGCTCATTTTACCAGACCGAGCTGTTCCGTGTCGAAATTTCTTCTGAGCATGCGTGGCACTTTGTGCGTCGGAACAGGCCCCACACGGTCGGAATTGACGCGATCGGATTTTGTTGTCGGAAAATTTTATCTCCTGCTCTCAAACTTTGTGTGTCGGAAAATCGGATGGAAAATGTCCGATGGAGCCCACACATGGTCGGAATTTCCGACAACACGCTCAGATCGGACATTTTCCACACGGGGCATTACAATCCCCCCCCCCAAACACACACAGGCGGGAGAGGAGAGAGGGCTCGATCTGCACCTCTTCCTTCCACCCCTACACTTCTGTGTCTGCCCACACTACAATCCCTGGCGCTGTGCCTCAGAAAAGGAAAGTAGGGGTGGGAAATTTGAAGTCCAGCAGCCTCAGATACATGGATGAGAGGTGCTGACTGCCAAGGGGTGAGTGAGCTCACCATCCATCCCTGCCTGTGACTGAAGTCTCCCTCTCCTGTCTCTGAGTACACTAAAGAAAATCAGTGTTCTCAGAGCACCCCTTACATCAATGTTCCCCTTTACACCAGAGGCCTCAGTGTTCCCCCTTACATCAGAGTGCTCAATGTTCCCCCTTAAATCAGGGTTCTCAGAGCATCCCTTATATTAGAGTCCCCGGAATTCTTTCTTACATCAGAGTCTGCAGAGTTCCTCCTTATGCCCCGTACACACGATCGGACATTGATCGGACATTCCGACAACAAAATCCATGGATTTTTTCCGACGGATGTTGGCTCAAACTTGTTTTGCGTACACACGGTCGCACAAAGTTGTCGGAATTTCCGATCGCCAAGAACGCGGTGACGTACACCACGTACGATGAAACTAGAAAAGGCAAGTTCAGAACCAAGCGCGGCCCCCTTTGGGCTCCTTTTGCTAATCTCGTGTTAGTAAAAGTTTGGTGAGAGACGATTCACGCTTTTTCAGACTCGTGGTTTTCAGATCGTTTTCTGCTGTTCAGTTTGTGCTTGTGGGTTTGTATCTGGTCTTCAGTGCGTGCAGCGAGTACCATTGACTCTTGTCATTGTGTTCTTGTTCGTTCGTTACTGTTTTTCAAGTTGCTCTTCACAGGCCTTGCTGTTCTTCAGTGCGTTCTGTTACTTCGTTCTGAGCAGCCGACCATTTTCTAGCCATGTTGTGTATACGTACTCCTCGTAGAGTTCGTGCTGTGCCGGGGCTTGGTGTTGGGGTCCTGACCTTGACACAAGTCCAGTCCATGAACTGGGTGGGGAGGAGTTCATGGGCCAAGAATTGGTTGCTTCAGCGTGACCAGTTCTGTCATATGCCTTTGCATATGACAGAATTGCTGTTTTTCAGGTTGCTCTTCACAGGCCTTGCTGTTCTTCGGTGCGTTCTGTTACTTCGTTCTGAGCAGCCGACCATTTTCTAGCCATGTTGTGTATACGTACTCCTCGTAGAGTTCGTTCTGTGCCGGGGCTTGGTGTTGGGGTCCTGACCTTGACACAAGTCCAGTCCATGAACTGGGTGGGGAGGAGTTCATGGGCCAAGAATTGGTTGCTTCAGCGTGACCAGTTCTGTCATATGCCTTTGATCCGTGAGATCCGTGAGAATAATCCTGATGATTTCAGGAACTTTCTCCGGATGACGGACCCTGTTTTTCACCGTTTGTTGGCTTTGCTGACCCCTATATCAGCAGGCAGGATACCTGCATGAGGCAAGCCATCACTCCGGAGCAGAGGCTAGTCGCCACCCTGCGGTACTTGGCGACGGGGAGAAGCCTGCAGAACTTTAAGTTCTCGACAGGCATCTCCCCCCAGGCTCTGGGGATCATTATCCCAGAGACCTGTTCTGCCATCATCCAGGTCCTGCAGAAGGAGTATATTAAGGTAAGATTTTTATCCTTTAACATCACATTTTATTATATTTAATGTTTGATAATATATTGTATTTCTTTCCTCATTCCCTAATTACCATGATTGTAATATGCTGTGAATGTCCCCTTTGTCCTCATGCATGCTGGATTTTTATGTAATTATTTATTTGTCCTTCATACATATTTGCCTTCACTTACCTCCCCAGCATGGTCTCCTGGCCCTATATTCACCTCATGTAGTCACTTAACCATGTATTTTATCAGCTCCATAGTAGTGCCTTACCCCAAACACCCCCTAAAATGTTTTTAAATGTGATTTGTGCTTTAAATTCAGGCAGAGTGCCAGAGGCTTTTTTTTTGGGGGTGTCCCTAAATCATTTGGAACCCTCCCTCCCGTCAGCTGATACCAATTCTCTATCTATCCTCAATCATCTATCTGGTGACTTTGCCAAACCCATACACACTATACCCATCTCTTTTGTGGTCAGATTTATGGATGAATTCCCCAAAGCATGTAGTGCAAGAGCCTGCCTGTATACTTTCAAATGGTACTGTTTAAAGTTTTTGTATCCTATTATTATCTTGATAGGTAATAGTAGAATTTACAAATGTGCTCAAATGTGTACAATGTGTATTTATATCTTTGTATTATGACACTTCTTACCTGTCCAGTGGGCTGCCAATAGTGTAACTAAGGAGGGGCTGGCCAAAGTAATACCCATTATTTAGGCATTCATCTCTCAATGAAGTGGAGAGGGTTACCTGTCCAAGAGCTCCCCCCCCCATAATTTTAGAAATGGCCCATGAGAGGGGGGGGGGGATATGATCGGTGTACCTTATACTTTGGTCTTTAAAAACTCCCTCAAATAAATGTTATCTTGATGTTGGCCAAGAATGTTTGTGTCCTAATCTGCTTTCCCTGTTTATGTGCAAAATGACTAATTTGTTTTTCTTGTTTGACTCCACAGTTTCCTTCCACGCCACAGGAATGGCAGACTGTGGACTCCCACTTTGCCCAGCGGTGGGACTTTCCTAACTGCAGAGGGGCGATTGATGGGAAACACGTCCACATCGTCCCACCACCCAACTCGGGGTCATACTATTTCAACTATAAGGGGTTCAATAGTATTGTGATGTTGGCGGTGGTGTCGGCTACTTACGAGTTCCTGTATGTGGATGTGGGGAAGAATGGCCGGATGTCAGATGGTGGAGTCATCACCCAGACGGAGTTCTACAGGCTTCTCCAGAATGGCAGCTTTGACTTGCCACCTCCAGAAGACAATGTGGAAGGACTCCCATTCGTCTTCATTGCGGATGAAGCTTTTGTGCTGGGGGACCATCTTATGCGGCCATTCCCGATGAGGACCCATGCCCCCGGACCAGAGGGTTTTTAATTACCGGCTGCCGGTTCCGCCTACAAACTGAATCATATAACCCTGGCGTGCTGTGTTCTACACAACTTTTTATGGCAACATTCTGCCAACTATGCTGGCTCAGTTGGGCCTGAGGCTGGAATTCAACATGAACCAACCCTGACGGCTTGAAAGTGGCCGTCCTGGCTTGTCCCCCCTGAGTGCCCATGATGTCCGTCTAAGATACCTTAAATACTTTGCGGGTAGGGGGGCTATCAATATGCCAGACAATGTCTGAAACATTTTTCAAAT
This sequence comes from Lithobates septentrionalis, assembly GCA_037952835.1. Taxonomy (NCBI): domain Eukaryota; kingdom Metazoa; phylum Chordata; class Amphibia; order Anura; family Ranidae; genus Lithobates; species Lithobates septentrionalis. The sequence continues at coordinate 557,465 of JBBDGP010000670.1, read as the reverse complement.
AAACAAAAAAAAATAACTACTAAAATCTTTGGTGACATTTACTGCTTGTGTTTCTTTTAGCTGACCCTGACAGAAATTAAGTGAGTCCTGAAAATGGCGTGATTGTGTAACATTACAAAGCATTGTTGGGTGTTATTTACTAAAGGCAAAGACATTTTGCACTACAAGTGCAGTTGAAACTGCACTTGTAGTGCAAAGTGGATTTTCCCTTAGGAAATAACCCCCATTGTCACTGAAAACACCAATTACAGCGCAACAAAAGCTTTGGAGCGTTGAAACAATAATCCACACATTCTTGATTAACACTCTTTTTATTACCAGCACAATCACATGTGCATTTAAAAGGTTTTTAAAACAAACCAACATATTTGTTGTATAACAATTTTTGGGGTCACATTAGAAAAAGTAGCAATGTCCATTTAAGATAAAACAGGCATGTTTAAAACCAACAAGAAAGACACAAATCTTGAACTTACAAAGTTCAAATTTGGTAGAACTTGAAGGCAATATCAGACATGAGTATTTTCAAACTGTGTTTGATATTGCGTTCAGATGGGGTGAAGTCACCCCTAGAAAAGCCAAATTTTGAAGATGCACACCAATTGCCGAATGTCAACATGTGCTAGCTGCCATCACGGGGGATCAAGGGACGTGTTTTGTGGGTGCAACCCCTTCCTCACAGCTACTTTATTATTGAGGAAGGGGTTGCACCCCCAAAACGCGTCCATTGATCTCCCGTGATGGCAGATGGCACATGTTCACACACTGTGTGCCTCTTCAAAATTTGGCTTTTCGCAAATATGTCAAAAAATGGTAAAAAATTTTTGCTCACAAAAAGTGCAAAAAAAAAGGGATTTTGAGGGGTTTTAAACTCTCCCTAAAACATCAATGATGTTGTTCATTTTTTGTTGAACATCATTGATGTTTTTAGGGATGTTTTCCAAGTCCCTATCCGATCAGTATCTGTGCACTTTCCGAGGTGAAATGCCCTGGATCAACAACATCACGATCACCTAAAAAGATAGAAACAAAAAACACCATGTATTCTAAATCTGCCGGCATCCATCTCTTACCTGAGCCTGTGGTCGCAGACACTCACCTGTTGTGGTGCCAATTTCCACCACGTCTTCCTCCTCCTGCTCTGCTTGGCTTGGGTGGATTTCCCCTTCTTCCAGAGGTGGGGGGTCTGTGGTCTCCTCGGATGAGGAGTGTCCTCTGAGTCTTTTCTCCCCTATGTAAAAAAAAATAGGTATACTTCACACACAGATATTTGATGGCAGAAATAGGGCTATGAAACATTGCTTGTGGGGTACAGTTGTCTATTTTGGCAGAGTTCCAAGATGTAGAATTTTTAGTGTCCTTTGTCAAGCTTCAATACTTTACATGTTTTGTACAAGCTTCACAAATGGAGACACCCCTATAGTATACACTGGTGCACCTGTGTGGGCCCCCTAATAAAAAGGGTGTTCTTGTGTCCCACACTAGTGCTACAGCGTCCAGATGTGTAAACAGCTGCTGATTGTCCTCTCCTTACGCAGAATCTAGTTTGCATTTCATTCTAGTTACAAACCTATCTACACAACCAAATTATTTGCAGACAAGTAGGCCATAAAAAATGTGGGCAAATGCAAATGTCCAAAACAATGGTGTTTTCTAGGCCGAACTAACAATGTTTTATACGAACGAATAATGCGCTCATGAACATGAAAGTTGCCATTTTAAACTGGATAACAGTTAGGAAAAGCACATGGAGCAGCACAAACATAATAAAAATAAAGAATAGGAACACAGGACAACTACTTACTTTTTTGCAGCACTCTCCGGATCTTTCTGTACTGCTCGTGCTCTCTTAATTTCAGGTCCGACCACCACTTCCTGAGCTGATTTTTTCGATCGTCGTACCCCGAAATTCCGGTGCAGACTCTTGACCACTTTCGCCATGATTTTGGCCTTTTTGATATTGAGGTTGGAGTAAGGTCCATACTTCCCGTCATAGTCGGCCCTCTTCAGGATGTCTACCATCTCCAACATCTCCCCAAAGGACATATTTGAGGCCTTAAATCATCTCCTTCTGGATCGGGATGATTCTGCCTCCGGGCTTTCCTCCTCCTCATTGGTGTAATTATCAGACACCTGCTCTGTCTCCGCAATGTGCTCTTCCCCCACTGCGCCAAACGAGAAAGGGCAGGGAATAGACTAGAAAGAATGTCAGGGGCGGGCAGAGTTTCACGCATGTGCAGTGTCTATAAAGTGTAACACGCGTGCGTAGTACATACGGTCTGTGAGCGGAGGAAGGAGTAACGGAGGCGCCGATCGTGATTGCGAAGGTAAGATTTAACATTGGGCCTATACTGCTTCTAGATTGAGGCCTGTATTTGCACAAGTTTAGAAGACTTTAGGCTGACATTAGGGTTTGTCTTGTGTTGTGTCCTGCAGTGAAAATGGATAGCTTGAAAGATAAGGATTTTATGCCAATCTTCATTGATATGTTCAGGGAGCTGCCCTGTCTATGGCAGATAAACCACCCTGAATATAAGAACCAAACAAATAGGAAGGCAGCGCTGGATAATTTGTTGGAATTTGTGAAGACGGTGATCCCCACGGCAGACATCACCTATTTGAAGATCCTAATTGGTGGCCTGAGGAGCACTTATCTAAGGGAGCGCAAGAAGGTCCAGGATTCCCAGAGATCAGGAGCTGCAGATGACATTTATGTCCCCAGGCTGTGGTACTATGTCAGACTGCATTTTCTGGCAGGTCAGACTGAACCCAGGCCAGCACTCTCCACTCTTCCTTCCACGCCTCCTTCCACCTCAGCTGAGGCTTCTGACACCCAACCTGGGCCTTCCAAGCAGCAACATGTGGAGGAGCCCAGCTTGAGCCAGGTATAGCATTTTTCTAAAGATTTCTGGTTGTCCAATCAATGATGTTAAATAGATGTTAGTTTGGATTGCTAATTTATGATTGTGATTGATGATGCAAAAACTATAACCATGTCCCTTTTTCATACACAGGGAAGTCTCAGCCAGGAGGTGGCTGGGCCAAGCAGGCTGCCTGATACCCAGGTCTCTCCCCTACACCTTCAAAGACAAAGTGGCAGGAAGAGGAGTAACCTGGAGGAGGCTGCCATAGGCCTATTTTGGAAGGCTACAGAGGCCCTGAGAACCCCCCCACAGTGTGGAGGAGGACTTTGCTGGCATAACTGCCTGCAAAATGATGCAGATGGAGGACGGCCAATGAGTGAGTTCTTAATTTTGGAAGCTCTTAATAAGGGGTTGAGGGGCCAAATAACATGTGCTACCCACATTAGTGACCTCACACATAGTCCTCCTCCTCCAGGTCCTACTCCTCCTCCTCCTCCAGGTCCTACTCCTCCTCCTCCAACACCAGAGCCACAGCTGGGAAGGAAGCGTGGAAGGAAGACCAGAGAGTGATGGCCCTGGGTTCAGTCTGGTCTGGCAAAAGATGCAGGCTCTTGTATGACCACAGCCTGGGGACACAGATGTCACCTGCTGCTTTCCGGATCTCTGGGACTTCTGTACCAGACTGCACTCCCTTAGATAAGGAATCCTCAAGCCACCAATTTTGCTGTAAAATAATTGATGTCTGCCCTGGGGGTCCAAGGCTTCGCCAATTTCTGCTGTTTCCCCAGCATTGCCTCCCTCTTTGTTTGGTTTTGAGCCCTTAATAATTTAATTTAAGGAATTTTTGGTTAAATTATACTCGCCTATGTGTGTTTTCCTTCAAACAGGACAGTTTGTTTGTGAGGATTCAGGTACATTTCAAAAATACAATGTGAAATTAACAAGAGACACCAACACCAAGCAATCTCCTTGAGATTAAATAATACAAGATACCAATGGTGTTGTGGTAACTTGACACACAAAACACACACAAAAATATTATGGAGTAAAACCAAGAAAAAAGATAAAAAAACATCAGCCTTGAAACAAATACAAACACAAAAAAAAAGCCTTGAAAAAAATACAAAACAAAAATAAAACAACAAAAAACAAATTTGGTCAGATGTGACACATGAAAATATATTGAGGGAATCACGATAAATAATAAAAGAAGTTTGTGAGAAGTCTGTGTGAATATGAGCAGCAAAACTACTTCATTCTTCTCACATTATAAAGAAGAAGAGAGTGCGCTGTATTAAACAATTTTAAACATTGCAGCGTGACGAAAGTGCTGTATCCATTCCGAACGCTAATTTTAGCAGACCGAGCTGTTCCGTCTCAGAATTTCTTCTGAGCATGCGTGGCACTTTGTGCGTCAGAATTGTCCACACACGGTCGGAATTGATGCAATCGGATTTTGTTGTCGGAAAATTTTATAGCGTGCTCTCAAACTTTGTGTGTCGGAAAATCAGATGGAAAAAGTCTGATGGAGCCCACACACGGTCGGATTTTCCGACAACACGCTCCGATCGCTCATTTTCCGTCGGACCACCGTGTGTACGGGGCATTACAGTGTAAGGGAACACTGCGAGTTCTGATGTAAAAAGGGAACTCTGCGAGTTCTGATGTAAAAAGGGAACTCTGCGAGTTCTGATGTAAAAAGGGAACTCTGCGAATTCTGTTGTAAAAAGGGAACTCTGCGAGTTCTGATGTAAAAAGGGAACTCTGCGAGTTCTGATGTAAAAAGGGAACTCTGCGGACTCTGATGTAAAAAGGGAACTCTGCGGACTCTGATGTAAAGGGGGGACTCTGTGGACTCTGATGTAAAGGGGGAACTCTGTAGACTCTGATGTAAAGGGGAAACTCTTGTTATTAACTTCATCTGATTAGAAATGTTATTTAATAGCAAACAATATATATAGTTTATACTATAAAACTAAATTGCTGTGCTCCGTGAAAGTGTTCGGGTTTTACTTGAAGAAAAGGTGGCAACCCTAGTGACACAGCAGTGCTACTCACAGAGCATAGCGACTACATGTCCCAGAATTCAGGGAAGGAAATGTGTGGGGTCTTCACAAAGTAAGTTTACAAACTTCAAGATGGTTTAGAGCAGGGGTCTCCAAACTTTCTAAAGAAAGGGCCAGTTTACTGTCCTTTAGGGGGACTGAACTGTACCCAGTAGGATTAAACAATGCCGATCTTTAGTAATAGGGGGAAAAATAGTTGGTGTCAATGGGAGAAATAATGCCCCATTGTGGGCATCAGTGGCATGATTAATGCCACACGGCCTGGATGAAGGCAAGCAAAGGGCTGCATCCGGCTCCAGTTTGGAGATCACTGTATTAGAGTAATAGGATGAGACTAGAAAAACTGACATACAATATGGAAATGAATATAGGATTTTACATTTTGACAATACATAGACTTTTATTAGAATAAATAGTGTACTGCAGAGTAGTAGTGTTTCCAAGCCTCTTACACTGCTCTGGCTTGGACCAATGTAAGTACTGTATGTTCCATAGCTGTGGAAGCTGGAAATCAGTTTATAGTCACCAGTACTCCAGTGATCTCCACTATCTTCTAGGTCCTGTGTCAGGCCGCTGCCCTCTTGTATTGTACACGGGGGGGTTGGCTGCTCACCACGGGTGCCATTCAGGAAACACTTTGTATTTTCTGTTAATGTAAGGTGTTCTCTGATTGGATGAGATGGAGAGTTGGGACGGTGATGTCAGGCTTTCCCCACCTCATCCAATCAGAGAACACCTTGCATTTAATGAGAAAATACAAAGAGCTCTCCAAATGGCACCAAATAAGTGACCTCCTGTGTTCCCAGTGCAGCAGGACAACTACTCAGCAAGGGGTGGGGTTTGGTAAAGATTACTGTACTAGCTGTGGCTACTAAAGTGATTTCCAGCTTTCACAGGGATACCACAGGTATGGTGTGTACATTGTTATGTTATCCAAACTGGACCAATGTGACTATGGTGTCTGTTTATGAAGCAGTGAAAAATTTTCAATGCTTCATTCTCCGGCATTCTCAGAGGAGATCGTTCTCCTCTGGATGCCAGTTTATGAAGCTTCTCCTTTGAAATCTACAAATGCTTCAAACAGTGGAGAACAGCCCCTGATATTGGAATCTTGTGAGACTTTATGAGATTACAGTACCAGAAATTCACAGAAACACAGAGATGTCAGTTTATTAAGCAATGATAAATTATCACTGCTTAGTACACAGACAGGCAGCGTGGTTAACGCTAAGAAAATAAAGAGTATTAAATAATGAATGAATATTATATATAAAAATACACGTTATATATATATATATATACACACACACACACACACACACGCGCGCGCGCACACACACACACACACTATATATATTGTAACCTCATACCTTCCAACTTTTGAACTTCAGAAGGAGGGACACTTGAGGAAGGAAGTAACCTTGCATAACGCGCCACTGCAAATGTGGGCATGGTCAAACTTCTGAAAGTGGGGGGAGCTTAAGGGGTGTCATTAAACAAAATTCAGGCTTCCTTGTACCTATAAAATATGCTTTTATTATTGTTCCACAAGCAAGAGTCTCATGGATACATACAAATCCCAGCACATTCATTTAAAAAAAAGGATAAAAGCATGCAGGGTTTGGAGTGCATTATGTACAGAGTGCAGGGTTCTGTGATGAGCTGCGTACAGAGTGCAGGGTTCTGTGATGAGCTGCGTACAGAGTGCAGGGTTCTGTGATGAGTAGGCATGTGCAATTTGTTTCGTTCCGAATTAGTTTTTTAACGAATTTCGACAAATTCATTAATTCGGGAATATCCGAATTAACGAAAACCCGTTTAACGAATTTTTTACGAATATTCGTAAATTCGATAAAATTGGACATTCGTAAATTCGGGCATTCGTACATTCGCAATTTACATTCGTACATTCGTGCATTCGTACATTCGTACATTAGTAAATGAGTGAATTCGTAAATTTGTAAATTCAAAAATTCGGAAATCTGAAATAATAGTTAACTAATAATAACTTAACTATTAGTAATTACTAGTAACTTTTAATTTATAGGTATTGTAATTTCCTTTTAAATTTGGCTGTTAGTGAACGTAACACATACAAATTTATCCCAAGTTATGAATGATTCGAAAAAACGGAATGGAACGTAATGAATTAATAATAATAAATAACAATAATAATAATAACAACGTTTTATTATTATTGATTATTAATTTGTTCCGTTCCATTTGTTTAGATGCAGCATTCGTTTTGGATAATTCGTAACTTCGGTTAAATTTGTATTTGTTACGTTCACTGACAGTCAAGTTTGAAAGGAAATTACAATACCTATAATTTAATAGTTAATTACTATTTCAGATTGTTGAATTTTCGGGTTTTTGGATTTTCAAACTTCGATTTTACAAATTTCCGAATTTTCTAATTTACAAATGTACGATTTTACGAATGTACGAATGAACGAATGTACGAATGTTCAAATTACGAATGTACGAATGAACGCATTTACGAATTTACGAATGAACGAATTTACGAATCGCAATCATAACGAATGACCCGAAAAACGAAAAAAATAATAAGCGAATGAAACGAAAATGAACAAATTTTTTTGGCTGTGCACATGTCTAGTGATGAGTTGCGTACAGAGTGCAGGGTTCTGGGATGAGCTGCGTACAGAGTGCAGGGTTCTGGGATGAGCTGCGTACAGAGTGCAGGGTTCTGGGATGAGCTGCGTACAGAGTGCAGGGTTCTGGGATGAGCTGCGTACAAAGTGCAGGGTTCGGGGATGAGCTGCGTACAGAGTGCAGGGTTCTGGGATGAGCTGCGTATAGAGTGCAGGGTTCTGGGATGAGCTATGTATAGAGTGCAGGGTTCTGGGATGAGCTATGTATAGAGTGCAGGGTTCTGGGATGAGCTATGTATAGAGTGCAGGGTTCTGGGATGAGCTATGTATAGAGTGCAGGGTTCTGGGATGAGCTGCATGCAGAGTGCAGGGTTCTGGGATGAGCTGCAAGCAGAGTGCAGGGTTCTGGGATGAGCTGCATGCAGAGTGCAGGGTTCTGGGATGAGCTGCATGCAGAGTGCAGGGTTCTGGGATGAGCTGCATGCAGAGTGCAGGGTTCTGGGATGAGCTGCATGCAGAGTGCAGGGTTCTGGGATGAGCTGCATGCAGAGTGCAGGGTTCTGGGATGAGCTGCATGCAGAGTGCAGGGTTCTGGGATGAGCTGCATGCAGAGTGCAGGGTTCTGGGATGAGCTGCATGCAGAGTGCAGGGTTCTGGGATGAGCTATGTACAGAGTGCAGGGTTCTGGGATGAGCTATGTACAGAGTGCAGGGTTCTGGGATGAGCTATGTACAGAGTGCAGGGTTCTGGGATGAGCTGCATACAGAGTGCAGGGTTCTGGGATGAGCTGCATACAGAGTAAAGGGTTCTGGGATGAGCTGCATACAGAGTAAAGGGTTCGAAGATGAATTATATCAGTAGGGCAGTGGATGGGGTCAGTAGGGTAGGGGATATTGTCAGAGCAGTGGACGTGGTCAGTAGAGCAGTGGACGTGGTCAGTAAGGCAGTGGACATGGTCAGTAGTTTTACATTTTTGTTATTTTCTTTTTTTATTACCTCCCAACTTTTGAACTTCAGAAGGAGGGACACTTGAAGAAGGAAGTAACCTTGCATAGCGCGCCACAGCAAATGTGGGCCTGGTCAAACTTCTGACAGTGGGAGGAGCTTAAGGGGCATCATTAAACAAAATTCAGGCTTCCTTGTACCTATAAAATATGCTTTTATTATTGTTCCACAAGCAAGAGTCTCATGGATACATACAAATCCCAGCACATTCATTTAAAAAAAAGGATAAAAGCATGCAGGGTTTGGAGTGCATTATGTACAGAGTGCAGGGTTCTGGGATGAGCTGCGTACAGAGTGCAGGATTCTGGGATGAGCTGCGTACAGAGTGCAGGATTCTGGGATGAGCTGCGTACAGAGTGCAGGGTTCTGGGATGAGCTGCGTACAGAGTGCAGGGTTCTGGGATGAGCTACGTACAGAGTGCAGGGTTCTGGGATGAGCTGCATACAGAGTGCAGGGTTCTGAGATGAGCTATATCAGTAGGGCAGTGGACGGGGTCAGTAGGGTAAGGGATATTGTCAGAGCAGTGGATATGGTCAGTAGAGCAGTGGGCGTGGTCAGTAGGGCAGTGGACGTGGTCAGTAGTTTTACATTTTTGTTATTTTCTTTTTATTATTTTTTACCGTTATATTTTATTTTACAATTTTATTTTTTATAGTTAAAAAAAAAATTGATGGGAGGGGGTGGCAGTGGAGGGCAGTATGATGGGAGGGGTGGCAGTGGAGGGTAGTATGATGGGGTGGAGGGCAGTATGATGGGAGGGGTGGCAGTGGAGGGCAGTATGATGGGAAGGGGGGCAGTGGAGGGCAGTATGATGGGAGAGGTGGTAGTGGAGGGCAATATAATGGGAGGTGGGGCAGTGGTGGGCAGTATGATGGGAGGGGTGGTAGTGGAGGGCAATATAATGAGAGGGGGGCAGTGGAGGGCAGTAGGATGGGGTGGAGGGCAGTATAATGAGAGGGGGCAGTGGAGGGCAGTATGATGGGTGGGGTGGTAGTGGGGGGCAGTATTATGAGAGGGGGGCAGTGGAGGGCAGAATGATGGGGTGGAGGGCAATATGATGAGAGGAGGGGGGATAGTGGAGGGCAGTATGGGGGGGACTGTACAGCATGACTGGAGGAGGGCAGTGTATGGGAGGGAGCAGAGTGACCATGAACGTCCTCGGGGCAGGGACCATTTCTCCTACTTTTCTTCCAGTGGCAGGAACAACCTTCAGGCAAGACCCAGAGTCGGGGGCGGAGCTTAGGCGCGAGGAGGAAGAATCCTCCTCCGGCTCGCTCTGAGGGCGTGGGCTCTGCTCTCCTCCTCGACATGACTTCACTCGTTGCTAGATGCCAGGGGGGCAGTGAGCCAGGCAGCGCCTGGGGGTGAAAAATAAAGCGGGTCTCGGCCAGCCAGTACACCGGTAAGTGAGGGACAGCAGCGATGCGGTGACATTTTTAGGGGGCATTAGATCGGCCAAGGGGGCAATTCCAGGACATTGTGTTGTCCCGGAATGAAGGTGCTCGGGACGTGGGACAGACCTCCCAAGGCGGAACTTTTTACGGGCAATCTGGGCGGTTGGGAGGTATATGAATGTCTAAGTAAGATCAAGTAAGGTCATAAAAATTCAAAGCTGAATATTAATGATAACAACATTTACGCTCAACTTCTCACTCTAAACAGGGTTGTTGTCACCTCTTTATATGTTTTTAAACTATTTTATGGATTAGTAAATTAGGAGCTGGGTGCAGTTTTAATTATTTAAAAAAAATCAATTTAATTTTCCCCTTGTCTTTTTTTACATTCCCACATACTTTAGTTCAGAGGTGACTTTGAACCCTTGAACCATATGCTGGGTAAGTATCAGAAGGATGGTGAATGGAGCAGATTGTTCCTAATATTTATTTGCTCATCTCGTCGCCTCAGGTCTGTCAGTGTGATATACAGAAAATATTAACACATTCATGGTTGTGAGAACAGTGCTATAAAACTGATTTAGACAGAGGATATGGTGGATCTAGCAGTGATATATACTGTATATCATAATACATGGATCCAGGCCAAGAATAATCTGATCTCATCATATATTAGAAAACCTAATACACAATGTAATATTATGATGACCCAACCTGGAACAAGATGAGTGATAAGGACCTCTGACTTTTCTGCAGACTAATCTGCAAACAATTGGAGGGACACCTAGAAGGGCTTGAAGTGTTTGTTACCCTAAAAAAAAAATTATGTTCCCTTAAAGCATGTTATGCAGCACAGTGTTTTGCTGTGTAATTTGGCCCCCTGTATAACCTGAAATACCTGGCTGATCCTGACTGGTTCTGCCCACCCCACTGCCACAACTGCACTCCCCCCAACATCTGTCTCCAATGTCTCTCATAACCCCCCAACACACACACAAACCGCTGTACCCCTTAACATATCAATACCATAAGTCCACAACTGCACTCCTGCCATACATATCTGTCATCAATGCTCCCATACTCCCCCCCCCCCCCCCCTCCAAAAAAAAATCTCCAAACCCCTTAACACACCACCGCTGCCCCCCCAACACCTATGGATACTGCACCCCCTTGCACAACTCTACACCTGCCCTTACACACATATGCCACCACTCTACTCCCCCAGATTCCTTTGTCACCCCTGTACCCCTGTGCACCTTGCCACAACTAAACTTCCCTCTTTACCTATGCCACCAATGTTCCTCCACTTTGTCACCCCTATAACAACCCCCCCCCCCCCCGGTCTCAGTCCTGTACACTTTTGTAACTGCCCCCAGTATATTAGAATGATTGCCACCATCCAGTTAGCATTAGTGGAGCACCACAACTTGTAATGCCTGCAGTTACCTTCTGTACTCACGTTGCATAGATCTTCTTTCCTGGAGCTGCACCTCCTTTTTTTTAGCAGCATGCAGTGTATGCTGCTTGCAAGGACTTCAGCCTGCATACCTCCCAACCAAATCAGAATCCAGCCAGGGCACAGACATCATGGGGCAATAGACTGGCCAGCAAAATTTGGGACAGGTGATAAGTATGCATACTTGTTCCAGTTTAGTGACTCAAAAATACTGTAGCCAGTAAGTTAGCATCCAGTCTGATGTCATTTTCAGAAGAGAGTCAGCATCCATGTTACCTTTGGGGAAGGTTTTCTTTAAAGAGACATTATCTCCTAGCCCATTCAGTCAAAGTAACAATGTCTCCTGATAGTCCACTTTCCCAGCAAGCTATACTCACAGATCTAAGTGCATTTCATTGCTTTGCTGGAACAGGGCTTCTGCATATGGGGGAGCATGTGACCTCCCCTTTGTTATGTACTCAGGCCTGGGTGGCCAATTGCCAGAGCTGAATGCTATCATGTCATAGTTGCCAACAGTCCAGATTTTCCCGGGACAATCCCGATTTTGGGACCCTCGTTCCGATCGGAGGCTGTCCCGAAACGGGATTTGCCCAGGGAAATTCGGGAATGTTTGCATTTTTCATTTTTTTGGCAACAGGCTTCAGTAAAATGGCGGCCGGTCCCGCCGCCACCCCTAGAATGCTCCCCCTTGTGTTCAGTAGAGAGAGGAAGGGGGCTCGATCCCCCTTCAGCCAATGAATCGGCTTCTCCTCTCGCACGGATCGGCCCCTCTTGTGGCAGGCGACGTGGCTAGTGACACGCTCAGGGATCCCACTGATTCGGCATAGTGGTGGGTTGAATGATTTAATTTTATATTACAATGTAATAATAGAAATAATGTGCTTCAATCATCCTGACACCATAACAATCATGGTGCCGGGATGATTGAAGCGTTAACACCAGGTGTTTGGAGTATCTTTATCTGCTGATTGTTAATCTTTCTAGAATACACATATTTCTATTGTTGTGTAGGATCTGGGGCTGCTGTCCCTCCATCCCTCTCCCCCCTTTCCCTCTCCATCCCTCATTCCTCTCAGACTCTAACCACACCCCCTTTAAGCCATGCCCATTTAAGTCACGCCTACTATTTCACGTAAACCACGCCCATTTTTCACCATGAAGTGCGAGGTTCAGGAGTGCGTTACATACAGAGTGCAAAGTTCAGGAGTGCGTTACATACAGAGTGCAAAGTTCAGGAGTGCATTACGTACAAAGTGTGAGGTTCAGGAGTGCGTAACGTACAGAGTGTGAGGTTCAGGAGTGCGCTACGTACAGACTGTGAGGCTCAGGAGTGCGTTACGTACACAGTGCAAGGTTCAGGAGTGCATATAGTCCCTTGTTACCCTATGCATACAGGAACTTTTAATTTCCCTGTTACTCAGGATATGCTGGGAGTTGTAGTTTCTGGTCACCCTGACCACCTTGGGAGTTGTAGTCCCCCTGTCATTCAGACCATGCTAGGGGTTGTTGTCTCCCCATCACTCAGTAAATGCTGGGAGTTGAAGATAAAACAATTTATTAACTGCGGCACCGCATATGTGGTCTATGGTCTCTTTTGTCCATGTGGCCGCCTTTACATCGGTCGGACCTCTAGACCTATGAGAACTAGAATGAATGAACATAGAAGCAACATCTCAACTAAGAAAGATAAATATTCTCTACCAAGGCACTTTCTAGAGGTTCACGATAGTAACTTAGATGGCCTTAGGGTGTTTGGCTTAGAAGCTATGCCCAATGATCTCGACAGTGGCAAAAAGCACCAGGTACTTTGCACCAGAGAGGCTTACTGGATTTTCACCTTGGGGACTTTGGCCCCGAAAGGCCTTAACGAAGAGATCGAACTACATAGTGTCCCATGATATGTGCCATCCTTGCTAGTCCGCCACTTCCCTCCGCATCTTGGTCCCCCACGATATTCAAGTAAATTGATCAATTCTATGGCTTTATATCATTTGTGATATTAGAGGTTCCCTCTCCTTTCCCTCCCCCCCCCCCCCCCCAACCTTTGCATAGAGACATTTCCATCCTACATATCCCCCATGGTTATGGGAGACATTGAATACCCATTCTTAGATTGGGAGGGTCTCCACTTGATTTGCTGGGGTCCCCCCCCTCTGCTAAGATTTAGTTAGACGTTCATCACATTCAGTATAGGGTTTCTTTTGCATGATTGATTTATGTGTTTTTTTTTATGGGGTTTCTCTATATATACCTTAAGTGTATTTGCAACAGTATATGTGTCCTTTTTATTGGGTATAGTTCATATCACTTGTGACCTACCAGAAATCAGCGGGGATATGTTGTTAAAGAGTCCTTGGTTAAGAATCCATCACTCACTTTTGGTGCTCCATTTTTCGCTATAGCTCCAGTTATATATGATACATGTCGAGAATAGGTCGACAGGAGCGCACCCATCTGTGCACATATGTTGTGCTCACTTCCCTATTGACAAGTTCTATGTTTCTATTACCAACAGCAATCATTGTGTCCTGGTTGCACTGTGAATTTCATAATTTTGTTTTTATCTTATATCCCAATGTTGGATTAAGTAAGATTAGATTACTCCCCTCATACCAACACCAATTCTTTGAGAGGGCATGTGTGTGTATATACACATATATGGAGAGTTTTTAGATGAGGTCTGCATTAGGATTCATTATGTGATGCAATGCTTTGTATAGATGCTGATGCGGTTATTTTAGTATATCTATTTTTAACAACATATAATTTTTATGTATGTTCTTCATATATACCTTTGTGGATTTATTCCAGATTTGTTAATTTCATTTTTCACATTGACCACAATGACCATTTTATTAATATATATTATTATTATTATTTTTAATTGCACAGTCTTAATAGGGGACTCTTTAACGACTGTCCATTGGGTTGACTTCCTCTGTGTATTGTGGTTGCGTTGCCTATGCCTCTTGGGTCATCCCGACATCGGCATCAGCCTCCCCCCCTTTGGCCCTCTCTTCCCTCCTCCCTTTTCCCCTTTCCCATTCCCTCCCTCTGATTGTGCAGTTCAATACCAGCAAATTCGTATTATACACCATCGGACTGAGTTAGTCTAGGTGATGACCAGCCTCCCCTATCCCTCTACTTTCATGTGCCTGCACAGAGAGGATGCGTGCGCACCCACGCACTTTCACTCATAGCGAGCGTATGGGTCAATGTGGTCGGAGGTAGTGGGGTGGAACGCATATCCACCCGCACTTCTGGCCGGTGTCCACTGCGCATGCGCGGGCGGAGGTGACGCCTAAGACAGCCGGAACTCGCCGGTGGAGCGCAATCGTACCCGCACTTCCGGGTCCTTAGGGCGGCGTGCGTTCCACCGGCGTTTGAAGTCCTCTGAAGGTACCCTGATGCTCCCTCCGGTATGTACTGTCCACATTACATCTCCTATTATGCTGTTACTGCAGAGGTGGCACAGATGGCATTGTTGCCCGGCCACCCCCTGCCTGTGTACATCTACATGTACATTTATACTTGTGGTGTGGCCGGATCATTGCCCCTAGATAGTCTCCAACAGCCTGCAGGTGATGTCCATTCTTGTGCAATATTATTGGTTACATCGATTGCATCAACAATAATGATTGACCAATTTGTACATTCCTTACATGCATGTGAGACTACTATAACCATGGTGTTACTATGAGGATATGGTGACATCAGAGAGGGTCCGTTCAGCTAGGAGGGTTGTGCTTTCAGTACAAGGGGGAGTGGCTATGGTGGGCTGGTGCTGGTGATTACTGGGAAGCTTGGTCATATGCATACACACATATATAGAGGAGCTCCTACTTGTGAGCAGTCACCATCCGCTTAGGCTCTGAGGAAAGGGGCTCACCCCCGAAACGCATTAGCCATCGCCGTATTCACCCGATGTCAGGTCCTGTTTTTATTCTGATGTCTGCTACTGCATACCTGCAGTCTATGTCCATGCCTGTATTTCTTGCTCGTTTGTGAGTATACACTTGCTATTTTATTAATTTTTAATAAACGCTATCAGTGGTAATGCGCTAGGTCGGTGCGCCCTCTCTTCCTTTTGTTTCTTTTTGGGAGTTGTAGTCCCCCTGTCACTCAGGCCATGCTGGGAGTTGTAGTCCCCCTGTCACTCAGGCCATGCTGGGAGTTGTAGTCCCCCTGTCACTCAGTACATGCTGGGAGTTGTAGTCCCCCTGTCACTCAGGTCATGCTGGGAGTTGTAGTCCCCCTGTCACTCAGGCCATGCTGGCAGTTGTAGCCACTCACCCTCTGCAGTTCTCTCTCAATCTGCCCAGTCTTGGTGACGATGGATCCCCTCACAGCATACTCCACTGCCTGCACTTGGAGTTCATAGCCTGCAGGGTGAGGATCCGGCTCCGCACCGCGGGGGCCGCCACATTACTCTTGGCCCTCCTAGGGGCTCCAGCATCCACCCTCTTCAGTCCGCCTCGGAGCACCAACCTCACCGGTCCGCTCATGTCTCTGGAAGACCACCGCTCTATGGTGGGGGGAGTCAGGAGGAGGGGCCGGGTGCCGCTCTGTGGTGGGTGGAGTCATGAGGAGGGGCAGGGTGTCACTCTCTGGTGGCCCGAGGTCAGGTGGAGGAGCAGGGTTGTGCTTTGTGGTGGGCGGAGTCAGGAGGAGAGACAGGTTGCCACTCTCTATTGACCGGAGTCAGGAGGAGGGGCCGGGTGCTGCTCTGTGGTGGGTGGAGTTAGGAGGAGGGGCAGGGTGCCGCTCTCTGGTGGCCAGAGTCAGGTGGAGGGGCAGGGTTGTGCTTTGTGGTGGGCAGGGTCAGGGAGGGGCAGGGTGGCGCTCTATTTGTGGGAGTAGAGCCAGGAGGCTGAAAGCGAATATCGGCCCGCCCATCCCCGACATCAGAGGCTGAATTTGACAGCTGCATTTTCCCTCATTTCAGCCTTACCCCTGCCGGCTCGCCCACCAATCCCTGGTTTTCCCACCAATCCCTGGCTGGCACACCAATGCCTGGCTGTGCTAGATGTTACAGCATACTGCTGCAGGTCCTGCTCTGCATGGACAAAGCCTGTGTACTCCGGGACCGCGGGACAAAGGTGCAAATGCGGGACAGTCCCGCCCAATCTGGGACTGTTGGGAGGTATGTAACCTGGGGGACAGGTAGCAGGTACAAAGATCCCTGGAATAAGCAGTCTTTCAGGCACAGATACTAAATCCAGTGAGGTAGTGACAAACAGTGTAGTGTTTATTGGTGCTATATACAAGTCTATATACGGGTGCCGTACAGTGTTTCAGAAAAAACAAACAGAACAAAAATAGCCAAACAAAAACCTAGCCGTGTCTCGGCACTAACTATATAATATATACAGTCCCTAACTACCAGGCTGAGCAAGCCTACAGCTCTTTACCAACCTTTTTGCTCTCACAGACCAGCGTTGTCTGTGTTTCCCAGGCAGAGAGCAAAGGCTGTCTGCTCAGGTGAGCTTAAATCAGAGATCCCTGAATGTATATGAGAGGAGCCTGGGAGACGTAAAAAAAAAAACCTCAACTGGATTTTTCCCGGCTCTCTCTGGGACGCCCTGCTAATATATATATATATGTATGTATGTGTGTGTGTGTGTGTGTATGTGTGTATGTATGTATGTGTGTATACACAAAAATATGACAGGGGGACATGGTTATTGTCTTTGGGGGTCTGAACGAGGTAGAAGGAAGTTAATAATCTTCCTCCTTCCCCCTCAGTTCCCCCGAGATTCCCTTTTTCATTCCGATTCTCCACCTCTGAAATGGTGAATCGGGGTGTATGAATTCTGACACAGATCGCCAGTGAAGTGCTGAGATCGCAGCTTCATAAACTGGCCATTTCTGTGTCAGTCAATGAGGATTCTCACTGTGCGGATATCTTTGGCGGGAGAACGTGATCAAACTTGTTCTCCCACAATTATCTCTGTTTCATAAACCGTTTATGGATTCAGTTTCATAAATGGACATCTATGTACACATTGCCTTACTTGGAACTCCGTTATGAATTTCAGTTGATGAGCTGCCATCTGTATTAATACTGATAGGTAGATCAGTGGATTTTAAAGAGTAGAAATCTTAATTGCCTTAAAATAAATAAAGCTGTTATGGGTTGAGATAAGGAGAAATTATTGTACAAAGGTCGCTGGTGATAACAATTGATGTACATCCTGTTCTTCGGCTTATCACTGGTAAGCTGAATATGAAAATGTTTTAGAATACATTTTTGAACAATATCTCTCCGTGGAAAGAATGAACTGCTAATGAAGCAGAACAATCATTTCTTAAAAGTGATCATAAAGGTCAAAATAAAAAGCAAAACAAAAAAAACAAAACAGCAAACATGTTATAATTACCTGCTCCGTGTAATGGTTTTGCACAGAACAGCCCTGATCCTCCTCTTCTCGGGTCCCCTGATGGTGTTCCTGGCTTCTCCCCCCATGAGTGCCCCTATAGCATGCAGCTTGCTCTGGGGCACTCATGCATGTCCAATTACAAGCCAACTTTGTGTGTCCATTTACACAGAGTGCAGCTCAGCCCCACCCCTCTGCTCCCTCCTCATTGGCTGTGATTGACAGTAGTGGGAACCAATGGCTCCCACTGCTGACTCTGAACCAATGAGGAGGGAGAGAGCCAGGAGAGGTTCAGATAAGTATTTGGGGGGGAGCTGCACACTGAAGGTTTTTTCATAGAATACATAAAGGTAAAAACCTTCAGACCTTAGAACCACTTTAACTTAGACAGTGGAAGGTAATTCTCTTCTAGTTCTCCCTTCTCTGTCCCTTTTCTTCACTTTCTGTAGGAATTTATCTTTCCTATTGTTTGTGTGGAACTGAAGCCAACACTTTTCTTTTGCATTGAATAAAGAGGTATGGGTAAGTGTTCGGTTACTCTGAATCTGACTTTGAAATCATGTGACTTCACTTGAAGCCGTACAATTTAAAAGTTGCATGTCAGTGTGACTTCAGGTGTGACTTGGAACATGTTTGTGTGACTTCATGCACAGATGTCTATGTAAGTCACATCTGAACTTGCAAAATTGGTGCGACTCGGATGGCGTCAGAGTACTTATTTCAATGCTTCCATTGCGGACAATCGGGTGCTACTTGTCATGCAATTTGAAACTATCAGATCGCATGACAAGTTGCACGGGACGGACCGATGACTAAGGTTTGGAACAAATGTCATCTGTCAGAATGACCATCAATGTACAGAGACAAGCTGCAGGGAGAGAGGTCCTTACTATGAGGACCAATGATGCCAAATACTCCATGCCATAGCTCAGCTGAGGTAGCAGGTGGAGCTTCGGCTGAAAAATGTACCACCCACTTTTTCTTAGTAGACCCTAAGTGCTGGTTCACACTGGGACAACTTGTCAGGCGACCTAGCTGCCTGACAAGTAGCGTCCCGTTCTGTACAATGGAACCGTTCTAATCGGTCATCAGTCATCACCCACAGCGTGTCCCCTTCAGTCATCACCCACAGCGTGTCCCCTTCAGTCATCACCCACAGCGTGTCCCCTTCAGTCATCACCCACAACGTGTCCCCTTCAGTCATCACCCACAACGTGTCCCCTTCAGTGATAGTGATCGCCCACAACGTGTACCCTTCAGTGATCACCCACAATGTGTCCCCTTCAGTGATCGCCCACAACGTGTCCCCTTCAGTGATCGCCCACAACGTGTCCCCTTCAGTGATCGCCCACAACGTGTCCCCTTCAGTGATCACCCACAACGTGTCCCCTTCAGTGATCTTCCAAAAGGTGTCCCCTTCAGTGATCACCCACAACGTGTCCCCTTCAGTGATCGCCCACAACGTGTCCCCTTCAGTGATCACCCAAAAGGTGTCCCCCTCAGTGATCACCCACAACGTGTCCCCTTCAGTGATCACCCAAAAGGTGTCCCCTTCAGTGGTCACCCACAACGTGTCCCCTTCAGTGATCGCTCACAAGGTGTCCCCTTCGGTGATCGCCCACAAGGTGTCCCCTTCAGTGATCGCCCAAAAGGTGTCCCCCCCCTCAGTGATCACCCACAACGTGTCCCCCTCAGTGATCACCCACAAGGTGTCCCCTTCAGTGATCACCCACAAGGTGTCCCCTTCAGTGATCACCCACAAGGTGTCCCCTCCAGTGATCGCCCACGCTGATTCCACACATTAGTACTTCCTGACTCCAGATTTGGCCCCTTACTCAAACCTGTTGCTGCATTAATGCATATTGCTGTCATAAAGGGGTTAAAGTGGAACTTTACTCTCTCAATCAACACTGACTATTTTTAATCCTTATGCTGCTACCATTAGTAAATAGATAGGAAAGCATATTATATTTACTGGTTTTAAAGGGGTTGTAAAGGCAGAAGATTTTCTTTTTCTCTCAATGCATTCTGTGCATTAAGATAAAAAAACTTCTGTGTGTAGCAGGCCTCCTAGCACCCCCAACACTTACCCTGAGCCCCATCTCTCTCCAGCGATGTCCACGATTCCCTTTGCCTTCCAGGACTCTCCTGATTGGCTGGGGCACAGCTGCTGCATCATTGGCTCCTGCGGCTGTCAATAAAAGTCAGTTAGCCAATCAGGGGAGAGAGGGGTGGGGCAGCTGCATGTTTGAATAAACACACAGGAATGCAGCTCCAGTGCCCCGATAGCAAGCTGATGGTCTATGGGGGCACTTGTTAGGAGGGAGGAGCCAGGAGCACAAAAGAGGGACCAGAGAAAAGGAGGATCCGGGCTGCTCTGTGCAAATCCAACTGCACAGAGGAGGTAAGTATAACATGTTTATTATTTTATTATTTTTAAGTGAGACTTTACAAGCAATCAATTTAAACTTTTTGTTTACATTTCTTCAGTTACTTCCTAGGTTCTGGCCTAGGCCAATAATGTCATACATCCCAGGAGTCTCCAGGAGGGGAGGAGGGGACTCTCAGCTAAGCACACTCTCCTGTCTGCATGCCTGAGCTAAGGGCAGATGTATTCTAGGAAGTAAATGCTACATGAATCATCTGCCCTTACTCAAGATGACCACGGCCAGAAATGCTAGGGGGGCATTTTTCAAAATTATTTCTCAGAAAAATAAGGCATGGAGATATGGATGGATGGGGGGAGTTTGTTTTGAACATTAAAAATGAATCAAATAGCATTTTTGGTTTGTGGTGCTCAGATACAGGCAAGAAGTTTTGCCCAGAGCTCCACTTTAACCACTTACTGACCAGTCGCCATCATAATACGGCGGCAGGTTGGCTCCCCTGAGCAAATTGCCGTAGCTGTACAGCGGCCGTTTTAAGGGGTATAGAAGGCGCGCTTGCACCCGCTGCATGACTTAGGAGCCGATGCGCATGCCCAGCAGCCGCGATGTCCTCCAGGCGCCCTCAATCGCTCCTGACAGAGCCAGAACGGGAATCTGTGTGTGTAAACACACAAATTCAGGTTCTGTCAGTGGAGTAGGGACAGATCGTCTGTACCTAGTAATTAGGAACATCAATTGGTCTCCTTCCCCAGTCAGTCCCATCCCCCCACAGTTAGAACACACACTGAGGGAAGACCTTTAACCCCTTGATTGCCCCTAGTGCTATTTTTAGCTCTGGACGCTGTATAAATGTCAATGGTGCCAAAATAGTGTCAAAAGTGTCTGATCTGTCCGCCGCAATGTCGCAGTCCCGCTAAAAATCACTGATCACCACCATTACTAGTAAAAAAAAAATAATAAAAATGCCATAAATCAATCCCCTATTTTATAGATGCTAAAACTTTTATTTTATTTTGGATATTTATTATAGCAAAAAGCAAAAAAATATTGTGTTTTGTTTAAAATTGTTGCTCTTTTTTGTTTATAGCGCAAAAAATAAAAAACCACAGAGGTGATCAAGTACCGCCAAAAGAAAGCTCTATTTGTGGGTAAAAAAGGACGTCAATTTTGTTTGGGTACAACGTCGCACGAGCGTGCAATTGTCAGTTAAAGCGACGCAGTGCCGAATTGTAAAAAGTGCTCTGGTCAGGATGAGGGTAAAATCTTCCGGGGCTGAAGTGGTTGAAGTAGAAAAGACCGGAGTGTTATAATGAGAAGAGTGTCTTCCTCTATTGCTCTTTTTATTGTCATGTTGTTCCTCTTTTAACAAATTTTCCCACGCAGTGTTTTCTGCAATATTGATCGCGCTACAATAAACGGATTTAGAATAACCTCTGCTCTCAAAGCGTTGAAACATAGTTAGGGCCTCTCGATTGTAATCTGTCTCTTCACTACAAATGCGTTTATATCTTAATAACCACTTCAATACGAGGCACTTATACACCTTCCTGCCCAAGCCAATTTTCAGCTTTCAGCGATGTCTCAAATTAAATTACAATTGCGCAGTCATGCTACACTGTACCCAAACAAAATTATCATTTTTTTCCCCACAAATAGAGCTTTTTTTGGTGGTATTTGATCACCTCTGCGATTTTTAGTTTTTGCGAAACAAATAAAAAAAGACCGAAAATTTTGAAAAAAAAAAATGTTTTTCTTTGTTTCTGTTAAAACTTTTTGTAAATAAGTACGTTTTCTTCTTCAATGACGGGCACTGATATGGCTGCACTGATGGGCACTGATAAGGTGGCACTGATGGGCACCGATGAGGTGGTACTGATAGGTGGCACTGGTATGCGGCACTGATGGGCACTCATAGGCAGCACTGATGGGTACTTATGGGTGGCACTGATGGGTACTTATTGGTGGCACTGATAGGTGGCACAGATGGACACTGGGCACGGATGAGCACTGATAGGTGGCACTGATGGGCACCAATGAGGTGGCACTGATGAGGTGGCACTGATGGGCACTGATGATGAGCACTGATAGGCGACACTGATGGGCACTGGTATGCGGTACTGATGGGCACTCGTAGGGGGCACTGATGGGCACTCGTAGGCGGCACTGATGGGCACTCGTAGGTGGCACTGATGGGTAATTAAGGGTGGCACTGATGGGTACTTATGGGTGGCACTGATGGGTACTTATGGTTGGCACTGATAGGTGGCACTAATGGGCATGGATGGGCACTGATAGGTGGCACTGATGGACACTGATGGGTGGCACTGATGACACTGATAAGTGGCATTGCTGGGCATTACTAATTTTTATTGTGCCATAGAGGTGCCAGTCAGTGCCCATTTGTGTGCACTGATTGGCATATGTTGGGCATTGATTTTCACATGTGGATGGCCATGGGGGATGTACCTGGCCATCCACATGTTAGGAGCTTCCCTGGTGCTCCTGGCGGCTTCCCTGGTGGTCCAGAGTGAGCATCCGAGGGGGGCTGCACTCATAAACAATCAGGGCAGACCCCCACATCAGTAGAGCTGCTGAACGGCTCTCCTCTACTTGCGTCTGTCAGACGCGAGTGAGGAAAAGCCAATCACTGGCTCTTCCTGTTTACATCGTGATCGGCTATGATTGGACATGGCTGATCACGTGGTAAAGAGCCTCCGCTGGAGGCTCTTTACCGAGAACAGTGTAGCGGTGTGTCAGACTGACACACCGCAACACCGATCGCCGTGATGCACGCCCAGCTGTTATCCTGCAGGACGTCATATGACGCCCAGTGAGGATAACTGAACCACCGCCCGGCCGTCATTCTGCTATAGGCCGGGCGGGAAGTGGTTAAAAACTTTCCCACTGGAATACCTTTCAAGGTGTGTTTTGGATGGCTGGAGTCCGCTCTCAAGAGCGTATTTCCAACAGATGGTTTCCTATAAAGCCTGGACACTACCTTGTTGTCTACATCTTTCAATCTCACATCCAAAAAATCATTGGATGTGGGATCCCAACGACCGGTGGAATCGTAAATTTAAGTGATTGTCGTTAAGATGTGACAACCAACTATCTAGACTGCTGACCTCCTTTGAAACAAAAAAAAGAGTAGGTTGTCTATGTAGCGACAGTAAAAAAGGGTATCCAAATGGTGGGGACTCCCTGGTGCAAAAATGCCTCTCCCACCATAAATGTAGCAAGCACCCTTACCAGAACAAATGGTCCCATGTACCATAGGTATTGAGTCAAATGGGCTGTTGTGATTTCCAATGACTCATAGGAAGGCACAGTCCAACTGTATATTGTCTGGGATGTCTATTATGACAAAACACGTTGGTGGAGCTTGTGTTCATGAGGTCATTGCATGCTTTTATCCAAGATTTTCCCTCTACTGCTTCTGTGCTTCCTGCATTTATGGTGGTGGATCACTGAGTGATTTAGGAGTCATGGATTTATCATCTATACACACTGAATATTCACCTGCCATTCTCATTTGGACTCATTGTTCTTTTGGTGGTGTGTAATGCTGACTCACATGATTTATTTACTTGTTTTTTGACACTATAGACTTCTTTTTCATATTTTATGTTTTGCCTGTTTATAAGTGTTGATTAACTTAGTTTTTTCCTATTGTATTTTCACTTAACACACACTATTGCATTTTCACAGATTTTGATTAACTTTTTATGTGGTGTACAAAGTGTGGTTGATGGTGCTACCTATAGGCCGAAGAGTGATCTTCGCATTATCTGAGCATACCTTGGGCAGTTAGCCATATAAAGAGGGATCTGACAGATCACTCTTTGGCCTATAGGTACACCTTGATTAATTAGAGTCCTCAGCCGGGGAGCTCATTAGGGGAAGCTGCAACCTTTATCCTTATCCTAAGCACGGATTTCCAATTAATTTACTTTTATGTATATGTACTTATACATTGTTGCCTGTCAGTGCTGCACTAGGTTTTATGCATTTTTATTTTGCACAATCAAACAAGTAATTATCAGCAGTACCTCAAAAAGATCCTCTACCACCCAAGACTTTATCACAAGTTATAGAAGTGTTAGGACAGGGTAGCTAAATTCTGGGCAGGAGGCTTCTCAATGCTAAAGGATTGTTTGCATTCTTATTGAATAATCTCTGTGGCCATTTTGCATGCCATACAAAACCAAAAAATTTAACTATTTCAACATATTTATTAATCCTCTGTTCACATCCGTGCGAGTGGCTGCAGGTGCGGGAATCATAGCGATTCCAGCACCCGCAATATCCGTAGTAAAAATGCACTGCCTTGCGTAATCGCGCAGTGCTTCCATTCATTCTGAATGGCACCCCCAGATATGTGAAAACACAGTGCATGTGCGGGTGTGGGAACCGCAGGGAAATCGCATGGTCAAAAAGACTTGAATGGACTGTCATGCCTGCGCAAATACGGCAAACAAAAATGCTAATGTGTGAACCTAGTGTTAATGCTATAAATGTATGGCATAGCTTTAGGAATGCCTCCTGCTGACCACCAATTTAAGGGGCACTATTACATATATTGCTGATGGCTGCACTCTATACATTCTACTGAACATAACAAAGTGCTTACCACTGAATATTTATAAAAGAAGGGGATTTTTAGCGGGACTTTTAAGGTGCCAACAAAAGAAATAAGTAATTACAGTCCATAGCATAGAAAATTAGTTACAAGATTTTTATTATTGCATACAAAACATGGTTAAAAATGTTTTTGGTATAAATTATGTGCACATGTACAAGGATACATCTTGAATTCAAAACAGATGACAAAATATAATCACTCGAAGATCGCATAAGAGCGGTTATCCCGACATGTTTCGCCAATCTAGGCTCATCAGGGGATATTTTAAGAACAATTAGATGCAACACTGCATAGAACCAAAACAAAATTTAAAATTTAAACCATGAGATTAACTAAAAATACAATGAGAAAATTAAAATAAGAAAAATGATGACACAATAAGATAAGCTATCGACTATCATGTCCGACAACAGTCGCTCACCCAAATGAAGATCTTGTGTCTGCGACTTAAGGTCAAATCACTTCAAGCCCTAATGGCGTTTCTCCATGTGTACTACCCATTGACGGTTTTTCGCCATAAAGAGTACCTGTCACATGTCTAATTTACATTCCTTGTAATAGCAATAAAAGCGATGAAAAATAAATAAAGCAAGTGTTAAAATTAAAAAATAAAAAATGTATAATTTTTTTTTTTTTTAAGAGAGATGTTTATTGAGTACAAATCAGAATTACAATGACACATTAATAGAAAAAAAAAAGAATTCTACATTTAAATTGACATACAGTATACAGTTTTAGTCCAACAGAAGTCCGATTACCTGCTCAGGGAGCAGAAGGGTAATTCATTATGAACACATGAATATGAGCTACAACAGTCTATCACATTAAACAAACAAATGTGAAAAGACACATAATATCAAAGCGGCGCTCCTGTCAAATTGCTGAGAATTGACACAGTTGCATATAGGATAAATGCACATAAAGTCGCTAAACATTAAATCGCAGATCTGACAAGTGCTGAGAATTGACACAATTGCATATAGGGTAAATGCACATAAAGTCGCTAAACATTAAATCGCAGATCTGACAAGTGCTGAGAATTGACACAATTGCATATAGGGTAAATGCACATAAAGTCGCTAAACATTAAATCGCAGATCTGACAAGTGGATAAACGTGAAGGTAAAGTTCGTGGCTAACTTCATAAGTGAATAAAGGAGTGGAGATGGTCGGATAGTGCACCAATCACCGTATTCAAACCCGCGCTCCACACGCCCCTCTGGGGTTCAAACTCACCACAAAGTTGCAAATAAGCATTCACAATCTCCCACTGATTTACTGCTGGGCCGGCTTGGAAATCCACATCATCAGCGTATATAAGGAAAAAAAAAGACAGGCTCCACATAGAGTAGTATTATTTTCCAAAGGATTTATTAAAGATGTGTGTTGTCCAAGTTGTATAAATAAACCTTGCTGTTTCACATAACTGCCGTCAATATCCTCTCATCCAGTGACTTAGTGTCAGGATTCCAAGCTGACAGTGTTCAGCCAAAGGAACGGAAATGGATCGGAAATGCCAAAAAGCCGTGCGGGAGACACTGTAAACCAGTGAGCCGCTCAGTACAAATTCTTCCCAAAGATTATGCTGGACATTAGAGCGCAGTATATGTAGATCTATTCAATATGCCATGAGATCGTTCCCTGATCGACTTCGTCTTTCTGGATTTATCAAAGGGGTTTGACCTCATGGCATGGCGTGTCAGAATAAATAGTGTTGTGCATTTACCTTATTTGCAATTGTGTCAATTCTCAGCACTTGTCAGATCTGCGATTTAATGTTTAGCAACTTTATGTGCATTTACCCTATATGCAACTGTGTCAATTCTCAACAATTTGACAGGAGCGCCGCCGGGGGGGGGGGGGTGAGGGGAGGGGAAAGGGGAGGAGGAAAGAGGTGATCAAGAGCATTCTGTTTTACCCAACCAAACTTTGTCCAACTTAGCTGGACACTGTCTGCTCTGGTAGGTGAGTTTGTAAAGTGGGAGGACCGAGTTTATGGAGGGGCACCAGGAGTCCCTGGTGGGGGGATCCGGCGATTTCCATTTAAGGAGGATTTCCCTCCTGGCATAGAGCAGGGAGAAAGTCAAACAAAGCCTGATGTATCTGTGACAGACCTAGCCGGGACAGAGGCTTTTGGAGAGGACTGAATGCAGGCCTCTTGCCTTTCGACTATGGGCCCTGGATTTTAAGGGAACAATACTCTTTGTGAGGTGTATGCCTGGGGACCCTGAACTAATGTTACTCTGGATTCAAGTCCATGTCCCCCCAAAACACAAAACTCTGGAAACCCCGTATGTGCCATATTATAAATAGTGACTGCTTCACAATGTTGTGTATATATTGTGTGTTGTCTCATGCTGTTGTGTACTGTTTGCTGTGCTAGTTTGGGGTGGGGCTGTATTCCAATGATCTATTGTGTCTGATATTCTGGGATGTTTATCTATATGGAGGGAGGGGGGATTCCTCCAGCATTCCCTTGCTGATAAGACTGTTTACTGATAAGTTTGAACACACCTGACCTGTGTGTCTATTATCATTGGAAAGAGTTGATTTCTGGTTGACCCTCAAGACTGAGCTTTGTCTCGTATTTGGGGGAGAGTTATTCGTTTGGGTTTCTGGTTTGGCTGATTGGAGTGTTCGGTAGCTGCCTTGGTGTTTGGGAAGGGAATGTCCTAAACGACTTTAACCCCTTTCGTACTTGGGGTGTCGTTACAACTGGTGGCAAGCAGTGGGATCATTCCCACAGCCCAGAAGGACAGCTACAAGAGGACACAGGACAATGGAAGCACAGTATGAACGGCTAAAGATCTCTTCCCTCAAGGACTTACTGGAGAACCGGGGCCGACCAGCCAACAACCGTAAGAAGAGGGACATTATCGCAGAACTAGTCGAAATGGATAGAGCCGAAAGACCCAACATAACTGAAAGGCCCAGCATAACAGACAGGACACCCAAAGAGGCATGGTTTGATCGGGCTGTTAAAATAAGACTGGCACATTATGGTCCTAACCCTACAGCAGAGATCATAGACCTAGTTATAGCGGCTGTGGGTGCAGATTGGCTACAGCAAAGAGGTGCTGCAGCAGCAGAAGTCACAGCAGCACCAACTGAAAGGAGAGTAGAGGTACAGATACCAGCCGCCATGGAAGAGAAATTCAGAAGGAGGTTGCGAGAGATGCAGATACATAATAGAGGACCAGTATCAGAGCAGGTCCTGCTGGGATGGTCTGATTCTATCCGATGTGAACTCTGGAAGGAAGCGCTAGCCCGTGAGCTGCGACACCAGGGAGAAGTTCTCCCCTCTATCCATGTAAGGTACTGGTCGCAGTATGACGTACAAATGTTGTTATTGGGGGAACAACTGAAGCAGGAGTGGACAGCTGAGTTAAGCAGGCTGATCCGGGCAGAGATGCGGTTGGACGAGAGCTACAGAGCCCTCCAGTGGTATGTAGCCCAAGAGTGCCCGTGGTCAGCGGATGACAGCCCCACAGAAGGCTTTGACTATGATGGCCTGGCATTGTTGTATTGGAGGCTGTCCAGGGACCCTGACTTTGGGAGTGATCGGGAGTGGCATTTGGAAGAAATAATGGAGCACAGAGAGCGAAGACTGAATGTCTCGGAAGGGCACTGGGCACAGGAAGATTTGGAGTTTCTGGCCGTTGAGGAATGAGAGCTGGAGATCGCCTACAGACAGCTGCTAGACGCTGCTCAGCAGCAGGGTGGGGCTCCCTTTGCCTGGGACTATCAGGAAATACCAGTTGACAACTCCGAAATCTGGCTGAAGAATCGGCATTGGAAAATCTGGAGATTGCCATCCCCAAAGCTGAAGTGCTGACAACAGAGCTGAGTTCTGTTAACCTCTGCCCAGCACTGATAGCATCTTCTGGGTTCCACGGACATGAGATTGTGAACTTCTATCCCCAGAAACCAGTTGCAGAGACAGGGGATTTGATAGACTTTTCTGCTGAGAAAGAACAGCCTGATGAGCCTCCGGAAGAAGAGCTGGTATTAGGGCCAAACTTCAGTGTACTCTGCCTAGCACCAACAGCAGTATCTGTGGAGTTACAAGGAACTTCCCTAGCTAAAGCGCTGGCCACCGGACAGAGGGTCCAAGACCTCTGCCCTACACCTGCGGCGGTTCTGGAGGCCCAGGGTGAGAAGGAGATGGTCCCTTCCCAGCAGCAGATGGCACACCAGAATGATGCCACCAACCAGCAGAAGAGCTGGCATCAGAGCAGAGTGCTGCAAGCCTCTGCCCTCACCTAACAGAAGAGGGAGTTCCTGTGGTAGTGGATGGGACTTCGGTCTTCACAGACACAACCCCAAAAATTGGTGCGGCACTGGGACAGGAGGATGGCAGCCATGCTTTGCAAGCACTGGGGGTATTTTCACCTACCAAAAGTGGATGGGACTTCAGTCTCCACTTGTATACCCCAGGGATGCTGGGCGGTCGGTCCAGATCCCCAACAGCATGACGGAGTGAGCCCAGTCATCCTGTCTTCTCTCCAGTGGCTGAAAGGACTTCAGGGAGAAGGGCCAGTCCAGGCCTCTCCCCAGCGGTGGGCATGTTCTCTGAGAGAGGCAGAAGTCAGTAATGCTCTGTTTGGGACAATTTATTTGGGGTACTGTGTGGATACCGGCATTGGGGGGCTGGAACTACTGACTAACTTCGGAGTCAACCCGTCTGGGGTCTCCTCCTGTATTAGTCTCCTGCCGAAAGGGGAGAAATGTGACAGACCTAGCAGGGACAGAGGCTTTTGGAGAGGACTGAATGCAGGCCTCTTGCCTTTCAACTATGGGTCCTGGATTTTAAGGGAACAATACTCTCTGTGAGGTGTATGCCTGGGAACCCTGAACTAATGTTACTTTGGATTCAAGTCCATGTCCCCCCAAAACACAAAACTCTGGAAACCCCGTATGTGCCATATTATAAATAGTGACTGCTTCACAATGTTGTGTATATATTGTGTGTTGTCTCATGCTGTTTTGTACTGTTTGCTGTGCTAGTCTGGGGTGGGGCTGTATTCCAATGTTCTATTGTGTCTGATATTCTGGGATGTTTATCTCTATGGAGGGAGGGGGGATTCCTCCAGCAGCCCCCTGCTGATGGGACTGTTTACTGATAAGTTTGAACACACCTGACCTGTGTGTCTATTGTCATTGGACAGTTTAACCCGCCCTCTTTTCCAAGGGTGGGGGGGAGAGTCTCTGAGTTATTTTATCTGTTGTGTCCATGTGTGATAATAAAACAGTTGATTTCTGGTTGACCCTCAAGACAGAGCTTTGTCTCGTATTTGGGGGGAGAGTTATTCGTATGGGTTTCTTGTTCAGCTGATCGGAGTGTTCGGTAGCTGCCTTGGTGTTTCGGGAAGGGAATGTCCTAAACGACTTTAACCGCTTTCGTACTCGGAGTGTTGTTACAGTATCTGTCTCCTTTCACCTCCTCCAGATGACTGAGCAGTAGGGTTAGAGGATCAAGCGGAATCGGTAATCCGCAGACCACAGTAAGGGTGTGAGTAACTGCTCTCCAATATGGTTGAAGCTTGGGACAGGACCAGACCATGTGCCAAAATGATCCCACCTCAGTTATACATCTCAGGCACAACGGGTCTCGCTGGGGATATATACGGGCCAGTCTTTGTGGCGTGTAGTAGGCCCTGTGCAAGAGTTTCAGCTGTATAAACCTGTCTTTAGCTGCAATCATAGAAGGGATGAATTCAGCTACACACTCTTCCCAAACCTCATCAAGGCTCGGTATATCCACCGGCCACTTGTCAAGAGTCTGTGTCGGCTTGATGTCTTATGCCACAGTCAAGGAGCTTTCCCATGGTACTGGAGGTCAAGAGGCACTCCACGGTGTCTGACTCCAAGATTAACCGCTTTGGGAACTGAGCTCTGTAGGCATGTCTAAGCTGCCAATATCTAAACTCCCAGGCTCTAGGAATTGGATAAAGGGCTCTCAGTTCGGGAAACGATTAGGGGTCCGGTAGGGAATTGAGGTGGGGGAGCATTGGATTGCTCCACAATGGCATGTGGGGGGAGACCTGAGAGGGTTTCTTGTAGATTGTTCTGGAGTCCTGGAGTGCCAGGCTGTCACGTACCTGGTAGGTGGAGCCCGGAATGCAGAGAACGGCCTCTCGTATGCCTCCGACTTAAGAACCCCTGAAGGTATGAACAGGGACTCGAAAGTACAGAGGGGCACAAGTGCCTGACTGGAAAACTGAAGTAGAAGGCAAGATCCTGTAGTCAACAGGGAGGTGCACCGTAGTCCTGTAGCAGGTTGCAGACAGCAGGGAGGTGCACTGTAGTACTGTAGCAGGGTGCAGGTAACAGGGAGGTGCACTGCAGTCCCGTAGCTGGATGAAGACAGCAGGGAGGTGCACTGTAGTCCTGTAGCAGGTTGCAGACAGCAGGGAGGTGCACTGTAGTACTGTAGCAGGATTCAGATAGCAGGGAGGTGCACTGTAGTCCTGTAGCAGGTTGCAGACAGAAGGGAGGTGCACTGTAGTACTGTAGCAGGATGCGGATAGCAGGGAGGTGCACTGTAGTACTGTAGCAGGTTGCACACAGCAGGGAGGTGCACTGTAGTACTGTAGCAGGATGCAGATAGCAGGGAGGTGCACTGTAGTCCTGTAGCAGGTTGCAGACAGCAGGGAGGTGCAGACAAGCCGGGTCAAGGTACTGGCGGGCAGATCAGGTACAGAACGGCAAACCAAGAGAATAGTCAGAGTCCAAGCCAAGATCGGGGCGGGCAGCAAGCAGGTAAGTCGGGAACAAGCCAAGTAAGTACTTGATACAGGAAAACTGGTAACAAGGTAGCAGGGGTCTCGGGAAACGCTGTAGACCAGACAGCAAGGCAGCATTGGAACAGTCTTCTTTAAATAGCCTATCTTTGGCGCCAAGTGGCGCTATTGCGCATGCACGTACGTTCGTTAGCGCTATTAGCGCTATTGCGCGCGCGCGAGCGCCGGATGGCGCTTCTATGCACAGGCATTCGTTTAACCCTCAATCTGCTGGGATAACTGCAAGAGGGCTTTTCCTGACATTGCCCCCCTCCAATGGGCAGCCTCCGGATGCCCAACTGAGCCATTTTACTCGGATGAGTTCTCTTAAAGGCTAGGATTAACCTTTTGGCGTGGATGTTAGTCTCTGGTTCCCAGGAGTTCTCCTCAGGGCCGTAACCCTTCCATTGCACCAGGTACTGAACCTGATTAGGTCTCCTTTGGCAATCTATGATGGACTCAACCTCGAATTCTTCTTCGCCGTTAATAAGTACAGGCTCAGGAGGACCGGTGTTCCGGTTAAGGAAGGGATCTGGGCCTGCTGGTTTAAGTAGAGCCACGTGAAAGACTGGATGTATACGGAAGGACTCCGGTAACTTCAACTCATATGCCACACTGTTAATTTTCCTCAACACTGGGAAGGGACCCACAAATTTAGGGCCCAATTTCTTAGATGGGCATGCCAGTTTCAGGTTTAGAGTGGACAACCAAACTTGATCTCTGATAAGAAATATTTAAAGAATTACAAGTGATATCAACATTTGCCTTGTTCCTTATATGCTTTTTTCTAGCTAAAATGGCGCTGACTTATTGTTTATGCAATCTGCTTAGTTCTGACCAACACCTATGACAATATTTAAAGAACTAGCAAAAGTTTACCATATTAGGCCATATTGTGAAAGGACACTGTTTTTGACAATAAAGCTGACGATGCACCATGAGTCACCAGTGTGCCTTAGCCAATGGTAGCTTGCCAAATACTGTTATAAAATGACATGTGTAAAGGGTTCCTGTATGACTCTGCACGGAGCTCCTTGCTGTGAGAGTTCATCCCTATGTATATACATTTGTAATAAATCTGTCTTCTAATCAACATGACCAGAGTTGACTGATCAGTGAGAGAATGGAATTTTACCGACATTATGGTCCTTCGAGCCGGAAGTAAGGATTAGGTGGTGGATTGAACGGTTCCGTCCAAAATATCGGTGAGTATCAGACTCCCTCTCGCCGAGACCTAGGTCCTCCCACTCAAGTTAAGTGGTAATAAGAGGCTGGTCGGTTCCGGGATCCACACCTGACTTCTACTCCTGGACTTCTGATCCAGTCCTCCGAGTCTGTGAAAGGTAAGACAGATTTTTTCTTTTTTCTTCTACTCGAGGTAATTTTGTTTTTATTAAGTTTGCCAGCACTGTGTTTATAAAAGATCTGGGTGACACAGGGGCCAAAGACAGAGGCACTTGGGGACGTTGCCTATGGTAAATAGACGTAGCCTGCTGTCCGAGACAGATTAAAAAAGTTTAAGGTACCGAAAGATGATAGATGATTGATAATTGTTGTGAATAGTGACTACACGTAATATGGATAGATTACAGAGAGTCACAGTGGCCATTTCAGGTTTCTTTCTAACTGAGTGGTGGTTGGGACAAACAGGAAGTGAATGTACGAGCAGGAATCAATCTAACTTGATCAGAAACACTTAGCCCATAGATCGATCGTTTTTCTCTTTTTCTCTCGAGAGCAATATTTCCTACACTGTTCCTTTTGCTGCATTTGTTAAATCATGAGACTAACTCTCGCTCTTTCCTCCTCATGTTTAACATTACTGCTAACTTTGTGTGGGGAGTCTTATATTTTTGCTTTACTGTGATCCAAGGGTTGCTAGTCTGGTGGTTTACAGGTTGATAAAAATCCTGCTTTATGATCTGTCTGGCTGCAAACTTGTGGTTAAAAAAAAAAACTGGACTCTCTCACTCCTCCCCCCCCCCCCCTCACGGACACCTAAGTGCACTTCCTCTTTTTGTGTGAGTGTGTGTAAAAAAAAAAAAAATAAAATTCTGATCAGAACGTTAAGAATACTTTGTTTTGACCAACTGTACTTTGTAGTAAATAAGGTAAATATATGTGTGTATGTGTATATATGTATATATATATATATATATATGTATATATATATATATATATATATATATATATGTATATATATATATATATATATATATATATATATATATATATATATATATATATATATATATATATATATATATAGTGTGTGTGTGTGTGTGTGTGTGTGTGTATATATGTATATATATGTTTATTTCCTGTTTGGAGAGTTTGGACTTTGTTTGCTGTTTTATATAGATTCTGGCAAAGTTCGAGAGTAGAATTACCATGCTTGTATTCTAAACTCAAGGAAAATAAACAGAGACATGGGGAATAGTTTTCCCATTAGAAGGAGATAAGAAATGTATGCATATTAAATAACCAAAATCTGTTAAATATTGTGCTAAGTAGGAAAGGAAGTTGGGATTCAATGGTAAACTAACTGTGAAAGGGTGTCAGGAGTTGGTGGATAAGCTTAAATTGTTAGGACCCAATGAAAAAAAAAAAAAACAAGAAGTAAAAGATTAGAAATAGCGAAATAAGGAGAACAAAAAAAAAAAAGAGAAATGCCAAGCCCAATTGCCCCTAGTGGACAAAGAGACAGACAAAACGGTCAGCCCCTAACTATGACTGTTTTTAAACCATGGACTGAGAGTGACGTGCAGAAGGCTACCGAGCACATTAAACATCCTAAGTTTGGGGCTCCAGAAATCATTGAAAATATGGAGGGTCTGAGGAACAGTTATAGGCTAAACGGGGTCGAAGTGGAAAGGGCTTTAAGAAGGGTTCTAGGATCAGATTGGGCATCAGTAAAGGGAAATTGGGACCCCTGTGTAGCCACAGTGCCCCCTCAACAAAGAGGGGAACCACTGGCCCTTGATAGCAAAGATTACAAGCTGTTAACCAAGCAGTTATACCAAGGGCATAAGGTAAAAAAACTAAACTCCAGTTGTGGCAACAGCAGGTCAAATACTTAGGGTATAATATCTCAAAAGAAGGTCGACACCTGGATGAGGAGAGAATTTGAGCCCTCCACCAGGTGCCGAAGCCAGAAACAAAGAAACAAATGATGTCTTTTTTGGGCATGACAAATTTTTGTAGAGCTTAGATTTCTTTGCATTCAATACTGACTGCGCCCCGTTGGTCCATACATTTGAGCCCAGCATGACAACTTTCCTGTATGACAATACTTTTGACACAACCTCACTTAACAATACAGAGATGTACTACATTAAACCCATCCACACTAATACCACTTCCTACTGATGGTCATAAACATGACTGTACTGCTGCCATCGCTAAAAAGGTACTGCCATGAAGTGATTGGAAAGTACCGTTATCTAACCCTGACATGACACTTTTTGTTGATGGCTCCAGTACGAAAAATCCGGATGGCACAAGTGTAACTAGATATGCAGAAGTGACACATGACAGAACAGGAAATCATAGAGATAGATCATACAGTCCTTACTGATATACAGCAGAATATATCCCCTGGGGAGAAACAATATCGGAAAACAAAAGGTTGCACAATAATAGATAACATCTACACATCACTTGAAGGAAAGCTGGTATTGCCAAAATCCTTATTTAGGTATGCAGCAGTATTGACACATGGAGTAACTCATGTGTCAAACAGGGGGATGACTGAGATGTTAAATAAGGTATGTACAGCTTATGGCTTCACAAACTACTAAAAACAAAAACTTTTTGTTCTCAATGCATTATATGTGCAAGAGACAATGCTCAGGGAGGCATAAGACCATGGAAAGGGAAGTTCCCCACACCGCAATATCCATTCCAACACATTTGCATGGATTATATTGAATTAGACAAATGTGAAAAGGAAGAAATATTGTTTGGAAATCATTGATGCATTGACCACATGGGTAGAGATATAGTGCTGACGCCTTAACAGTATCCAAAGCCTTACTAAAAGATATCATTTCATGATTTGGGATACCAGAGAAGATTTATAGTGATAATGGTCCACATTTTGTAAATCAGGCTATAAAACACCTAACAGAAGTGATGGGTATAGAAGTAAAAGAACGACTGTGCATATCACCCTCAGTCAGCAGAGCTCGTAGAAAGACATAATGGGATATTAAAGAGCAAGCTAAAAAAGGCTATGGAAGAGACAGGGAAAAATTGGATGTACTGTCTCCCACTAGCTATTTTAAGCATGCATATCACCCTCACTAAAGAGGGGCTGAGTCCATTTGAATTGATGTATGGTAGACCTTATAAAATACCTTTATTACCAAATGAAACCCACACAGAGGAAGGGGAGAGAACCTTAGCAGAATACATGTCAAGGTTATTAAAACAGAAACAAATTAACCAAGAGTGTTCCATTCCAGAAGGAGAGCCCATAGAAGAAGACAAAGTACAAATCGGGTGCTCATCAAGGTGATCAAAAAGAAGCATTGGCGCTCCCCTAAGTGGGACGGGCCATATCAAGTACTCCTTACTACTCCCACTGCAGTAAGAATTGCTGAAAGGACTATCTGGATTCACCAATCCCACTGTAAAAAGGTAAATATAGGCAGAGTAGGGACAGAGAGACTGAAGGAGGGGGAAAGTCCAAATACAAAGGTAGGCAGATAAAAGGTCTGCTTGTCTCAACCTTGGTGAAGAAAAGGCCCTATCTAGGCCCCCCTCACTTCAGATAGGATGGTAGGGATTTTGTTCCTCGTGGGAGTATTGGTGACTCTAGGAGAGGCCTTTATACGGGGAGGTAGGAGACACGGGAGGATAGTGGAACCAATCAATTGGGAAGAGACAGGAAGTGCATTGAACCTCACCTTTGTTGAAGGAACCACCAGTACTATACAGGTGGATTTCTGCCAGATGACAGATTGTGGAGATAAGATAGAAGCAAGCAAGTTGACCTGGGCAGATAAATACGTGTGCTACCTGGCTGGAACTACCAGGTGTACTATTTGGGATTCAGTCATGTGGATAACTGCAGCAGGATTGGGGATATGAGATCCCAGCAGCAGGAGATTTAAAGAACAGATTAACCCTAACTAAAGCGGACCACTCTTCCTGTACAGAATCAAAGAATTGCAATATATTATTGATTTCCCTGAAGGACCTAAAACTAGAGGATCAGAGGTTATATCGTATAGGAGCTTGGATATCAGAAACTGACCCTTTGGGAAAATTCTTTCTTGAAGTCAAACCAAAGAATGAGACAAACAAGAAGAAATAATTAGATAATGAGGACCAATTTACAGTAGAGGTATTAGGATCCACAGTGAGATTCACCAATCTCACAGCGGAAGAAGATATAACAGGATAAGAATGAATGGTTAATATATACTGCTAACACCCTTAAAAAAGAGAACTGCTTGGTCTTTGCAGGGGCCAGACCCCAGCTGGCTACAGTGCTTTTTCCCTTAAATAACAATACAGATCCAGATGGTTTAGAGTGTATGCTAAAGCTATATCAAAAAACATACAAACCTGACACCAACACTCCCTGTCACACATTAAGTTTATTGTTTCCCCAAGTTCAGAGACCTCAGATACCCCCTGCTGTCACGGCATACCCTGGCAACTTTTCTTGCTTTGCACTTCCGGGGAATGAGAGTGGCAAAGATTTGGGGTCTTTACCGGATGACTACTGCATGGAGAGGATTAACAAAATAGTAAAGGGAGAGGGTGACAACTGGGTTGAGCACAACACCCAGAGGGCGGACGTCTGGGGGTTATGCGGAGACAAGAGGCTCAGAGCAAGCATCCCAGCCAATTCCTGAGGGGATTGTGCCCTGGTACAGCTGGCAATGCCTCTGCGCTTACTGTCAGAGTCCCCTTGGAAGACGGGTCACCGGAGGAGCAGAGGGTACACCTCTCCTGCGGGGTCTTTTGACCCCCAGATCTATATAGATGAGATTGGGGTTCCGTGTGGAGTGCCGAGCAAGTTCAAAGCTAGGAATCAAGTGGCAGCTGGATTTGAGTCTCTTCTCTGGTGGGTGACAGTAAACAAAAATGTTGACTGGATTAACTATATATACTATAACCAACAAAGGTTTGTAAACTACACCAGGGATGCAGTTAAGAGATTGACAGAGCAATTAGCCCCTACCTCTCTGAGGCATGGCAGAATAGGATGGCATTAGATATGGTCCTAGCAGAAAGAGGAGGGTTCAGTAAAATGTTTGGTGGTATGTGGTGCACCTTTTATTTCTAACATTACAGCTCCTGGAGGAACCGTAACTAGAGCCCTTGAAGGATTGACAGCTTTATCGAATGAATTAGCGGAAAACTCAGGTACTGATGATCCATTCACAATTTGGCTTGAAGGTTGGTTTGGGAAATGGACTGGACTTGCCAAGGTCAAGGACTTGCTAAGGTCTGAAAACCCAGTTGTGGAACGGACCTGCATTGAAGTAATAAATTGAGGAAGCAAATATAGATATCAGAGGAGGGAATGATAAGAAATATTTAAAGAATTACAAGTGATATCAACATTTGCCTTGTTCCTTATATGATTTTTTCTAGCTAAAATGGCGCTGACTTATTGTTTATGCAATCTGCTTAGTTCCGACCAACACCTATGACAATATTTAAAGAACTAGCAAAAGTTTACCATATTAGGCCATATTGTGAAAGGGCACTGTTTTTGACAATAAAGCTGACGATGCACCATGAGTCACCAGTGTGCCTTAGCCAATGGTAGCTTGCCAAATACTGTTATAAAATGACATGTGTAAAGGGTTCCTGTATGACTCTGCACGGAGCTCCTTGCTGTGAGAGTTCATCCCTATGTATATACATTTGTAATAAATCTGTCTTCTAATCAACATGACCGGAGATGACTGATCAGTGAGAGAATGGAATTTTACCGACAATCTCCAGGTTTTAGGTCAAGCTCCCCTCTTCTCTTCCTGTCAAATGTTTCCTTGTTATGGTCTTGGGTCTTTGCCATTGTCTCTTGAAGTAGCTTGTTGTTTGTGCTGAAGAAGTTCAAGGTTTCTTGAGCCGCCGGTACAGTACACTCTGGCTTGTTATTGGACAGAAACAAGGGGTGGAACCCATAGTTCGCAAAAAATGGAGATTGGTTGGTTGCAGAATGCAAAGAATTATTATAGGCGAACTCAGCAAGAGGTAGCAGAGGCACCCAGTCATCCTGAGAAAAACAAGAATAGCATCGCAAATACTGTTCAAGGGTCTGGTTAGTTCGTTCGGTTTGTCCATTCGTCTGGGGGTGGTAGGCAGATGAGAAGGAGAGGTCAATCTTCAGGGCTTCACACAGGGCTTTCCAGAATTTGGATGTAAATTGTACCCCCTGATCAGATACAATATTAGCAGGTATACCATGGAGCCTTACAATGTCTTTAATAAAAAACTTCGCAGTTTCGGAGGCAGATGGGGTACCCTTCATAGGCAGGAAGTGAACCATTTTAGAGAGTCTGTCAACCACTACGAAGATGGTGGTAAAATCTTCTGAAGGTGGTAATTCCACAATGAAATCCATGGAGATCATCCTCCATGGTCTTTCTGGTACGGGTAGAGGCCTCAACAGTCCCCAAGCATTGGTCTTGCTGCCCTTGTTCTGGATGCAAGTAGTACATGCTTCGATATAATGTTTGCAATCCTTTTGTAGCTGAGGCCACCAAAACATGCGCTGCAGGAGTTCGGATGTCTTATGTACCCCGAAGTGGCCAGCTAGTTCGTGGTCATGGCAAGACTTGAGGATGGCAACCCGTGTCTGTTGTGGCACAAAAATTCTGTCCTTGTACCAAAGTAGATCATCTTTCCACTGTAAAGTGACATCTGTTGGATGGGGAGCCAACGAGGAGGCTTGTTTAACTTGAGTAAGCAGATCTCCCTGAAGCATGAGAAAGTTTCCAGGAGCAAGGATGGTATCAGGGGGTGAAGGAACTTCAGGTTCGCTGAACATCCGGGAAAGCGCATCTGGTTTAGTGTTTTTAGCTCCCGGCCTGTAAGTAATGTGAAAGGCAAATCTGGTGAAAGTTGCCAATCTCTTGGCAACTTTCAAGTACTCTAAGTTCTTGTCATCAGTGTACACCAGAATAGGATGGGCCGCTCCTTCCAAGAGGTAATGCTATTCTTCTAGCACAGCCTTGATTGCAAGTAGCTCTCTGTCCCCGACATCGTAATTTCTTTCAGCTTCGGTTAGCCTGCGAGAGAAGAATGCCACTGGGTGTAACAGAGCCTTGGATCCTTGTCTCTGTGAAAGAACTGCCCCTACTGCTACCTCGGAAGCATCTACTTCCAGTATGTAAGGTAAGGCTGGGTCAGGATGTTTTAAGACAGAGGCTGAAACGAACTGTTCTTTTAAGGAAGTAAAGGCTGCTTGAGCTTCAGAAGACCATTGGAAACGGGTGTCTTGCAGAGTAAGACTTGTGATGGGGGAAATGATAGAAGAGAATCCCTTGATGAATTTGCGATAAAAATTTGCAAACCCCACAAATCGCTGAACTCCCTTCTTATCAGTTGGAGCTGGCCAAACCAAGATGGCAGAGACCTTCTGTGGATCCATCTTGACACCGTCAATCGAAATGATTAGGCCCAGAAACTGGATGCTTTGGTGCTCAAATTCGCACTTCTTAGGTTTTGCATACAAGCTGTGCTGGCGAAGGCGGGTTAGAACTTTCCCGACATGTTCCCGATGAGTAGTCAGTGAGGAGGAAAAGATCAGGATGTCATCTAGGTATACTATGATGAACAAGTCAAGGTAGTCTCTAAAAATATCATTAACAAAATGCTGGAAGGTGGCAGGAGCAGTACATAAACCAAAAAGCATGACAAGGTACTCAAAATGTCCGAAGCGGGTGCGGAAGGCTGTTTTCCATTCATCTCCGCTTCGGATCCGGACTAAATTGTAGGCTCCACGAAGGTCTAATTTGGTAAAGATGGATGCAGTTCCAAGTCGCTGGAAAAGTTTGGGTACCAAGGGTAGAGGGTACCGATTCTTAATTGTGATCTTAGTAAGGTCCCGATAATCTACGCAAGGGCGTAGAGAGTGGTCTTTCTTTTCTATGAATAAAATCCCTGCTCCTGCTGGGGAAGTAGAAGGGCGTATGAACCCTTTCCTCAAATTATCATCTATGTATTCTTTAAGAGTTCCGAGTTCAAGTTCAGTTAAGGGAAAAATTCTCCCAAAGGGAATTTCTGCTCTGGGAAGCAACTCAATCGGACAATCGTAAGGTCTATGGGGTGGCAGAGTCTCTGCCCCTTTTTTACTGAACACGTCCAGAAAGTTATGGTAAGCCTTGGGAACTGCTTGGCAGGCTTCAGCATCGGTCTCCAGACATAGCAAAGAAGACGGGGTTTTGGTAGTGTCCTGTAGACAATGTTGCTGGCAATATGAGGAATGAAAACTGATTTTTCCAGTAGACCAGTCTATTTGCGGATTGTGTGCCTTGAGCCAGGGCATTCCCAGTATGATGGGAAACAAGGGAGATTCGATGATGTCAAGACAGAGTAGTTCTTGGTGGTTGCCGGAAATGGTGGTCTTGAAAGGAACTGTTTCTTGTGTTACAGGCCCAGATTTTATAGCCGATCCGTTGGCCAGATGTACAGACAGTCCCTGTGCTCTGGGTCGTAGAGGAATGTGGAATTTACGGGCAAAAGACATGAACCCGCTGCAGGCTCCGGAGTCAATGATGGCGGTTGCTTGCATATTCCCTTCTGGAAGCTGTAGAGAGATGGGAATAGCCAAATGAGTAGCATGATCAAACACAGCAGATGAAGAGGTAGAGGAGAGAGTAAAGTGCTTACGGGTCTTCACATAGTGTCCAGATACTCCGCAATAGAGGCAAAGGTTATTAGCTCGCCGGCGTTGACGTTCCTCCGGAGTCAGAGAGGGACGGATCAGGCCTAACTGCATTGGCTCGGTGGAATCAGCAGGAGCGTGGGCAGAAGGCTGTGGTACACGTGGAAGCATCCAGACTGGGCGAGCGGACCCGGCAGTCCGTTCAGCTCTTCGCTCTCTTAGACGCCTGTCGATCTGGATGGCGAGATTGATAAGGGCTTCAAGTGTCTCCAGGATGCCAACCCGGGCCAACTCATCCTTTAGTGGCTCAGAGAGTCCCATGCGGAACTGGTGACGTAGGGCGGCGTCGTTCCTTATTGGTCTCGGAACTCCAACGCCTGAACTCAGACGCATAGTCCTCCGCCGCCCTACGGCCATGCTGGAGAGAGAACAGAGCTGCTTCTGCAGTAGCAACTTGTTGCAGGTCCTCAGAGAGAAGGGCCATGGCTTGGAAGAAAGTGTCCAGTAGGTTAAGGCAGCTGTTCTTTTGTTCCAGAAGTCGATGGGCCCATGCCTGGGGTTCCCCCAGCAAGAGGGAAATGACGAACCCCACCTTAGTGGTTTCTAATGAAAAAGTTCTGGGTTGTAGTGCAAAGAAAAGTTCACAGGCATTACGGAATGCTCTAAACCTGCTGCGGTCCCCGGAGCACCTTTCTGGCGTGGGAACTTTAGGTTCTGGAGGCAACATTACTACAGAAGGGCCCGAGGATGGACCTGGAGCTGAAGTAGAGTGCACTTGAACACGTTCTTCCAGCCGTTTGTAACCGTCTTGCAGGTATTTAACAGCTTGTGTGAGTCCAGCCAAATGATGGCATAAGTCCTCCATAGGCGACGTTCCCTGCGTGGGCTCGGACATGGCTGTCCGGTACTGTCATGTACCTGGTAGGTGGAGCCCAGAATGCAGAGAACGGCCTCTCGTATGCCTCCAACTTAAGAACCCCTGAAGGTGTGAACAGGGACTCGAAAGTACAGAGGGGCACAAGTGCCTGACTGGAACACTGAAGTAGAAGGCAGGATCTTGTAGTCAGCAGGGAGGTGCACCGTAGTCCTGTAGCAGGTTGTAGACAGCAGGGAGGTGCACTGTAGTACTGTAGCAGGGTGCAGGTAACAGGGAGGTGCACTGTAGTCCCGTAGCTGGATGAAGACAGCAGGGAGGTGCACTGTAGTCCTGTAGCAGGTTGCAGACAGCAGGGAGGTGCACTGTAGTACTGTAGCAGGATGCAGATAGCAGGGAGGTGCACTGTAGTCCTGTAGCAGGTTGCAGACAGCAGGGAGGTGCAGACAAGCCGGGTCAAGGTACTGGCAGGCAGATCAGGTACAGAAGGGCAAACCAAGAGAATAGTCAGAGTCCAAGCATACAGGAAAACTGGTAACAAGGTAGCAGGGGTCTCAGGAAACGCTGTAGACCGGACAGCAAGGCAGCATTGGAACAGTCTTCTTTAAATAGCCTATCTTTGGCGCCAAGTGGCGCTATTGCGCATGCGCGTATGCCTGTTAGCGCTATTGGCGCTATTGCGCATGCGCGTACGTTCGTTAGCGATATTGGCGCTATTGCACGCACGAGCACCGAATGGCGCATGCATACTCTTGAGCGCCTTGAGTATTTCCTCAACCGTAATGGGTTTGTCAAGTTCGCTCCTGTACTTATCAGTCAGGATTGGGAGGTCAGTAGACTCTAAATAGGAAAGTAGCTCCTTGTCCCTATAGTCCACTCTAGACGTGTACAAAGATCTCTAGTAGGAAACAAAACAGGCGTTTTACCTCTTCTGGGGTATACAGGAGGTCCCCACTGGGGCCAAGTATATGGGGGACACTATACCCTCCGGACTGCTCTTTGGAGAGCCAGGCCAAAAGTTTGCCCGATCTCTCCCCCTGCTCAAATATTCGCTGGAATTGTGCAAGCATATTCTTTTGGGTGAGAGAAGTACGGAGGGACACAACCTCTCTAGTCAGGAATTGCAATCTAGCATAGTGTTTGGGGTCTCGAGATGCAGCACACAGTGTTTCCTGTATGACAGCCTGAGATTCAGTCTTTGTTAAGGCGGATCTCCTCTCCTTCCTTACCCTAGCAATGATGGTCTGGTACTCTCCTCTAGAGGACGCTTTAAATGCGTCCCAGGAGCCGGCAAAAAAAGGGAAATAACCATGAAAAATGTAATAAAAAAATGACATGACCTAGAACAAATCCACAAAATACATTTAGATACGACAACACATCAGAAGATTATCATAAAAAGGGGCCAGCTAAGGGACCCGATGGAACAAGAAACTAGAAAAGTATTTTAAAAAGTTGCAAAAGAAAGATATAAATATGGGAATAAGCCTGGGAAATACCTAGCAAAAATATCAAAGGACAAAAAAAACTTTAAACTATGTAGAAAAAATAAAAAATGAGAAAGGGGAAATTAAATACAAAACAATTGATATTCTAGAGGCCTTTAAAATATATTATAGCGCTTTATATGCAATAAAAAGTAAAGAGACACGACAGGAGGAAGAAAGTAGAAAAGTTAAAATACAGGCTTACCTAGCCGAAGCCAACCTACCAAAAATACCATCAGGAAGTGTAGAATCACTAAAAGAATTAATTAATCAAGAGGAAATCTACAACGCCCTGAAAGAAATACCAGGGGGGAAAAGTCCAGGCCCGGATGGGTTTACAATAAAATATTATACAAAATTTAAAGAACAATTAGTCCCTGTACTATGTAATTACTTTAATAAAATAGGAGAAAATTAAGAAATAAGAAGAGAATCCCTCCTTGCCAATATCTCAATATTACTAAAAATAGGGAAAGACAGAACTGTCTGCTCCAATTACAGGCCCATGGCGTTGTTAAACACAGACACAAAACTATATGCAAGAATCCTGGCATCGAGACTAAAAAAATCTCATGCCAGAATTGATAAACGTTGAACAAGCAGGCTTTGTACCAGGAAGGGAGGGAAGGGACAACAGTATAAGGGCATTGTTAATAATGAATAAAGATAGGATGAGGAAATCCCCAATGCTACTTATCTCGATCGATGCTGAAAAAGCATTTGACCGAGTAGATTGGGGATTCATGATGGAGGCACTCCGGAGCACAGGTGTAGGACCAAGAATGATGAGATGGATTAATAATCTATATAACCATCCGACAGCCAGGATGGGGGTCAATGGATATATGTCGCCTGCTTTTGAGATGTTCAATGAAACAAGACAAGGATGCCTGCTCTCGCCGCTCCTATATGTAATTGCACTGGAACCATTGTTAGTAAAAATACGGAACAATGTGGATATTGGAGGGGTTAGAGTGGGAGATGAAGAGCATAAGGTGGTGGCATATGCAGACGACATACTTCTATACATGACCAAACCAAGGCT
Source organism: Lithobates septentrionalis (assembly GCA_037952835.1). Classification (NCBI taxonomy): domain Eukaryota; kingdom Metazoa; phylum Chordata; class Amphibia; order Anura; family Ranidae; genus Lithobates; species Lithobates septentrionalis. The sequence continues at coordinate 512,617 of JBBDGP010000670.1, read as the reverse complement.
GTCATTACCCAACCTAGTAAAAAAACTAAAAGAATATGGTGAGCTTATGAATTTCAAAATTAATCCTATAAAGACAGTAATATTAAACTTAGGAGTGGATAAAAAAGAGGAAAAAGCATTACAACAGGAATTCCCCTTCACCTGGGAAAGAGAAGAATTGACATACTTAGGAATTAAAATAACACCTACTCTAAAGAAGCTATACCAGGCCAACATTATTCCACTACTTAATGAAGTAAAAATAGAGATAAAAAATATATCGAGGAGAACAACTTCATGGATAGGGAGAATAAATATGTTAAAAATGGTGATTTTGCCAAAAATATTCTATAAATTTCAAATGCTCCCGATAGAATTACTGCAAAACTTTTTTTAAAGTAATAAAATCAATAATTTTGAAATACCTATGGCAAAATAAAAAATTCAGAGTAAACAATATTCTCTTAACTAGGAAAAAAAAAACGGTGGGTTGGCTGTTCCAGACATAAAAAAATACTATAAGGCAACCATATTGGCTAGATTAATAGAATGGACTAGCACAAACACTAGAAAGAGGTGGGTGAAAATGGAAGACACATTAAACACGGCACAATTAAAAAAAAAACATTTGGATTCCACCTAAACTGAGAACACACAGTAAAAAGACACACATGAGTTAATGAAAAATGTTTTTAAAGTATTGGATACACTACACCAAAAAGAAGAATGGAAATAGAATTCCCCTTTGATTCCATTAACGGCATCATTTTTTTTATCCCAGGAAATGGTACATGGTTGGGGAACTTATTAGGAACAGCACAATCAAAGGATATTGTTATACACGGCAAAATTAAGACAAAGCACAATTTAATTCTGACTAACGGGTGGCACCAACTTAATGACTGGGAATATTTACAAATGAGACATCTTGTAAACACAATCCCTTCACAGATTAGAGAAGAGAAGGCGTTAACTTAAATTGAAAAGCTCTGTAATATAAAAACGTACTTAAAACATGGAATATCTCAAATGTATGAAATATTAACAGAACTATAAGGACATGGGTCTCTCCCCTGCATAGAAAAATGGGAACAAGAATTGGGCATAAAATTAGATGAAACACAAATGATAGGGGCAGTACATAACTATGCTTCCGACATAACCATGATAGAGGCAAACTATAAGTGTATGGTACGCTGGCACATGACACCGGAAAGAATCAATAAAATTCAGCCAAGCAAGTCTTCTCAATGCTGGAGGAACTGCGGGTGTCTGGGAACGACAATACACATATGGTGGGACTGCCCAAAAATGAAAGAATATTGGCAGGTGGTTTTAGAACTTATTAAGGAGATTACCGGAGAGAAGATCCCACAAAACCCCTCCAACTGTCTATTCCATGGGGCGAACAAAACAATAAAACAGTATAAGAAAATTCTGGTCCCGTTCCTGCTCAACGCAGCAAAGGGGCTCATTCCAAAAAAATGGTTACACACGGAGAAACCAAGTATAAGAGAGTGGCTACAAAGAGTAGACCAAATAAGTAATATGGAGTTTCTGTTCTGCGGAGAACAGGGACGAGAGGAGACCTATAGAGAAATCTGGGAGAAATGGCAGGTCTATAAAAATTCAGAGAAATACGCTCAGAATATGAGTGAAAAGAGTAGAGGTCGACCGATATGGGTTTTTCTCTGGCCGATGCCGATATTTAGAAATCTCGGTGGCCGATGGCCGATATGTGATGCCGATTTTTTTGGGCCGATATATTAGGCCGATTTTTTTTTTTTTCTTTTTTTTTTTTTTTCCTTCATCTCATAAAATTTAACAGTTAGACCCCATTCACACTGGGGTGTTTTTCAGGCGCTTTTGGGCTAAAAATAGCACCTGTAAAGTGCCTGTAAAATGGCTCCCCTGCAGTCTCAGTGTGAAAGCCCGAGTGCTTTCACACTGAGGTGATGCGCTGGCAGGAAGTTAAAAAAAAGTCCTGCAAGCAGCATCTTTGGAGCGGTGCATACCACCACTCCTGCCCATTGAAATGAATGCGCTTTGCAGGCGCTTTGGCAGCGGCACTTCAGAGGCGCCTTTAACCCCTTCCTCGGCTGCTAGCTGGGTTATAAGCTCCCCGCTAGCAGCCGAATAGTGCCGCTAAAATGACGGTAAAGCACCGCTAAAACTAGCTGCGTTTTACCGTCAACGCATGCCCGCTGCAGTGTGAAAGCAACCTAAAGTGATACAGAAAAGTTTTTACATTTAAACATTTATTAAACAAAACAAACCTCCAATCAGTTCACTTGTATGTAGAATTTAGATTAAAAAAAATATTAAAAAAAACTATATCTTAAAAAAAAAATACACAAAAACAGGTAATCAAAACTTTTGGACGAAAAAAAACGGGCTAACTTTACTGCTTAGTTTTTTTTTAAATTTGTTAGTGTATTTTTTTTTTTTTAAATTGCGTTTGAAAGACCGCTGCGCATATACCGCATGACATAAAATATTGCAACAACCGCTATTTTATTCCCTAGGGTCTCTGCTAAAAAAATATATATAATGTTTGGGGGTTCTAAGTGATTTTCTAGCAGAAAATACAGGATTTTTACTCGTAAGCAACAAGTGTCAGAAAAGATTTAGTCTTTAAATGGTTAAACTGAGAGCTTCTACAGGGAGTTCAGCTCATTCAGAAGTGTAAACATTGTATCAATTCAGGTTCTTTTTATCAGATTTGGCAGGCTGCCCAGAGAGGGGGGAGAAGTGCTTCACAGAAGAATACAGGCAACTTGTATTGACTTCAGAAGTCATTTGCAAGTTGCGCTGAGTTATATCGGCCTTTTTTATCAGCACAATCGGCCGATGCCGATTAAGAAAAAAACGTCAAATATCGGCCGATATATCGGCCGGCCGATATATCGGTCGACCTCTAGAAAAGAGACAGGAATAATAGAAGGAAAAGAAGCGAAGACAACAGATCGGGGGGGGGGGGGAAGGAGAGGGAGTGGGGAAGGGATAGGGGGGCTGGCAGGAAGGGAAGGGAGAAAGGAGAGGAAAAAAGGGAAAAGGAGGATGTATGATAAATTTTAATATATATAGAACTTGTGTGTATTTTGTAAAGGAAAAATTCCTCAATCAAGATTAAAAAAAAAATGCGTCCCACACCACCGTGGGTTCAGCTGAGCCTGGATTGGTTGCCCAGAATCCCTCTATCTCAGTACGGAATTGGGCATCCACATCAGGGTACGAGACCCAAAACCTGAAGAGCCTCCAGAGTTTGTTAGTGGGGGGATCCGGGTTACCCAGTTTCAACAGAAGGGGTGCGTGGTCCGAGATACCTCTGGGTAGAATCTCAAACTCCTGAACTTTAGATAGGACCGAGCGTCCAGCATATATCAGATCGATACGAGAGAAGGATCTGTGTGTGGCAGAGTGGCAGGTGTAGGCCTGGGTTTGAGGGTGTCTCCACCTCCACAGATCCGTCATAACCATAGGTCTCAGCCCATATCTTCAACCCAGGGTAGTGGGAGACCGAGGTCCCCATCCTATCCACGGTGGGAACAGGGGTAAAATTGAAATCCCCCAGGAGGATTATGTTTTCTGCAGCAAATTCAGCTAATTTGGAGGTTATAATGTTCAGCAATTTCAGAGAAGCAGGGGGTGGCAAATTCAGGCCCACCACAGACCAGGTCTGCGAGAGGATCTGAGCGTGTACAATAACATATCTGCCGTCTGGGTTCGTCGCCACATCCAGGAGGGTAAAGGGCAATGATTTATTTATTAGGACACGCCCTGTGCAAAATTAGAGTAGGTGGAGTGGTAATGGCCGCCCACCTAAGGCTTCTTAAGGGCCATAACTCTACTTCCCACCAGATGTGTCTCTTGGAGGATACATATATGGGGACTATATGTCTTGATGAATTGGAACACCAGCGACCTTTTGATCGGGGAGTTTAGCCCCCTGGTGTTCCAAGACATAATGTTAAGGGCCGACATCTGGACTACAACCATAAGGGAGGGCAGGATTATGCAAGGGGGGACCCCTCAGAGGTAGCAGCAGGACCCAGACAAGGCAGGAAAAGCAGTCATTTAATGCTGACAGACATCTCAAGTCAAATGCATATGAGGTACAAAAACATCTCAACAGTGAACTATAAAACTCCCCCAAACTGGGCCCCATCTTGGACTCTTTGACGTGCTGGAAAGAGGATGCTGTATTTGATGTTGCGGGATCTTAGCGCTGCCTTCACCGCATCAAACGATTCAACGCTGTTTCTGTGTTTCTGTGTCTCAACCGAGTAGTCGGGGAAGACCGTTAATTTAGTATTTTGAAACTTAATTTCTCCCACCCCTCTGGAGGCACGGAGGACCTCGTCACGATCTCGAAAGTTCAACATGCGGAGGATGAAAGTCCTGGGGGGGCTCCTGGGGGGCCCAACTTGGGTGGGACACAATGTGCTCTCTCCACTGTATATTGGGGTGAGAAGCGGGCGTCCGGAAGGAGGGTACGGAGCATGTCTTCTATAAAGGCCGTCGGGGTTCCTCCCTTCAGCCCCCTCAGGCAGGCATATGATGCGAAGATTATTCTTCCAATTACCATTTTCTGCGTCTTCGGCTCTGAATTCAAGGGCTTTCACCTTTGTCTGTAGCGTGCGGAGGGCGGTCGAGTGCTCCATGATATCATCCTCGGTGAGGCCGATTCTTTGCTCAGTCTCCGTGACCCTGGAACGAAGCTTGTCGAGATCCTGGCGCATGAGGCCAGCAAGGTCTCCGTATGCTGGGGGAATTTGAGCTTCATAACTTTACTAGACTGCGAGGCGGAGGACCTGCGCCTCATCCGGGTGTCAGTAATGGGTTTTATGGAACGATATCCTCAATGGAGATGGATAGTTTCCAGAAGGCTTGCGGAGCTTGTGGATAGTGCGACCACTCACGTCGCCATCTTGGACACGCCCCCCAAAAAAATGTATAATTTAAAGCGGTTGTATAGTCTTTTTTTTTACTTTTACCAACAGGTAAGTCTATAATAAGGCTTACCTGTAGGTAATAAGAATATCTCCTAAACCTGTACGGTTTAGGAGATATTCCCCTTGCACTGAGCCGCTGACTTCAGCGGCACATGCGCTGCGGGGATTCTCAGCTGAGAGTCCGATAGATACCGGACCTTGCCGGAAAGAAGTCTCCCGCACGCATGCGTTTGAGTGGCGACATCGCGGCTCCGGCCACTTACAGTGCCGGAGCCGTGATATCCGGAAGATAGGCAAAAGATAGGCAAAATGTCAGCTCCCTCGGTGTGGACTGGGTGAGATACCGATGCCTCGTTCTAAGGTAAGTATTTCATAATGAGCTAGTATGTGGTGCATACTAGCTCACTATGCCTTTTGCCTTACAGGTTAGAAAAAAATAAAAATTGGCGGGTTTACTACCGCTTTAAAAACATGCTTAAAGTGCCACATCCCTCTGTGTTCATGCACTAAGGTGAACTCATGTGTCGGTCAGGCACGCACGCAAACATTGATTGTCCCACACATGTGAGGTTTTACCGTGAAAATCAGATCATGTACAGTAATTTTAGCACCAGACTGTCTGTGTAAATCTAAAGTGGTAACCTGTCACCTATTGATAGTAAAATGTATTAGTTTATATTAGTTTATTGCCATTGCACCGGCATGCACAATTTTAAAGTGTGACATTTTTGGTATCTATTTACTTGGTGTAACTTCATCTTTTCTATTTTATAACACAATTGGGTTATGTATTGTGTTTTTTTGCAATAACATTGCAAAAAGTATGTTTTTTCCAAACAAATTGTGTTTAAAAAAAGCCGACTGCGCAAATACCGTGTAACATATCTAATTACATAACCCACCATTTTATTCTCTAGGGCCTCTGCTTTAAAAAATATCTAATGTTTGGGGGTTCTAGCAAAAAAAACTGATTGTTACATGTAAACAAAAAAAGTCCCGGAGCACTAGTGGTTAATCTACTATTTATTTTATTTTATAAAGTGATAGGAATGAGCCGGACATACCTGGGTTCAGTTTAAGGCGGGTTTGCTGAACTGTAGTAAAGTTCAGATGCCAAAACCAGACTCCATTTAAGTCAATGGGAGACAGATCTTAGAACTCAATAATGGCAATTTTCTAGGCTAATAGGCAAGGGATTGTCAACTAAAATCAGAGAGGTGCACAGAAGAGGCCTTTCTGACTAATGAAGGTGATAGTAGAAGATTTTTTGTAGGACATTCACTTTTAGAAGTTTGAATATTGAGTAAGTTCATTTTAAGGTTTGTAGGAATACTCACAAGTGTTTTATCTTATAACTGGAAATGGTAATTATTTATTTCTCAAATTTCTGTCTCGTCAGGTTGTTTCTGGAATGTCATAGTTACATAGTTAGTCAGGTTGAAAAAAGACACTAGTCTATCCAGTTCAACTATAAAAATAAATAAAATAAAAAATATGTATATTAACCAGTTCCAGACCGCCTACCGCACATTTACTGCTGCAGGGCAGCCCGGCTGCGTGAAAAATCATACCTGTACGTTGCTCGCAGACACGGGTAGGGGGCGCGCGCCTGCCGTCCCCGCGGCACTCGTATTAGTTTCAGTACCAGTCATCAGGTCCAGGCCAATGATTTATGTCCTGGACCTGTTGATTGGTTCTGACGAATGGCAGAACGTCCTGTGCCTGTGTAATGTAAACACAGGCACAGGAAATGATACAATCTCCTCTCCTGGAGCCCCTTTTGGTTCCAGCATGAGAGGAGAGAGCATCAACTGTGAGTACAAAAGCACTACACTGACACCAGGACATATAGGCACATATTTAACCCCCTGATCCCCCCCCAGTTAACCCTTTGACTCCCATCACAGTGTCACTGTTAAGTACAGTGTACAGATTTTTTCCTGATCACTGTATTGGTGTCAGCCTTGTGACGCTACATAGCTAAATACCATTAGGGGCAGTTAGCGTCAGTCCCATATATGTTCAGGGTACCCGCCATATATTCCCTAATAAAGTTTTAACCCCCTGATCACCCCCCCAGTTAACCCTTTCACTTCCTGTCAGTGTCATTAGTACAGTGTACAGATCTTTTTTCTGAACACTGTATTAATGTCATGGGTGACATCAGTTAGTGGTAGCGTCAATCCCAGACAGCATCAGATTTGAACCCTTTGATTGCCAGTATCACTAACACACACATTATACACCTCCATTACTGGTATAATGTCTGAACGGATCAATATCTTTAATCAGAACTATACTAGCATCCCCAATAGTATAGTGCTCCCCAATACACAGCGTTAGCAGGATCAGCCCTCAAAACCTGCCAGCACCTGCGTTTAGCCCCTCCGCCCCCAAACAAGTGCAGTATCAGTAGATCCCTGTCACTTCTAATATACGGTACACAAAAATGCAGCATTTAGCAGAGTCTGGCCTGATCTCTGCTAGCACTAGCAGTTCATTTTTTTATAGCAGTTCAAACAGTCCTTGACAACCAGGTACTTTTTCGTTTCAAATATTTTATTGGTAAATTCACATACAGCTGTTACATTAAGTTCCATACATAGTTTCAATTGAATATATGACAGTGAACATAAAAATAATGCCTGAGATTTTGGCTTAATGAAAACTAAGTGCTAAGATAACATGTATATTTCTAAATTGTGCGGCATGTTGGAACTACGTACGTATACATTTGAGAGATTAAAGGGAGGTATGGTCCCTTTTTTAACACTATAAATCTGGGCCAGTCCCCAATACCAGTGGTGGGGGGGCCCTCAAAAGTATTGCTAGTAACAGAGTATATTACTTATTTTCAGTTTTGGAGGGTAGGGTGGAATGGAGAGGTGAAATTATGAAAAAGGAGGGGTAGTAAAGAGGGGGTATAGGCGGGGAAGTAGTAGATAGGAGAAGGGGGAAGAGGGGGGTGCCGGCCAGCCCGCGTGGGCGCAGGTGCCAAAATAGAGTCTCGGGGTGACATCCAGGTCTGCTTAAAGCGTTACTAGGTCCTCGTCGATATCTGTTGGCAAAAAGTGTTCCACCCAAGGTCGCCAGACTCTGTTGTGTTGGGTGGCTTTATCTAGGATTTTTGCTTCTGTTTTGCTATGTATCATTGCTTGGGTAATCCTATTCTTTGTTTCGATTATGTTGAGAGTGGGGGTTTTCCAGGCCTTAGCTATCGTCTGTTTGGCTGCTGTGAATAAATGTAGGAGAAGTCGGAGTTGTGATCTGGTATAGTCTTGTGGGAAGAGGTTGAGGAGGGCTATTTTGGGGTTGGGGGATAAAGTGATTTGGTGTAGGGTGGTTGCCATCTGAAATATTATCGCCCAGAAGCGTTGTACTTGTGGACATGTCCACCATATATGTAGGTGCGTGCCCCTTTCCCCACAACCTCTGAAACAGTTTGGGGAGGAGTCTGGTAGAAACTTAACAATTCTAGCTGGGACTAGATACCAGCGCATTAGCACTTTATAGTTCGCTTCTGAGGCAATAACATTCTGGGATGAGTTTTTTGTGTTAGACCATATGGTCGACCAGTCTTCTGGTTCGAGAGTAGTGTCGAGATCTCTCAACCATCTTTGTGCATATGTGGGTAGATCTGGGGGTGGTGATGTAAGATGGGAGTATAAGCGGGAGATAATGCCAGGGGTATGCGGATCAGACTCGCACACATGTTCAAACTCGGTCAGAGTATCCAGACCAGAGTTGGTTTTTATAGTTTCTTGTACAAACCAGGTACTTTTTAACCTGTGAGCCACACTAGGTACCTGTAAATTTAGTGGCCAAAATGTCAAATGAAAGGTACACTAGTAAAGAGGCCTACAGGATACAGAGCATGACAGATGAGAGCGAAGGGGAGGCCTTACTGCACTGTCAGAATCAGGCTCAGTATACAAAGCTGTATAGAGCAGCGGCACCCTGACAGAGGTCCCTGCTAAGGTCAGGCATACCCGACCCCATTCCTCTGTTGCTGAGACGCAACAATCGCATGGTTCTTGTATGCAGCAGAGTGCCAGTACTAGTGCCACTCTACCATCTGGTGAACTGGTGAGCACCAGCGGCCTGGTACATCCTGGTCATAGACAAACCAGCACTGCAGTAACACTTGGTTATGTTCAAGGCTTTGCTGAAGCATTGAGAGCCATTGACTCCTACTGCTGTCAATCAAAGCCAGTGATGAGGAAGCGGAGGGTGGCGCCGAGTCCTGCTCTCTGTGCCAATGGACTCAGCAGCGGGGCTCAGGAGTGAGCCTGCATGAGTGCCCCCATGGGCAGAGGTTTCCTATTGGGGGCACCAGCAAGACAGGAGGGGCCAGAAGCACCAACGGGGGACCCAAGAAGAGGAGGTGAGGGTCCTCTTTGCAATTCTATTGGACAGAGCAGGTACATATAGAGATGTTTGTTATAAAATAAAAAAAAATCCTTTACAGCCACTTTACCCACTTGCCTACTCGCCACTATCACTCCCTTCCTGCCCAGGCAAATTTTTAGCTTTCAGGGCTGTCACACTTTGAATAACAATTGCGCGGTCATGTAACACTGTACTCATATGACAATTTTATCCTTTCTTTCACACACATACAGTAGAGCTTTCTTTTGGAGGTATTTAATCACCACTGTTTATTTTTTTAATTTTTTCTAAATTTACAAAACCCAAAATTTTGAAAAAAAACTTTTTTATAGTTTGTTATAAAATTTTGCAAACAGGTAATTTTTCTCCTTCACTGATGTGCGCTGATGAGGCGGCACTGATGGGCATTGATAGGCTGCACTGAGTAGGCAACACTGGTGGGCACTAATGGGGAGGCACTGATGAGGCGGCACTAATGGGTACTGATTGGCAGCATTGATGGGCACTGTTGGGACTGCACTGATAATCAGGACATTGGTAATCAGTGTCCTGATTATCAGTGTATGTGTCTCTTTTACAGAATCTAGTTATTGGCCCTCTTCTCCTCAGTGTGAGGAAAGGAGTGCCGATAGCTTCTGTTTTTTTTTTCTTTTTTTTTTAAAGTTTTTTATTAGCCAAATGTACATACATGTCAAGAACTGTGACAAACAGAATACAATCTTACGTGCATTCATCATTATAGCAGTGCAAAGACAAACATTTCTCCCATCTCTTTGGTGTTGTTTAAATGTACATTTAGCCCCTTGTTTTTGTTTTTTTGTAAAAGTAAAACAACATTAGTCATAAAAAGAAACACAATGGTCATATAGTCCAACAAACATCGAGGGTAAACTCCCTCATAAACTCTTGTGCTGTGTGCTGTTCTCCACCATCACCAGGATCCCGCAGTCCCCCTCCGTAGTACATGACAGTTCCCCCATTCAGTGTTTAAAAAAAAAAACACATTAAATGCCAGTTTGCACTGTGTCTCTAGAATTGACCCACCTTCCCCAAATTCTATTAAATTTCTTAGAACATCCCCTAGAATCGTACGTCATTTTATACATATTAATATTGCCATTGACCAGGCTTTTCCAGGCATTCAGCGTGAGATGATCCCTCTTAATCCAGTGAAGAGTAATTAATTTTTGAACATAATAAAAGAGTAGTCTTATGCCCCGTACACAGGGACGGATTTTCCGATGGACAATGTCTGATCGGAGCGTGTTGTCGGAAATTCCGACCGTGTGTGGGCTCCATCGGACATTTTCCATCGGATTTTCCGACACACAAAGTTGGACAGCAGGAGATAAAATTTTCCGACAACAAAATCCGATCGCGTCAATTCCGATCGTGTGTGGCCTGTTCCGACGCACAAAGTGCCACGCATGCTCATAAGAAATTCCGACACGGGACAACTCGTTCTGGTAAACTTAGCGTTCGTAATGGATACAGCACTTTCGTCACGCTGCAATGTTCAAAATGGTTTAATACAGCGCACTCTCTTCTTTATAATGTGACAAGAATTAAGTCGTTTTGCTGCTCATATTCACACACACTTCTCACAAACTTATTTTGTTACTATTTATCGGGATTCCCTCAATATATTTTGATTTCTCACATCTGACAACATATTTTTTTTTTTTTTTTGGTGATTTTGATTTGTACTCCCGAAAATGTTTGTGTGTTTTTTGTGACAAGTTCCCACAACACCATTGATATGTTGTTCTATTTAATCTGTAGGAGATTGTTTGGTGTTGTTGTCCCTTGTTAATTTCACATTTTATGTTAGAAATGTACCTGAATCCTCACCAACAAACTGTCCTTTTTTGGATGAAAACACACACAGGAGAGTAGAATTTACCTAAAAATACTTTTTTTTAAGGGCTCACAACTATAAACAAAGAGGAAGGCAACGCTGGAGAAACTGCAGAAGTGGGCGAAGCCTTGGACCCCCAGGGCAGACATCAATTATTTCAAAGCAAAATTGGTGGCCTGAGGAGTCCTTATCTAAGGGAGGGCAGTCTGGTCCAGAAGTCCCAGAGATCCGGAAAGCAGCAGATGACATCTGTGTCCCCAGGCTGTGGTCATACGAGAGACTGCATCTTCTGTCAGACCAGACTGAACCCAGGGCAATCACTCTTTGGTCTTCTTTCCACGCTTCCTTCCAGGCTTTGGCTGTGGTGGTGGAGTTGTGGCAGCAGGAGGAGGAGGAGGAGGAGGATCGTCCCTCTCCATGACATCCGTCTTGTGTGTCAGTTCCCCACTCTCCCCCTTACGTAGGACTTTATAAATCAGGTCCTCAGAGATCTTGCGTTGGCCCTCCTGCATGCCCTGCAATTTGGTGGCAGCCATGCAGGCAAAGGCCTCTTCAGGACTGGGGAAGGCTCTGAGGGACGCCGAAGCCTCCTGGATCAGCCTGTATGCTGAATCCTGCACAGGACTGGGAGTGGCCTTCCTGGCCCTTTTGTATGGAAGGCGGAGGGGAGGAACCTGAGACTCAGTCAGGCTGCGACTGGTCCCAGGCTTCTCTTGGCTGACACTTAGCCCCGCCTCCTCCTGGCTGCCACTAATCCCCGCCTCCTCCTGACTGCCACATTCCACAACCTCCTCCTGGCTGAGGTCTTCCTGTCTATGAAAAAGGGACATAGTTTTAGTATTTTTTACATCAATCACACACAATTTTCACCTCCTGACTGCTGCAAATTGAATGTTAACAAATATAACAGACTATCATTCTGAGCCCAGCATTTTGCATTCTTGTCCCAATTTTGGGTGCCCACTACTGTCTATTGATATGTAAAACACTTTTTTAATCAGCAATTAGTGATCAATAATAACATCTAGTAAACATCATTTATTTTTTGCCCAGAAATCTGTAGAAGAATGCTATACCTGACTCCAGCTGGGCTCCTCCACTTCTTCCTGGCTGGAAGGCTCAGGTTGGACATCAGAGGCCTCAGCTGGCATGGAAGGAAGAGTGGAAGGAAGAGTGGAGAGGGATTCCCTGACTTCAGTGTGGTCTGACAGAAATCGCAGTCTCTCATAGTACCACAGCCTGGGGACATAAACGTCATCTGCTGCAGCTCCGGACCTCTGGGAATCTGTGACCTTCTTGCGCTCCCTAAGATAAGTGCTCCTCAGGCCACCAATTTTGGCTTTTAAATAGGGGATGGTTGCTGTGGGGACCACCGGCTTCACCAACTCCAGCCGTTTCTCCAGCGCTGCCTGCCTCTTCTGTTTGTGGTTATAGTGGGGGTGTCTGACTTGCCACAGACAGGGCAGCTCCCTGTATTTGTCAATGAACAGGGGCAGGAAATTGTGGTCGTTGAACCCATCCATTTTCTCTGCAAGACACAACACAAGACAAACCCTAATGTCAGGCCAAACTCCCCTAATCTTGTTACAATATAGGCTTCAATTTCGAAGCAGTATAGGCCCAAGTTTAGATCCTACCTTCGTTAGCACGATCGGCGTCTCCGATGCTCCTTCCTCCGCTCACAGATCGCGCGTTACAATTTATACACACTGCGCATGCGTATAACTCCGCCCGCCCCTGACGTTCTTTCTATTCTATTCCCCGCCCCTTTTCGTTCGGCGCAGTGGAGGAAGAGCACATGGCGGATAGACAGCAGGATCGTGCTAATTACAGCAACGAGGAGGAGGAGGAAAGGCCGGAGCCTGAAACGTCCCGATCCAGAAGGAGATTAAAGGACTCTAATATGTCCTTTGGGGAGATGTTGGAGATGGTGGACATCCTGAAGAAGGCCGACTATGATGGAAAGTATGGGCCTTACCCCAACCCCAATATACGAAAGGCCAAGATCATGGCGAAAGTGGTCAGGAGTCTGCACCGGAAATTCGGGGTACGGCGATCGAAAGATCAGCTCAGGAAGCGGTGGTCGGACCTGAAATTACGAGAACATGAGCAGTACAGAAAGATCCGGAGAGTGCTGCAAAAAAGTAAGTAGTTGTGCTGTGTTCCTATTCTTTTTGTGTTTATTACGTTCGTGCTGCTCCATGTGCTTTTAGGAACTGTTGTACAGTTTAAAATGGCAACTTTCATGTTCATGGGCCCATTATTCGTTCGGATCACACATTTTTATTTCGGACTATAAAATACCATTGTTTAGCCCATATGCATTTGGCCACCATTTTGAGGCCCTATACTTGTCTTCAAAGAATTGGGTTGTGTAGATGGCTTTGTTACTAGAATGAAATGCCAACTAGATTGTGTGTAAGGAGAGGACACTCAGCAGCTGTTTTCACATCTGGACACTGGAGCACTAGTGTGGGACCCCAGAACACCATTTTTATTAGGGGGGCCACACAGGTGCTCCAGTGTATACTATAGGGGGGTCTCCATCTGTGAAGCTTGTACCAAACAGGTAAAGTATTGAAGCTTGACAAAGGACACTAAAAAAGCTACATCTTGGAACTCAGCTAAAATAGACAATTGTACCCCACTTCCAAGCAATGTTTCATCTTTATAGTTCTGACATCAAATATCTGTGTGCTAATTATACCATTTTGTTTTACATAGGGGAGAAAAGACTCGGAGGACACCCCTCATCTGAGGAGACCAGAGCCCCCCCCCCCCCCCCTCTGGAAGAAGGTGAAATTCCCCCAACACAATCTGAGCAGGAGGAAGAAGACGCGGTGGAACTAGTCACCACAACAGGTGAGTGTCTGCAACCACAGGCTCAGATAAGAGATGGATGGCGGCATTTTTTTGGAAACCTAATTTATTTTGGGGTTCCTCTCTTTTTAGGTGATCGTGAGGTTGTGGATCAAGATCCTTTCACATCCGAAAGTGCCCAGATCCTGATCGGGGAGATCATGGGGTGTAATTTACAATTGGAAATCATCAAGCAAAACATCAATGATGTTATTCCAAAATATAAAAACATCATTGATGTTTTGGGCCGAGTTTAAAGCCCCTCCAAATCACTTTCTTCTTTTGTGTGCTACAATGTGCTAAATGTTTTTGTGATTTTTCCCCAAGCCAAATTTGGAGGATGCACACAGTGTGTCAACATGTGCTATCTGCCATCACGGGAGATCAATGGACGCGTTTTGGGGGTGCAACCCCTTCCTCAATAATAAAGTAGCGGTGAGGAAGGGCTTGCTCCCCCAAAACACGTCCCTTGATCCCCCCTGATGGCAGCTAGCACATGTTGACATTGTGAAATTTGTGTGCATCTTCCAAATTTGGCTTTTCCTGGGGTGATTTCCCCCCATCTGAACGCAATATCAAACACAGTTCCTAAATACTCATGTCTGATATTGCCTTCCAGTTCTACCAAATGTGAACTTTGTAAGATCAAGATTTGTGTCTTTCTTGTGGGTTTTACACAGGCCTGTTTTCTATAAAATGCACATTTTGATTTTGGATAATGACACCACAAAAATTGTTCTACAACAAACATGTTGGTTTGTCAGAAAAACCTTTGGTAAATGCACATGTGATTGTGCAGGTATTAAAAAGATTGTTCATCAAGAATGTGTGGATTATTGTCTCAACGCTACAACACTTTTGGGGTGATGTAATTGTTGTTTTATGAGAAAATGGGGGTAAATTCCTAAGGGAAAATCCACTTTGCACTACAAGTGCTGTTTCAGTGCAGTTGCAAGTGCACTTGTAGTGAAAAGTGTCTTTGCATTTGGTAAATAACAGCCAACAGTGCTTTGTATAAGGTTACACAATCATGCCATTTTCTGCACTCCACACATTTCTGTCAGGGTCAGCTCTAACAAACACAAGCAGTAAATGTCCACAAAGAAGAGCCTGGGGGGAGATGCCTGTCAAGAACTTGAGGTCCTGCAGGGTTCTCCCTGTGGCCAAATACCGCAGGGTAGCGACCGACCTCTGCTCCGGAGTGATGGCTTGCCTCATGCAGGTATCCTGCCTGCTGATATAGGGGGTCAGCGAAGCCAACAAATGGTGAAATACGGGGTCCGTCATCCGGAGAAAGTTCCTGAAATCATCAGGATATTTCTCACGGATCTCACGGAGCAAAGGCATATGAGAGAACTGGTCACGCTGAAGCAACCAATTCTTGGTCCATGAACTCCTCCTCACCCTGTTCATGGACCGGACTTGTGTCAAGGTCAGGACCCCAACACCAAGCCCCCGCACAGCACGAACTCTACGAGGAGTACGCATACGAAACATGGCTAGAAAACGGTCGGCTGCTCAGAACGAAGTAACAGAACGCACTGAAGAACAGCAAGGCCTGTGAAGAGTGACCAGAAAACCAGTAACGAACGAACAAGAATACAATGACTCCTTAAAGTCACGCGGAACTTGCTTGCATGCACTGAAGAGCAGATACAAACCCACAAGCACAAACTGAACGGAAGAAAACGATCTGAAAGCCACGAGTCTGAAAAAGCGCGAATCGTCTCTCACCAAACTTTTACTAACACGAGATTAGCAAAAGGAGCCCAAAGGGTGCCGCGCTGGGTTCTGAACCAGCCTTTTCTAGTCTCGTCGTACATGGTGTACGTGACCACGTGGTTGTCGATCGGAAATTCCGACAACTTTGTGCGACCGTATGTAGGCAAAACAAGTTTGAGCCAACATCCGTCGGAAAAAATCCTAGGATTTTGTTGTCGGAATGTCCGATCAATGTCCGACCGTGTGTACGGGGCATTAGTAGCAGTCTCATATTGTTACTTATGACCTAATCTTCCATGACGCCCAGCAGCGGGCTACAGATGTTTGGTAGATCGAATGTGTCCGCAATGAACTGAGTCACTTGCGACCACAACGGTCGCACCCTATTAAAGTCCCATACTATATGAATAAAGGATCCTTCTGCTACTAAACATTTAATGACACATGGAGTCAGCTTTCCTCCCCATTTTATAGAGCCGGTATAGTACATTTGGTGTAATACCGTAATTTATCCCTAGCAGTGATAACTGTGGGTACATATGAGGCCAACACACTCTCCCACTGTTCCTCTGTAAGTTCTGATATAATCTCCTGCCATCTGTTCCCAAGTTTCCTTTCTTTCGGGTTTACGTTTTCCGTGAGCGTATTATAGTAGGTAGAGATAAATTTAGTGTGATCAGGAGTCGCAAGGAGTTTTTCTAATTTGGAATTTTCAAGAGATACTGTCCCTGTCCCAAACTGAGTGAGGGCAGCGCGTTTCAGTCTAGTGAACTGGAAGGCCCATGTCTCTGGGATACCCAGGTCTCTCCAACTGTACAAATGATTTCAATTCATCATTATCATATAGTTGATGGAGATACACAAGGCCAAATATGGCCCATCTATGGCCATCCTCTAAGTGGAAAAATTCCTTCAAACAGGGGTTAAACAACAGTGGGGCATTGGGTGATAGATGGAGAGGAGTATCCGCTATATGTTTCATAAATATCCCCAGGATTCGCTTAGCAGATTTGAGCATCTCTCTACCTCCTGCTGTGGGCACCTCCCCAATAAAGAAAAAGTTTAGTAAGGTTTCATAGGAAGTTACCACTGCCACTTCAGCTGTGGAAACATTCGCCAGTGAATATGTACCATTTGCGAGGCCAGGTAATAGAGGCGGAGGTCAGGTACTGCCAGTCCTCCTCTCTTCACTGGTAGCTGTAAAAGTTTCAGGGAGACCCTAGCTGCCTTGGTACCCCACAAAAAGGAAGTCAGCAAGGAATTGATATATCTGAATGTTTTTTTTGGGATATAAATTGGGGCATTAGAGAGAATGTAAAGAAATTTAGGTAGAAAAATCATCTTGAATAGGTTAGCTCTACCGAGCAGTGTAAGTGGTAGGTCTTTCCATGTCTGAACTCTGTCCCTGAAAGCCCTAATTATGGGCCAGAGATTCACCTCAATGAATGAATCTACTGGTAACTGAACCGTTATCCCTAAATATTTGAAATGTGATGACACGGCTAAGGGGCACTGGGTGGGGAGGGTTAAATTTGGCTGTGGATCTAGAGGAAAAAGGACCGACTTGGTCTAATTAATTCGGAAAAACTAGAGAAATCTCCAAACTCCTGGATGAGGGAGACTGCAGCCGGTAAAGACACGTCAGAATCTCCCAAATATAGGAGCATATCGTCCACGTATAACGATACACGTTCCTCCAGGTCCCCAACCAAAAACCTATTGATGGTGTCATGGGTTCTGAGTTTAGCTGCTAGCGGCTCAATGGCCAGGGCGAATAGGAGAGGAGACAGGGGGCACCCCTGTCTTATTCCCCTATGGATCTGGAAGGTGTCTGAAATGAGCCCATTCACTCTAATACTCGCCCGGGGGTCTTTGTATAGGAGTTTTAGTCTTTTTGACCCCAGATGTCATATTTAAGAGGACCTGTCATGCTTTTTTCTATTACAAGGGATGTTTACATTCCTTGTAATAGGAATAAAAGTGACCCAATTTTTTTTTTTTTAAACAGTGTAAAAATAAATAAAATCAAGTAAAATAAATAAGAAAATGTTTTTTTTTTTTTTTTAAACGCGCCGTCCTGACGAGCTCGTGCACAGAAGCGACCGCATATGTGAGTAGTGCCTGCATATGAAAACGGTGGTCAAACCACACATGTGAGGTATCGCCGCAATTGTTAGAGCGAGAGCAATAATTCTAGCCGTAGACCTCCTCTGTAACTCAAAACATGCAACCTGTAGAATTTTTTAAATGTAGCCTATGGAGTTTTTTGAGGGTAAAAGTTTGACGCCATTCCACAAGCGGGCACAATTTTGAAGCGTGACATGTTGGGTATCAATTTACTTGGGGTAACATTATCTTTCACAATATAAAAAAATTGGGCTAACTTTACTGTTGTCTTATATTTTTATTCAAAAAAGTGATTTAAAAAAAAAAAAAAGTGCACTTGTAAGACCGCTGTGCAAATACGGTGTGAAAAAAAGTGTTGCAGTGACCGCAATTTTATTCTCCAGGTTGTAAGAAAAAAAACAATATATAATGTTTGGGGGTTCTAGCAAAAAAAAAGTTTTAAAAATGTAAACACCAAAATCTCAAAACGAGGCTGGTCCTTAAAGAGGGAGTCCACCTGAAAAAAAATTATTAAAAGCCAGCAGCTACAAATACTGCAGCTGCTGACTTTTAATAAACAGACGTTTACCTGTCCAGGAGTCCAGCGATGTGGGCAGCCGAAGCCGAGCAATAGCTCGGCTCCCGGCTGCTGCCACCGCCACTCTCGGTGAGGGAATAAGGAAGTGAATCGTTGAGGTTCCCTACTGCACATGCGCGAGTCACGCTGCGCATCCTAAGTGGTCTCCGCTATCTCCTGGGACCTGTGTGTTTCCCAGGAGACAGCGGGGGAGTGCGGGAGGGGGCATGACTCCCGCGGGAGTCTATACCCGCTAGTGGGTGCAAATACCTGTCTAATACAGGTATCTGCACTCCCCTCCCCCCTGAAAGGTGCCAATTGTGGCACCGGAGGGGGTGGGGGGGAATCAGATGAGCGGAAGTTTCACTTTTGGCTGGAACGCCGCTTTAAGTGGTTAAGGATCACCAACAGCAATCTACTGGCCAAGACTTTGGCCAGTATCTTGACATCAGAATTGATCAGGGATATCGGCCTATATGACTCACACTGCTGCAGGTCCTTCCCAGGTTTGGGTATCACCACAATTAAAGCTTCCCGCATAGAATCTAGGAGTATACCTTCCTTCTCTGCCACTACAAAGACTTTTTGCAAAGACGGTTACAGTTTCTCTTTATGTAATTGGTACCAGTCAGCTGGAAGCCCATCCAGTCCAGGTGACTTACCAGGCTTAAAAGAGGATATAGCACTACATATTTCTTCTTGTGTTATGGAGTGTTCCAAAGCAACACTATCCTCCTGGGTCAGAGAGGGCAGGGTCAGGCCCGCCAAGTATGAGGACAGTTCCTGATCAGGGTGACGAATCTGGGTCTGGTAGAGGGCCTCATAGAACTCCAAAAACGTGTTTAGAATTCCAGGAGGCTCCCGCAGCACTCCTATACTAGGTCATCTGAGTCGTAGCACCGAAATCGGAGTGTAAAGTGGCTTCGCTAAAAAAGCCAGCAAGCGGCCACTTTTGTCTCCAAATTCAAAAAGGGATCTGGTCTGTTGTAATTTGTTTTTTTCGCTAGCTTTCATTCAGAAGTAGTTTGTACTGTCGTGTCATGTCTTGCCACAAGTGATAGTTACTAGGAGATGGATCATGTACAGTATATATTCCCTTTCTGCAATAGTAGCTTTAAGTTCTGCGGCTTTTACATTAGAGTCCAAAGCTTTGGAAAAATGTCTTGTTTCAGTAGCAAACACCCTTCTCATAGTCGCCTTAAAGGCGTCCCATTGATTAGCAACTGGCGTTACTGCCCCATTCTCCCTCCAGTACTGATCAATAGCTTCCTTGCATCCCAGAGTGATAAATTCTTCCTGTAGCCACTGTGTATTCATACGCCAGTGTCGTCGTCCCCGTGGAGCATTCAGGTCCAATATGACCTCTAATGGGGAATTATCCGAAATGGCTCTCGGGAGATATCAGACACTGGATATGAGAGGGATACCATCTATAGATGAGAGTAGTAGGTCTATTCTAGACAGTGTCTTATGAGTTTCGGAGTGACAGGAGTATTCCCTGACTCCAGGATTTCTTTGTCGCCACACATCTGTGAGCGCATAACTCTCTAGCCAGGAGGAAAGGACACAAGAGTCAGTTACACATCCATGCCTGTCCAAGTCCCCATCTGACACTGCATTGAAGTCTCCCAGTAATAGTAGTGGGCCCTGTGCTATCCCCACAGATTCCCTCAAAATACTCTCCAGCACCTGGAAAGAGAATGGGGGAGGAACATACACACAAACCAATGTTAAGCATACATTAAACATTTGACAAACTAGTATGGCATATCTACTATTAGGCTCCAACTTGACCTGTATAATGTGCGCCGCAGCTTTTTTGGTGACCAGAATAGCCACCCCTCTCGAGTAGGTGGAGTATTCTGCATGAAGTACCCGCATAATGTTATCTTTTTTTAAGGCCATAACTTTAGAGCCCTGTAGGTGGGTTTCCTGTAGTAGAATAATGTGAGGTTTATATCGCTTTATAAAGTCAAATATAAGAGATCTCTTTACCTTAGAATTCATACCACGTACATTCCAAGACATCAGACTTATCTTACCCGCCATTCATATGTGAAGGAGATATGGACATTACAATTGGGGGAACATCATGGGAACAATCATGGAGCAGGTGAACTACCCTGCGCAGAGCAGAACAGAGGACAGCAGCACACAGCACAAGCATGTATAACACATTAACCCCACCCAGCCCACCCTGCAAACAGCCCCAACTTGTTGTGTGCCTTAATCCCATAACTGTAAAAATGTAAACAACCTTGGGGGGGGGGGGGGGTTCACAGGTCTTTAGCAAATGAACATATGCCTCAGATCAGTAGGCAGTGTGTCCTGAAGGAGCTAGGTATCATCTAGAGCAGTCAGAATCACTGCTCCTGTCCCCTCTCAAGGAAACAGGGAGACAGTAACCAGAAATGCAATACAAAAATAAATAAGAAAAAGATAAAACCCAGCGCCAAAAATAAAAAACAGGCAACAGAAAAAAAATCAAAAAGAATCGTAGGAACAAGATCCCGGGGAGGGGATCAACCTTCAGTCAGATTAGGAACCAGAAAAGGGGTCCCCAAAAAATGGGAAAAAAAGGAGGGGGGGATTATTTCTTTCTTTTCCAGGTATAAAATTCAGGACCTGTGTTCTGTTAGTAGTTAGATCTGCACAGGACATCTTGCATTAGACATTTAGTGTCAGGTAACAGAGCGTGCAGTCCCAGCACTAAAGAATAGAAGAGTGCATGTAGGATAAACTGCATCTGTGTATAGCAAACGGCACGTCTCACAGTCAATGGTGAGCAGTCCCAGCACTAAAGAATAGAAGAGTGCATGTAGGATAAACTGCATCTGTGTATAGCAAACGGCACGTCTCACAGTCAATGGTGAGCAGGAGGGCTATGGCGCCCCCTAGTATCCAGCCAACATGAAGCTTCAGTACGTGTGTTAAAGAAGGAAACTTTGCCTCTATCCACCACTCTCAATTTTGCCGGGTATAACATACTGTGTGAAAAAGGAAAAATGTGTGAGTGTGGCGCTGTCCCAAAACTTGTTGGTCAGATGTAAAGGGTACTCACATTGTAGTGGCTTGGACTGGACGCCTTGCAGACATCTCCCTGTAAGCTGACGCTTAGGAACATCTTACTGCTAATTGTACACCGCTCATGTTTTCCACTACAATGTGAGTACCCTTTACATCTGACCTAATAAATTGTGTTTTAAACGGTTTTACACTATGGAATCCTTTCTTTTCTCCTTCATGTCCTTATGATATTACCTTGCTCCTGGTCCTGCCAAGTACTGCTGCACAGTGGCACATACTGTGACTACACGTTACCCCTGCAGGGGACAAACAGCTGGTGAGTCTCTGCACAATTACAACGGGAGACACCAGCACTGGAATAGCACCTGTTGTATGCTCTAAGGAAACCCCTCAGCGAACGTCGTTTTTCACTTACAGTGCACCGGGCACAGTTACCCATATGGACTGTTCATTAATATTATAGAGGCCACATTACATATGGCTTACTTTAAACCATCTGCATGACACGAGTGTTAACTATATTCTATATAGTAATTATTTTAATAGGGCACTTGTCACTTATTATAACTTATTGTTATTTGTAAAATTTGTAGAGTGATTAATTTAATATATTGGTTTATTTAGCACAAGACACTTTTAGTTAATCAGCACAAGACACTTTTTTGGATATTTTTGCATGTCACGTGTGATGTATTTATCGCATTCATTGTGCTTTCTAATGTTTAAGACACAAGTCACTTTAACCTATAGTAGTGGTAATAATTGATTTATCTTTGGAGAAATTGTTTTATATACCAATATATCTCTTTTGAGGGAATATAGCACAAGATATAATTTTTAAAACATATATATTTTTTACATCCACTGACTTTACCAACAAGTTTTGGGACAGCGCCACACTCATACATTTTTCCTTTTTCACTATTTTAGCTTATTCCACTCTTTGTGGAGTCAGCGTATGTGAGGGCAGCAGTCTATTAATCAATTAAGTGATATACTTCCCACTCAGTCTTTCAATTAATTTAATTGCTCGGATTCTCTATTTCTTCTGCCATAACATACTGTGTGCCAGTTGCAAGTCTCTGAGTTTTTTTTCACATGAGTAAAACTGGCCCTTTGCTTCTGCGTGGCTGCTGAGAAGTCAGGATATATAGATATGCGATTTCCATTATATTGTAGGTCTCCCCCAGTACGGGCTGCACGGAGGATGCTTTCTCGATCTCTGAAGTGCAATATACGGGCAATGATCGGGCAAGGATGCGAGGCAGGAGGAAGGGGCTCAGTTGGGATCCTATGAGCCCTTTCTATGGCAAACAGGCGGGAGAACGTGGTGTCTGCCATGTTATCCTTAAGCCAGTTTTCCAGAAAATCTTCAGGCTGCTTCCCTTTTGCCTTTTCAGAGAAACCTACAAAACGAAGGTTATTCCTCCTTTGTCTGTTTTCCATGTCTCCCAACTTATCAGTATGCGCGTTCACTTCTCTGTGTATATTTTGCACTTTGCTTTCTAAGGGGCATACTACATCTTCCAGATCACTGATCCTTTGCTCACCTTCTAATAGCCTGTACATCTTGTTTTAGGAAGGACATTTCTGCCCTCATCCCATCAATATGTGCAGTTAAGGTGGTTTGGCACGTGTATATGGCTTCCATAATTTGTTTCACGGAGGGTTCCCCCTTCCCCTCTGCCGGCGCCATTTCCCCTACATCCTTGCTGGACAGTCTATCTAGGGAGAAGCCTCTTCTCATCCCCTTAGCTCTACAGGGTAGCGGGCTTACCTTGCCAGAGTGAGTGGGTGAGTAATCAGCACCGATCTGTTGTGTGTTACTGGGGCCTTGCTCCACTGCCTTGTGGTCGCCGCCATCTTGGGATCCCCAGGCATAGAGAGAGAGACGGTCCGCGGCAGATTCCATGGGTGCCGGCCCATATTTCACCATATCCCTATGCTCTGCCATGTCCAGGTAGTGTAAGGGTGCCATTGCTGCAAAGGATCGTGTCTCTGACACTCAGGATAGTCACAGGATGAATCGTCCCGGCCGGAGCTCCTTCACACTGCTGTTCACATATTAGCCACTCCGATAGCTTCTGTTTACATCCATGTTCAGCTGTGATTGGACACAGCTGATCACATGGTAAAGAGCTTTGATTGGCTCTTTACCTCAATTTGTGATCAGCAGTGGGCACGCGGCAGATGCGATCACGGCAGGCCGTTATATGACGGCCTCCCAGTTGGCGCTTTGCAGCTGTCATTCAGCTATAGCACAGTTGGCAAGTGGTTAACCACTTGCCGACCGTCTCACGCTGATATACGTCAGCAGAATGGCACGGGCAGGCAGAATCACGTACCTGTACGTGATCTGCCTCCCGCAGGCGGGGGGTCCGATCGGACCCCCCCGGTGCCCGAGGCGGTCGGCTTCTGTCTGGGAGCGATGAGAGGGGAGGGGGAGACCATTCATTCGTGCCCCCCTCGCGATCGCTCCCAGCCAATCAGATCATTCCTCTGCTGCTGTATGCTAAACAGCAGCAAAGGAAATGATGTCATCTCTCCTCGGTTCGGTATTTTCCGTTCCGGCGCCGAGGAGAGAAGACTTCACTGTGAGTGCACAACACTACACACTCAGTAGAACATGCCAGGCACACAATACACCCCCGATGCCCCCCCGATCACCCCCCAATCACCCCCCCTGTCACACTGACACCAAGCAGTTTTTTTTTTCTGATTACTGCATTGGTGTCAGTTTGTAACAGTTAGTGTGGTAGGGCAGTTAGCATTAGCCCCCTTTAGGTCTAGGATACCCCCTAATAAAGTTTTAATCCCTTGATCGCTCCCCGTCGCCAGTGTCAGTAAGCAATCATTTTTCGCTAGTTAGTGAGGTAAATATTTAGGTTCGCCGTCAGCGCATGGTTAGTTAGTTTATTTTTTATAGTGTCAGGGCACCCGCCGTTTATTACCGAATAAAGGTTTAGCCCCCTGATCGCCCGGCGGTGATATGCATCGCCCCAGGCAGCGTCAGATTAGTGCCAGTACCGCTAACACCCACGCACGCAGCATACGCCTCCCTTAGTGGTATAGTATCTGAACGGATCAATATCTGATCCGATCAGATCTATACTAGGGTCCCCAGCAGTTTATGGTTCCCAAAAACACAGTGTTAGCGGGATCAGCCCAGATACCTGCTAGCACCTGCGTTTTGCCCTTCCGCCCGGCCCAGCCCAGCCCAAAAACACAGTGTTAGCGGGATCAGCCCAGATACCTGCTTGCACCTGCGTTTTGCCCTTCCGCCTGGCCCAGCCCAGCCCACCCAAGTGCAGTATCAATCGATCACTGTCACTTACAAAACACTAAACTCATAACTGCAGCGTTCGCAGAGTCAGGCCTGATCCCTGCGATCGCTAACAGTTTTTTTGGTAGCGTTTTGGTGAACTGGCAAGCACTAGCCCCAAGCAGCGCCAGGTTAGCGCCAGTACCGCTAACACCCACGCACGCACCGCACACCTCCCTTAGTGGTATAGTATCTGAACGGATCATTATCTGATCCGATCAGATCTATACTAGCGTCCCCAGCAGTTTAGGGTTCCCAAAAACCCAGTGTTAGCGGGATCAGCCCAGATACCTGCTAGCACCTGCGTTTTTCCCCTGCGTTCGGCCCAGCCCAGCCCACCCAAGTGCAGTATCGATCGATCACTGTCACTTACAAAACACTAAACGCATAACTGCAGCGTTCGCAGAGTCAGGCCTGATCCCTGCGATCGCTAACAGTTTTTTTTTGGTAGCGTTTTGGTGAACTGGCAAGCACCAGTGGCCTAGTACACCCCGGTCGTAGTCAAACCAGCACTGCAGTAACACTTGGTGACGTGGCGAGTCCCATAATTGCAGTTCAAGCTTGTGAGGTGGCAAGCACAAGTAGTGTCCCGCTGCCACCAAGAAGACAAACACAGTCCCGTCGTGCCCATAGTGCCCTTCCTGCTGCATTCGCCAATCCTAATTGGGAACCCACCACTTCTGCAGCACCCGTACTTCCCCCATTCACATCCCCAACCAAATGCAGTCGGCTGCATGAGAGGCATTTTCTTTATGTCCTCCCGAGTACCCCTACCCAACGAACCCCCCCAAAAAAGATGTTGTGTCTGCAGCAAGCGTGGATATAGGCGTGACATCCGCTATTATTGTCCCTCCTGTCCTGATAATTCTGGTCTTTGCATTAGTGAATGTTTTGAACGCTACCATACAGTAGTTGAGTATTAGCGTAGGGTACAGCATTGCACAGACTAGACACACTTTCACAGGGTTTTCCAAGATGCCATCGCATTTTGAGAGACCCGAACCTGGAACCGGTTACAGTTATAAAAGTTACAGTTACAAAAAAAGTGTAAAAAAAAAAAAAAACACAAAAAAAATATATAAAATAAAAAATAAAAGTTGTTGTTTCATTGTTTTCTCTCTATTCTCTCTCTATTGTTCTGCTCTTTTTTACTGTATTCTATTCTGCAATGTTTTATTGTTATTATGTTTTATCATGTTTGCTTTTCAGGTATGCAATTTTTTATACTTTACCGTTTACTGTGTTTTATTGTTAACCATTTTTTTGTCTTCAGGTACGCAATTCACGACTTTGAGTGGTTATACCAGAATGATGCCTGCAGGTTTAGGTATCATCTTGGTATCATTCTTTTCAGCCAGCGGTCGGCTTTCATGTAAAAGCAATCCTAGCGGCTAATTAGCCTCTAGACTGCTTTTACAAGCAGTGGGAGGGAATGTCCCCCCCTCCCACCGTCTTCCATGTTTTTCTCTGGCTCTCCTGTCCCAACAGGGAACCTGAGAATGCAGCCAGTCATTCGGCCAGCTGACCATAGAGCTGATCAGAGACCAGAATGGCTCCAATCATCTCTATGGCCTAAGAAACCGGAAGCTACGAGCATTTCATGACTTAGATTTCGCCGGATGTAAACAGCGCCATTGGGAAATTGGGAAAGCATTTTATCACACCGATCTTGGTGTGGTCATATGCTTTGAGGACAGAGGAGAGATCTAGGGTCTAATAGACCCCATTTTTTTAAAAAAAGAGTACCTGTCACTACTTATTGCTATCATAGGGGATATTTACATTCCCTGAGATAACAATAAAAATTATTTAAAAAAAAAATGAAAGGAACAGTTTAAAAATAAGACAAAAAAGCAAAAAAAAATAAAGGAAAAAAAAAAAGCACCCCTGTCCCCCCCTGCTGTCGCGCTAAGGCGAACAAAAGCGTCGGTCTGGCGTCAAATGTAAACAGCAATTGCACCATGCATGTGAGGTATCACCGCGAAGGTCAGATCGAGGGTAGTAATTTTAGCAGTAGACTTCCTCAGTAAATCTAAAGTGGTAACCTGTAAAGGCTTTTAAAGGCTTTTAAAAATGTATTTATTTTGTTGCCACTGCACGTTTGTGCGCAATTTTAAAGCATGTCATGTTTGGTATCCATGTACTCGGCCTAAGATCATCTTTTTTATTTCATCAAACATTTGGGCAATATAGTGTGTTTTAGTGCATTAAAATTTAAAAAAGTGTGTTTTTTCCCCCAAAAATGCATTTGAAAAATCGCTGCGCAAATACTGTGTGAAAAAAAAAAATGAAAACACCCACCATTTTATTCTGTAGCGCATTTGCTTTAAAAAAATATATAATGTTGGGGGTTCAAAGTAATTTTCTTGCAAAAAAAAATACATTTTCATGTAAACAAAAAGTGTCAGAAAGGGCTTTGTCTTCAGGTGGTTAGAAGAGTGGGTGATGTGTGACATAAGCTTCTAAATGTTGTGCATAAAATGCCAGGACAGTTCAAACCCCCCCAAATGACCCCATTTTGGAAAGTAGACACCCCAAGCTATTTGCTGAGAGGCATGTCGCGTCCATGGAATATTTTATATTGTGACACAAGTTGCGGGAAAAAGACAAATTTTTTTTTTTTGCACAAAGTTGTCACCAAATGATATATTGCTCAAATATGCCATGGGAATATGTGAAATTACACCCCAAAATACATTTTGTTGCTTCTCCTGAGTACGGGGATACCACGTGTGAGGCTTTTTGGGAGCCTAGCCGTGCACGGGACCCTGAAAACCAATCACCGCCTTCAGGCTTTCTGAGGACGTAAATTTTTGATTTCACTCTTCACTGCTTATCACAATTTCGGAGGCCATGGAATACCCAGGTGGCACAACCCCCCCCCCCCAAATGACCCTATTTTGGAAAGTAGACACCCCAAGCTATTTGCTGAGAGGTATAGTGAGTATTTTGCAGACCTCACTTTTTGTCACAAAGTTTTGAAAATTGAAAAAAGAAAAAAACATTTTTTTTCTTGTCTTTCTTCATTTTCAAAAACAAATGAGAGCTGCAAAATACTCACCATGCCTCTCAGCAAATAGCTTGGAGTGTCTACTTTCCAAAATGGGGTCATTTGGGGGGGTTTGTGCCATCTGGGCATTTTATGGCCTTCAAAACTGTGATAGGTAGTGAGGAGTGAAATCAAAAATTTACACCCTTAAAAATCCTGAAGGCGGTGATTGGTTTTCGGGACCCCGTACGCGGCTAGGCTCCCAAAAAGTCCCACACATGTGGTATCCCCGTACTCAGAAGCAGCTGAATGTATTTTGGGGAGCAATTCCACATATGCCCATGGCCTGTGTGAGCAATATATCATGGGTGGCACAGTGGTGTAGTGGGTAGCACTCTCACCTAGCAGTAAGAAGGGTCGCTGGTTCGAATCCCAACCACGGCACTACCTGCCTGGAGTTTGCATGTTCTCCCTGTGTCTGGGTGGGTTTTCTCCGGGTACTCCGGTTTCCTCCCACACTCCAAAGACATGCTGGTAGGTTAATTGGATCCTGTTTAAAATTGTCCCTAGTATGTATGAATGTGAGTTAGGGACCTTAGATTGTAAGCTCCTTGAGGGTGTAGGGACTGATGTGAATGTACAATGTATATGTAAAGCGCTGCGTAAATTGACGGCGCTATACAAGTACCTGAAATAAATAAAATAAAAATAAAATTTAGTGACAACTTTTTGTAATTTTTTTTTTGCCATTATTCAATCACTTGGGACAAAAACATTAAAATTCAATGGGCTCAACATGCCTCTTATCAATTTCCTTGGGGTGTCTACTTTCCAAAATGGGGTCATTTGGGGGGGGGGGGGTTTGTGCCATCTGGGCATTTTATGGCCTTCAAAACTGTGATAGGTAGTGAGGAGTGAAAGAAAAAATTTACACCCTTAGAAATCCTGAAGGCGGTGATTGGTTTTCGGGGCCCCGTACGCGGCTAGGCTCCCAAAAAGTCCCACACATGTGGTATCCCCATACTCAGAAGCAGCTGAATGTATTTTGGGGTGCAATTCCACATATGCCCATGGCTTGTGTGAGCAATATATCATTTAGTGACAACTTTTTGTAATTTTTTTTTTGTCATTATTCAATCACTTGGGACAAAAAAAATAAAAATTCAATGGGCTCAACATGCCTCTTAGCAATTTCCTTGGGGTGTCTACTTTCCAAAATGGGGTCATTGGGGGGGGGGGGTTGTACTGCCCTGCCATTTTAGCACCTCAAGAAATGACATAGGCAGTCATAAACTAAAAGCTGTGTAAATTACAGAAAATGTACCCTAGTTTGTAGACGCTATAACTTTTGCGCAAACCAATAAATATACGCTTATTGACATTTTTTTTACCAAAGACATGTGGCCGAAAACATTTTGGTCTAAATGTATGACTAAAATTGAGTTTATTGGATTTTTTTTAGAACAAAAAGTAGAAAATATCATTTTTTTTCAAAATTTTCGGTCTTTTTCCGTGTATAGCGCAAAGAATAAAAACGGCAGAGGTGATCAAATACCATCAAAAGAAAGCTCTATTTCTGGGAAGAAAAGGACGTCGTTTGGGTACAGCATTGCATGACCGCGCAATTAGCAGTTAAAGCGGCGCAGTGCCAAATTGTAAAAAGTGCTCTGGTCAGGGAGGGGGTAAATCCTTCCGGGGCTGAAGTGGTTAATGAATAATTTTTTGTGTATTAATCATGCCCCTGCAATCTGTCTCACTGCTCAATTCTCTGCCATTTAGCTGTTAAATCACTGAATTTTTTTTATGTTTTTGTTTTTCAGCCTAGTCATAACCCTGCCTTGTGTGACTGACACAGCCTCCTTAAAATTTTGCTGTCAAGAGACATCTAATGTTTAGACTTCCTTTACTGTACATTGGGGTTGATTTTCAAAAACTAGAGAGTGCAAAATGTGGTGCATCTGTGCATAGTAACCAATCAGCTTCCAGGTGGTATTGTGAAAGCTGAACTGAACAAGCTGAAGTTGGAAGCTGATTGGCTACCGTGCACAGCTGCACCAGATTTTTCACTCTACTGTTTGGTGTTTAAAAGTTATCATCTCCTGCACTGTAATTTGCCTTTAGGAGACACCTCCCGTATCGTATTTGCTTAAGGTTCAATTTACAGAGGTGATTAAAAACCTCTACAGTGAGCAAATTCTGATGGGAAAATTAAACCCTTTTTTTCATGGCTGTGTCAGTCACATCCAGGGGAGGTGTAACTAGGGCTGCCTGCATCCATTCAAAGGACAGAAACAAAAGTGTTTCCACGCTTAAATGGCAGAGAAACTAAAGGTGTATGGGTGGGGTGGTCTATACACAAATAGATTAAGCTAATTTTGTTTCCTCTTACCTATAGTATCCCTTTTAGTAGTGAATGGACGTGTGTAAACTGCCTTTTATGGATAATTTTGGACTTCAAGATTTTAAACTGATGTTTATTTCACATCAGTCAGTACCTTGTACTTTTTTGGTTGTTTTTTTCACTAAACTCAAAATTCTAGTGAACCAGAATCAAAAAGGCAAAGATCAAGCTAAAATTGCCAAGCTATGGCTACAAGGCGAGTTTGATCATTTCTCCACATTAGCTATTTTTACCTGCATTTTGCTCTTTGCTATAGTTTGGGATTTATTGAATAAACCCGTTATGTGTTAAATGAGTGTTGTATAACACGTCACGTGTCTTAAATATTGCCTAAGGCTCCATTCACACTAGCGCGTTTTTTGATGCATTTTGCATTTTGCAGAAATGCACGGGAATTTTTTAACATGGGTTCCTATGGAACATGTTCACATCAATGCCTTTTTGTTTCTCTGCATTTTTGGAAAGGGTCAGGGACTTTTTTTCATGCAAAATGCAGCGTTTTGCATGTAATAGAATTCAATGGACAAGCATCAAAAACGCAAGTGCACCATTTTTGCAGCGTTTTTGATGCGTTTTTGCCGTCTTTGCCATTTTTTATTTTTTTTATTTTTTTTTTTTTATTTTTTTTAAGACTGTAAAAAAAAACTGTAAAAAAAAAAAAAAAAACCGCAAATCGCGGCAAAATCGCGGCAAAAACGCTGCTCAAAAACGTGGCAAGCATGAAAAAACCTTAGCATGAAAAATCGAGCCTTAGGCTCGATTCACATCTATGCATGTTGCTTTTGAGCGTTTTTGGAGGGTTTTTTTTCATGCTTGCCACGTTTTTGAGCAGCGTTTTTGCCGCGATTTGCGTTTTGCGTTTTTTTTTTTTTTTTGTTTTTTTTTACAGTCTTAAAAAAAATTAAAAAAAAAAAAAACACGGCAAAAACGCATCAAAAACGCACCAAAAACGCATCAAAAACGCTGCAAAAACAGTGCACTTGCGTTTTTGATGCTTGTCCATTGAATTCTATTACATGCAAAACGCTGCATTTTGCATGAAAAAAAGTCCCTGACCCTTTCCAAAAATGCAGAGAAACAAAAAGGCATTGATGTGAACATGTTCCATAGGAACCCATGTTAAAAAATTCCCGTGCATTTCTGCAAAATGCGAAATGCATCAAAAAACGCGCTAGTGTGAATGGAGCCTAAGACACCCATGCGGCATGGGTTCATTGAGGTTGATGAGAGAATAACCTAAACATGGCCATGCCATGTTTAGGGTATTTTCTCCTTCCAGTCTACCTCTATGACCCTTGGGCCTGGTTCACACCTATGCACTTTTAGTGCTTTTTTGCATTTTGCAGATTTGCACTACAGTACATTTAACATGGTTTCCAATGGAGCACACTCTGTAGTGCAAATATGCAAAAAGCACTAAAAATGCATAGGTGTGAATCAGGCTTAAAAGTGGGATAGTTCTACAATATTTAAAAATATACTATAGGCACCAAAATAATTTTAGCTTAATGTAGCAGTTTTGGTGTATTAATCATGCCCCTGCAATCCTACATGCAGTCTCACGGCTCAATTCTCTGCCATTTAGCAGTTAAATAACAGCTTTTTTAATTTTTTGTCTTTCGGGCCTGACTGAGCCTAGTCATGCTTTGTGTCAGTGACTCACGCAGCCTCCCTAAAATTTTGCTGTCAAGAGACATCCAATCTTTAGAATTCCTTTACTGTACATTGGGGTTGATTTTCTAAAACTAGAGAGTGCAAAATGTGGTGCATAGTAACCAATCAGCTTCCAGGTGGTATTGTGAAAGCTGAACTGAACAAGCTGAAGTTGGAAGCTGATTGGCTACCGTGCACAGCTGCACCACCAGATTTTGCACTCTGTGTTGTGTTTACAATTTATCATCTGACTCATGCACTGTCATTTGCCTGTAGGAGCCACCTCCTGTATGTCATGTGCTTAAGGTTCAATTTACAGAGGACTCAGAGGAGATTAAAAACCTCTACAGTGAGCAAATTCTTATGGGAAAATTAAACCCTTTTTTTCATGGCATGACCTCACATCCTGGGGACGAGGTTTTAAAGCGGTTGTATAGTCTTTTTTTTTACTTTTACCTACAGGTAAGCCTATAATAAGGCTTACCTGTAGGTAAAAAAAATATCTCCTAAACCTTTACGGTTTAGGAGATATTCCCCTTGCTATACGCCGCTGACTGCAGCGGCGCATGCGCACAGGGGATTCTCGGCTGAAGCCCGGCAGCTGCCGGACCTGGCCGAGTAAGAAATCTCCCGCGCGCATGCGCGGGAGTGATGACATCGCGGCTCCAGCCACTCACAGCGCTGGAACCGCGATACCCGGAAGACACGCCGAGGCAACATGACAGCTCCCTCGGCGTGGACCAGGTAAGATACTGACGCCTCGTTCTAAGGTAAGTATTTCATAATGAGCTAGTATGCGGTGCATACTAGCTCATTATGCCTTTTGCTTTACAGGGTTAAAAAAAAAAAAAAAAAATTTGCGGGTATACAACCGCTTTAACTAGGGCTGCCTGCATCCATTCCATGGACAGAAACAAAAGTGATTAAACTCCTAAATGGCAGAGAAAACTAAAGGTGTATGGTCTATACACAAACTGATTGAGCTAGTTTTGTTGTCGATTACTTGTAGTATCCCTTCTAGTAGCGAATTGATGTGTGTAAGCTGCATTTTATGGGTAGTTTTGGAATTTTATATTTAAACATGTGTATTTCACATCAGTGAGTACCTTGCACTTTTAAGTAGTGAATTGATGTGAGTAACCTGCATCTGTTTGTATTAGATGTTGATAACTTTGTTTTAAGTATAATAAAAATACAACTTATTAAGAAATTTTGTATGCTTTTTTTTTTTTTTTTACTTGAGACAAGTGGATAGACTCTTCTGCCAATGTGTTTTGGTGTGTGCATTGCACAAAGGGGATGTGTGTGCGCAATGCCCAAGCATATATTCTATTTTGCTCCCTACATAAGATTACTACTGACTTAACCACTTGACGACCGCCTCACGCCGATGTACGTCGGCAAAGTGGCACGGACAGGCAAAATCACGTACAGGGTACGTGATTTGCCTTCCGCGGGTGGGGGGTCCGATCGGACCCCCCCCCCGGTGCCCGAGGCGGTCGTCTTTTGTCCAGCGGCGATCGGTGATGAGGGGGAGACCATCCGTTCGTGGCCCCCCCCTCGCGATCGCCGCCGGCCAATCGAATCATTCCTTTGCTGCTGTATGCTAAACAGCAGCAAAGGAAATGATGTCATCTCTCCTCGGCTCGGTAATTTCCGTTCCGGCCCGAGGAGAGAAGACATCAATGTGAGTGCACAACACTACACACACACAGTAGAACATGCCAGGCACACAAAACACCCCGATCCCCCCCCCGATCGCCCCCCGATCACCCCCCAATCACCCCCCCCTGTCACAAACTGACATCAGCAGTTTTTTCTTTTTTTTTTTTCTGATTACTGCATAGTGTCAGTTTGTGACAGTTACAGTGTTGGGACAGTTACTGTTACCCCCCTTTAGGTCTAGGGTACCCCCCTAACCCCCCCTAATAAAGTTTTAACCCCTTGATCACCCCCTGTCACCAGTGTCACTAAGCGATCATTTTTCTGATCGCTGTATTAGTGTCGCTGGTGACGCTAGTTAGGGACGTAAATATTTAGGTTTCGCCGTCAGCGTTTTATAGCGTCAGGGACCCCCATATACTATCTAATAAATGTTTTAACCCCT
The DNA here is from genome assembly GCA_037952835.1 of Lithobates septentrionalis. Taxonomy (NCBI): domain Eukaryota; kingdom Metazoa; phylum Chordata; class Amphibia; order Anura; family Ranidae; genus Lithobates; species Lithobates septentrionalis. The sequence continues at coordinate 478,673 of JBBDGP010000670.1, read as the reverse complement.
TGATTGCCCCCTAGTTAACCCTTTCACCACTGATCACCGTATAACCGTTACGGTTGACGCTGGTTAGTTCGTTTATTTTTTATAGTGTCAGGGCACCCGCCGTTTATTACCGAATAAAGGTTTAGCCCCCCGATCGCCCGGCGGTGATATGCGTCGCCCCAGGCAGCGTCAGATTAGCGCCAGTACCGCTAACACCCACGCACGCAGCATGCGCCTCCCTTAGTGGTATAGTATCTGATCGGATCAATATCTGAATCGATCAGATCTATACTAGCGTCCCCAGCAGTTTAGGGTTCCCAAAAACGCAGTGTTAGCGGGATCAGCCCAGATACCCGCTAGCACCTGCGTTTTGTGCCTCCGCCCAGCCCACCCAAGTGCAGTATCGATCGATCACTGTCACTTACAAAACACTAAACGCATAACTGCAGCGTTCGCAGAGTCAGGCCTGATCCCTGCGATCGCTAACAGTTTTTTTGGTAGCATTTTGGTGAACTGGCAAGCACCAGCCCCAGGCAGCGTCAGGTTAGCGCCAGTACCGCTAACACCCACGCATGCACCGTACACCTCCCTTAGTGGTATAGTATCTGATCGCATCAATATCTGATCCGATCAGATCTATACTAGCGTCCCCAGCAGTTTAGGGTTCCCAAAAACGCAGTGTTAGCGGAATCAGCCCAGATACCTGCTAGCACCTGCGTTTTGCCCCTCCGCCCGGCCCAGCCCAGCCCACCCAAGTGCAGTATCGATCGATCACTGTCACTTACAGAACACTAAACGCATAACTGCAGCGTTCGCAGAGTCAGGCCTGATCCCTGCGATCGCTAACAGTTTTTTTGGTAGTATTTTGGTGAACTGGCAAGCACCAGCCCCAGGCAGCGTCAGATTAGCGCCAGTACCGCTAACACCCACGCATGCACCGTACACCTCCCTTAGTGGTATAGTATCTGATCGCATCAATATCTGATCCGATCAGATCTATACTAGCGTCCCCAGCAGTTTAGGGTTCCCAAAAACGCAGTGTTAGCGGAATCAGCCCAGATACCTGCTAGCACCTGCGTTTTGCCCCTCCGCCCGGCCCGGCCCAGCCCACCCAAGTGCAGTATCGATCGATCACTGTCACTTACAAAACACTAAACGCATAACTGCAGCGTTCGCAGAGTCAGGCCTGATCCCTGCGATCGCTAACAGTTTTTTGGTAGCGTTTTGGTGAACTGGCAAGCACCAGCGGCCTAGTACACCCCGGTCGTAGTCAAACCAGCACTGCAGTAACACTTGGTGACGTGGCGAGTCCCATAAGTGCAGTTCAAGCTGGTGAGGTGGCAAGCACAAGTAGTGTCCCGCTGCCACCAAAAAGACAAACACAGGCCCGTCGTGCCCATAGTGCCCTTCCTGCTGCATTCGCCAATCCTAATTGGGAACCCACCGCTTCTGCAGCGCCCATACTTCCCCCATTCACATCCCCAACCAAATGCAGTCGGCTGCATGAGAGGCATTTTTATGTCCTCACGAGTACCCCTACCCAACGAACCCCCCCAAAATAGATGTTGTGTCTGCAGCAAGCGCGGATATAGGCGTGACACCCGCTATTATTGTCCCTCCTGTCCTGACAATCCTGGTCTTTGCATTGGTGAATATTTTGAACGCTACCATTCACTAGTTGAGTATTAGCGTAGGGTACAGCATTGCACAGACTAGGCGCCATTTCACAGGGTCTCCCAAGATGCCATCGCATTTTGAGAGACCCGAACCTGGAACCGGTTACCGTTATAAAAGTTAGTTACAAAAAAAGTGTAAAAAAAAAAAAAAATATGAAATAAAAAAAAATAGTTGTTGTTTTATTGTTCTCTCTCTCTCTATTCTCTCTCTCTATTGTTCTGCTCTTTTTTACTGTATTCTATTCTGCAATGTTTTATTGTTATTGTTATTGTTATTATGTTTTATCATGTTTGTTTTTCAGGTGTGTAATTATTTACACTTTACTGTGCTTTATTGTTAACCATTGTTAACCATTTTTTTGTCTTCAGGTACGCCATTCACGACTTTGAGTGGTTATACCAGAATGATGCCTGCAGGTTTAGGTATCATCTTGGTATCATTCTTTTCAGCCAGCGGTCGGCTTTCATGTAAAAGCAATCCTAGCGGCTAATTAGCCTCTAGACTGCTTTTACAAGCCGTGGGAGGGAATGCCCCCCCCCCCACCGTCTTCCGTGTTTTTCTCTGGCTCTCCTGTCTCAACAGGGAACCTGAGAATGCAGCCGGTGATTCAGCCAGCTGACCATAGAGCTGATCAGAGACCAGAGTGGCTCCAAACATCTCTATGGCCTAAGAAACCGGAAGCTACGAGTATTTCATGACTTAGATTTCGCCGGATGTAAATAGCGCCATTGGGAAATTGGGGAAGCATTTTATCACACCGATCTTGGTGTGGTCAGATGCTTTGAGGGCAGAGGAGAGATCTAGGGTCTAATAGACCACAATTTTTTCAAAAAAGAGTACCTGTCACTACCTATTGCTATCATAGGGGATATTTACATTCCCCGAGATAACAATAAAAATGATTAAAAAAAAAATATGAAAGGAACAGTTTAAAAGTAAGATTAAAAAAGCAAAAAAATAATAAAGAAAAAAAAAACAAAAAAAAAAACCACCCCTGTCGCCCCCTGCTCTCGCGCTAAGGCGAACGCAAGCGGCGGTCTGTCGTCAAACGTAAACAGCAATTGCACCATGCATGTGAGGTATCACCGCGAAGGCCAGATCGAGTGCAGTAATTTTTCCAGTAGACCTCCTCTGTAAATCTAAAGTGGTAACCTGTAAAGGCTTTTGAAGGCTTTTAAACATGTATTTATTTTGTTGCCACTGCACGTTTGTGCGCAATTTTAAAGCATGTCATGTTTGGTATCCATGTACTCGGCCTAAGATCATCTTTTTTATTTCATCAAACATTTGGGCAATATAGCGTGTTTTAGTGCATTAAAATTAAAAAAAGTGTGTTTTTTCCCCAAAAAATGCGTTTGAAAAATCGCTGCGCAATTACTGTGTGAAAAAAAAAAATGAAACACCCACCATTTTAATCTGTAGGGCATTTGCTTTAAAAAAAATATATAATGTTTGGGGGTTCAAAGTAATTTTTTTGCAAAAAAAAAAAACTTTTTCATGTAAACAATAAGTGTCAGAAAGGGCTTTGTCTTCAAGTGGTTAGAAGAGTGGGTGATGTGTGACATAAGCTTCTAAATGTTGTGCATAAAATGCCAGGACAGTTCAAAACCCCCCCAAATGACCCCATTTTGGAAAGTAGACACCCCAAGCTATTTGCTGAGAGGCATGTCGAGTCCATGGAATATTTTATATTGCGACACAAGTTGCGGGAAAGAGACAAATTTTTTTTTTTTTTTTTTTTTGCACAAAGTTGTCACTAAATGATATATTGCTCAAACATGCCATGGAAATATGTGAAATTACACCCCAAAATACATTCTGCTGCTTCTCCTGAGTACGGGGATACCACATGTGTGAGACTTTTTGGGAGCCTAGCCGCGTACGGGACCCCGAAAACCAAGCACCGCCTTCAGGCTTTCTAAGGGCGTGAATTTTTGATTTCACTCTTCACTGCCTATCACAGTTTCGGAGGCCATGGAATGCCCAGGTGGCACAAAACCCCCCCAAATGACCCCATTTTGGAAAGTAGACACCCCAAGCTATTTGCTGAGAGGTATAGTGAGTATTTTGCAGACCTCACTTTTTGTCACAAAGTTTTGAAAATTGAAAAAAGAAAAAAAAAATGTTTTTTCTTGTCTTTCTTCATTTTCAAAAACAAATGAGAGCTGCAAAATACTCACCATGCCTTTCAGCAAATAGCTTGGGGTGTCTACTTTCCAAAATGGGGTCATTTGGGGGGGTTTTGTGCCACCTGGGCATTCCATGGCCTCCGAAACTGTGATAGGCAGTAAAGAGTGAAATCAAAAATTTTCACCCTTAGAAATCCTGAAGGCAGTGATTGGTTTTCGGGGTCCCGTACGCGGCTAGGCTCCCAAAAAGTCCCACACATGTGGTATCCCCGTACTCAGGAGAAGCAGCTAAATGTATTTTGGGGTGCAATTCCACATAGGCCCATGGCCTGTGTGAGCAATATATCATTTAGTGACGACTTTTTGTAAATCATTTTTTTTTTTTTTGTCATTTTTCAATCACTTGGGACAAAAAAAATAAATATTCAATGGGTTCAACATGCCTCTCAGCAATTTCCTTGGGGTGTCTACTTTCCAAAATGGGGTCATTTGGGGGGGTTTTGTACTGCCCTGCCATTTTAGCACCTCAAGAAATGACATAGGCAGTCATAAACTAAAAGCTGTGTAAATTCCAGAAAATGTACCCTAGTTTGTAGACGCTATAACTTTTGCGCAAACCAATAAATATACGCTTATTGACATTTTTTTTACCAAAGACATGTGGCCGAATACATTTTGGCCTAAATGTATGACTAAAATTTAGTTTATTGGATTTTTTTTATAACAAAAAGTAGAAAATATCATTTTTTTTCAAAATTTTCGGTCTTTTTCCGTTTATAGCGCAAAAAATAAAAACCGCAGAGGTGATCAAATACCATCAAAAGAAAGCTCTATTTGTGGGAAGAAAAGGACGCAAATTTCGTTTGGGTACAGCATTGCATGACCGCGCAATTAGCAGTTAAAGCGACGCAGTGCCAAATTGGAAAAAGACCTCTGGTCCTTAGGCAGCATAATGGTCCGGGGCTCAAGTGGTTAAACATAGGTTTATAAAACTCGTCGTAGGTGAGGTCAGTGTATGTCAGTTAGCCAGGTCAGTGTAGTGTATGTATGTCAGGTAGGTAAGGTGAGGTCAGTGTATGTATGTTTCTACTGTCCGTCAGTGTATGTATGTCAGGTAGGTGAGGTCAGTGTAATGGTCAGTGTGTCAGTTAGGTGAGTTTAGTGCCCATCATTGATGGGCAGCACTGGTAAGCCAGGCAGCAACCAGCAAGTTAGCTTACCCCCCACCACACAACCCCACCACCCAGCCAAAAACACCCGTGACACGACCACCCCGGATCCCCCCATGGTGCCACCATCGGCCTTCGGGCTGAAGCCCCTGGTCTTTTTGACACCTAGAAACGCCCCTGCCATCAGGTATATATTTGGAAACTATTTTGTTTTATTTACATATTGATTGGTGTTCCAGGATTGCAACTGGTGATTTAAAAAAAAATGCCCAGGTTGCCATGGTGAACAATTACCTATCCACCTGCTGAATTCAATGGTCCAATAAATTCAGCTTAGGAGTTTTTTTTTTTTTTTGGGGGGGGGGTATGATTTTTATATTTTTTATCTAAATTGATTGTAAAGGCAAAAGGTTTTTCTTATCTTAATGCATTCTATGCTTTAACCGTTTGCCGACCGACTCACGCACTTATACGTTGGCAGAATGGCACGGCAATGTATATATACGTCACTTTGAATTTCGCGTGCCCCTGCCGCGAGCTCCGTGACTATGCCCGCGGGACCCGCGGACTCGCTGTCCGCCGGTGTCCTGCGATCGTGTCACGGAGCTGCAGAACAGAGGGATGGCATTTCCCTGTTCTGCCTTGTGATAGGACACTGATCTACTGCTCCCTGTCATCGGGAGCAGTGATCTCTGTCATGTCACTGGTAGCCCATCCCCCCCACAGTTAGAATCACTCCCTAGGACACACTTAACCCCTTCCTTGCCCCCTAGTGGTTAACCCCTTCACTGCCAGTGTCATTTACACAGTAATCAGTGCATTTTTATAGCACTGATCGCTGTATAAATGACAATGGTCGCAAAATAGTGCCAAAAGTGTCCGATGTGTCCGCCATAATGTTGCAGTCACAATAAAAATCGCTGATCGCTGCCATTACTAATAAAAAAAAAATAATAATAAAAATGCCATAAAACTATCCCCTATTTTGTAGACGCTAAAACTTTTGCGCAAACCAATCAATATACGCTTATTGCAATTTTTTTAACAAAAATATGTAGAAGAATACATATCGGCCTAAACTGTGGAAAAAAATAGTTTTTATAATATATTTTTTGGGAATATTTATTATAGCAAAAAGTAAAAAATATTGCTTTTCTTTTCAAAATTGTCACTCTTTTTTTGTTTATAGCGAAAAAAATAAAAACCGCAGAGGTGATCAAATACCACCATAAGAAAGCTCTATTTGTGGGAAAAAATGGACGTCAATTTTGTTTGGGTGCAACATCGCACAACCGCGCAATTGTCATTTAAAGCGACGCAGTGCTGAATCGCAAAAAAATGGCCTGGTCATTGGGCAGCCAAATCCTCTGGGGCTGAAGTGGTTAAGATAAAAAAAACTTCTGTGTGCCGAAGCCCCCTCTTAGCCTCCCTTATACTTACCTGAGCCCACATAGATCCAACGATGTTGCAAGAGTGTCTCAGCTGCCCGGGACTCCCCTCCTCATTGGCTAAGACAGCAGCAGGAGCCAATCAAAGTCAGTCAGCCAATCAGGAGAGGGAGGGGGTGGGCCGGGTCGCAGCTCCATGTCTGAATGGACACAGGGAGTGGTGACTCGGCTGTCCCCATAGCAAGCTGCTTGCTGTGATGGCACTCAAGAGGAGGGAGGGGCCAGGATCTCCAAAGAGGGACCCAAGAAGAGGAGGATCTGGGCCACTCTGTGCAAAACCAACTACACAGAGGAGGTAAGTATAACATTTTGTTTGTTTTTTTATAACATGTTTGTTTTTTTTTTCTTTACAATCACTTTAATGCCTTGCATTCGTGTGAGTTTGTGCCAGCAAATCTGACCTGAAGTGGGGATATCTGATTAATCATACCATTGTCCATGTGGCTAGTTGTTTAATTAACATAATGTTTATAGTATATGATGGTTGTTGTAATTATATTCCTGTGTAAAGTTTGTATTGTTAGAGTAATATGATCAGGAGAGAGATGTCCTCCTGAACGGTATAAAGAGCGTGTCTGAGTTTCAATAAAAAGTCTTCCTTTTGAATTTTACCTCACATCTTTTCTGTGTACGATGTTTGGGGTAAAAAGGGCTGGTATTAGCTCTCGATCTGCTTGGAACGGTTTGGAGAGCAGTAAGTACTGGTTGACGGATGGAAGCATCTAGTCAAGGTGCCCAAGCGGTTCCATCGCACACCTATAATTTGGGTCTTAGTGCTTGGTAAGAGGCTGCAATCGATGTTGGTGTGGAATTCACAAAAAAATTAAAGTGATACTAAAGTCCCTTTTTTTTTTTTCTTTAAAAATAACAAACATGTTATACTTACCTACTCTGTGAAATGGTTTTGCACAGATCAGCCCGGATCCTCCTCTTCTCAGGTCCCTCATTGGCGCTCCTGGCTCCTCCCTCCTGTCGAGTGATCCCACAGCAAGAAGCTTGCTATGGGGGCACCTGAGCCGAGCTGCAGCTCCGTATGTCTATTCAGACATGGAGCCACTGTTTGGCCCAATCCTCTCTCTCCTGATTGGCTAACTGACTTAGTTTGACACCATCGGGAGCCAATGGCGCCACTGCTGTGTCTCAGCCAATCAGGAGAGAGAGTCCCAAACGGCCATCATCGCTGGATAGAGATGGGGGGCTGAAGGGAGCTGCTGCACACATAGAATGCATTAAGATGAAAAAAAAAACTTCTGACTTTACAATTACTTTAACTTATACTGAATAAACGGGAAACTTTCTAACAATCCAGCCTCCTGGCACCAAATTATTCCTAAGCATCTATAAAGAGTTCCATCTAAAGCTGTTTATGGACTAGTAGAAGTTTTTTGTTTTAGGAACATTTGTTTAAAGTCCATTCACTCCAAAATCAAATGTTAAAGGCAAAGAAAAATTTACAGTACTTTTGAACAACATTCCTTAAGTCATCAAATGTACTGAGAATGGGGGGAGATTTACTAAAACTGGAGCACTCAGATTCTCGTATAGCTGTGCATGATAACCAATCAGCTTCTAACTTACATGAGAAGGTTTGTGTGTGATTCTGCGCAGAGGAATGTACAAGGCAGATGAGAGAAGTAAGAGAGAACTGCTGCCCCTACAAAATACTACCACCTGAGTGGAGTACAGATGAATTGATTGGGAAGGGTGTAGGTGTGACGCTGTTCCTCTTAAAGAAACTTATCTATGTAATAAATAAAGTGCTTGGGTTAAATAAAGTGACAGGTGCTAGGAAGTGACCGTATAAGCCTATAGAATAAATTAAATGAATATGTGTAACAATCTTTACATGTAATTAATGTGATTTGAGCTTATGTGTTACACTCTCTGCAGAGTGCAACACTCAAAAAATGCCTTTAGAGTAACTGACATGTGCTGATGGTTTATAAATTACAACCCCTGTGTGCTTTTACTCCTGCTCTTTGTTCCACAGGTGTTAGTGCAATGTGCGGGGGTTTGACCCCCTTTGCTGTTGGTGCAACACATACTAATTGCATAAACCAGTGTTTGTACCATTCAATTATTATAGTTGATAGATTGACAACTCAGGTATATTAAAAATGCTTGGTAAAACAAATAGAAATATACATCAAAAAATGTGATAATAAAAAAAACTGTGATAATAAAAACTGGAAATGTAAAGTCCTTTTCACATAAGGTGCAGTGATAAACAGAACAAACAAAGTGACTTGTGCTCTTTAAAAGTGTCCAGTGCTTTTGCAGAAAATAATGCCTTTTCTTCCTAATTAGGTGGTGATGGTATTGGTGATCTTATCCGTGCTCTTATTATGAATGCACTCACTGGATTGCCTTACCCCGACAGCCACAGTTTATGCCACTGCATAGCACTCTGGAAGTGATTGCATAGCACTCTGGAAGTGATTGATCCGTAATTTGCCTCAGAGGGAACCGGATTGCACAGCTGATGGCTGGTAATATGGCAGGCTTCTAACTTACATGGTTACAAGTCAATCTAATGCTGCGTACACACAAGCGGACTTTACGGCAGACTTTGCCCGGCGGACGGGATTTTGTCGGACAATTCGATCATGTGTGGGCTCCAGCAGACTTTGTTGGACGGACTTAGATTTGAAACATGTTTTAAATCTATCCGTGGAACTCGAGTCCGGTCGAAAAGTCCGCTCGTTTGTATGCTAGTTCGACGGACAAAAAGCCACGCTAGGGCAGCTATTGGCTACTGGTTATGAACTTCCTTGTTTTAGTCCGGTCGTAGGTCATCACGTACAAATTTGACGGACTTTGGTGGATTGTGTGTAGGCAAGTCCGTTCATTCGGAAAGTCCGTCATAAAGCCTGTCGAAAAGTCCGCCGGGCAAAGTCTGCCGTAAAGTCTGCTCGTGTGTACGCGGCATTACTCAGCTTATTCAATTAGGCTACTTTCACACTGAGGCGCTTTACAGGCGCTACAGCGCTAAAAATAGCACCTGTAAAGAGCCTCTCCTGTGTATCCAGTGTGAAAGCCCGAGGGCTTTCACACTGGAGCGGTGCACTTGCAGGACAGTAGAAAAAGTCCTGCAAGCCGTATCTTTGCAGCGCTATAGGAGAGGTGTATTCATCGCTCCTAAAGCGCCCCTTCCCATTGAAAACAATGGGGCAGCACTGCAAACCCGCCAGCAAAGCGCCACCCACAAATGGGCACTGACTGGCACCATTATGGAACAAATGAATACAGTGATGCCCAGCAATGCCACCCATCAGTTTCATCAGTGCCACCCATCAGTGTCCATCAGTGCCACCTATCAGTGCCACCCATAAGTACCCATCAGTGCCACCCAAAAGTACCCATCAGTGCCACCTATGACTGCCCATCAGTGCCGCATACCAGTGCCACCTATTAGTGCCCATCAGTGTCACCTATCAGTGACCATCAGTGCCACCTCATTAGTGCCACCTCATTGGTGCCACCTTATCGGTGCCCATCAGTGCCGCCTTATCAGTGCCCATCAGTGTAGCCATATCAGTGCCCATCATTAATGAAGAAAATGTACTTATTTACAAAAATTTTTAACAGAAACAAAAATAAACTTGTTTTTTTTCAAAATTTTCTGTCTTTTTTTATTTGTTGCGCAAAAAAAAAAAATCGCAGAGGTGATAAAATACCACCAAAAGAAAGCTCTATTTGTGGGAACAAAATGATAAAAAATTTGTTTGGGTACAGTGTAGCATGTAAAGTGCAAATAATTATTGCGCTACTCTGTGAGAACAAAGAAAGTGAGCTGCTACATACGAATGTGACAAAAATTCATGTGTGAAAGTGGGTGAAAATGTAGCGCTAATATAAAAAACAGTAAAAATTAAACTGTGAAAATTCATACATAAAAATATGTAAGTCCCAACTGTGTGAAAGTGAAAGGGGCAACTAATAAGTCCCAAGTGAGTCAGTCCAAACAAATGGTGAATTCACCACAAACAAATGGTTGTTCATATGGGGAAGAAAAGGAAATCTGAATGGTATGACATCCGTAGAACAATGACATCCAAAATGGAATAAGAATGGTTACTCTTACCGGAACCAGTGGACCTGGATGTCAGCGACACCAAGTCAATCAAGCTTGGATAGCCTGATCAATGGTTCAGTAGGAACGGTCCAAGGGGTCCTCGAGGGTCAAGAGATCTCTCGGTGGGGTCTCGATGGTAAAGATAGCCAATGAGCCGTGAATGACCAGATGGAAGGGTCAGGCAGGCTCACATTACAGAAGATATGTGTCAGGTCACCTGAGACCAGGTGACAGATGCACTCTGTAGGAGTCGGAAGTGCACCGCTAAGGTAGTGGACCCTAGGACTGACTGCTGCGGATTGAACCCTGGAAGGTTCTGGAAGCAGGTCTACAGGATAACTAACATGGATCCCAGTGGGAGTTAGAGCATAGATTCCCCAGGGCGCGGAGTCTAAGAGCCAGCGGGTTTTCACTAGAGCCTCTAGTGGTGAGGATGGACTGCGCTGCAGTCTGGCTCCAGGTCCGGCCCCCAGGGTCTCGCAGCTCACGCTTACCGTAGACTACAGGAGAAGAGGAAGGAGGCAGCAGGCTGGAACGACAGGGAAGTAAGGAGTAAGCCAAAAGGTCAGGGCATCTAGCAGACAAGGAGTAACATAACACGCCAAAGGTCAGGGTAACAAGCAGACAGGGAGAGTCGAGAACAGGCCAAAGTCGGCAACAGGAATCAGACGTAGGAACCACAGCAAGTACACACGGAGGCTAACACACAATGGTTGATCAGCCCTGCAGACTTGCAGTGCACAGGTTATATAGGGTTCCCTGATAGGACCTGGGTTGGGGCCATGCTAGAGGAGAGGTTATAAAACCAGTCAGGTGAGGGTCAGCTGGTCTCTAGAGATGAACACATGGAGACAGGTAAGCTGACAGACAAACTCTATTGCATAACCATGACAATATGCAAAAGAAGAGGACTTCCAATGGTGCAGATCAAAAAAAGATAGTTTTTTTATTTTCCATAAAAACCAGCATACAGGTAAAAATGTAATCACGGATAAAAAGCATTATGGGGAGCGGTGAAACCAAGCCTTACGCGTTTCATCCTAAGAGGACTTTTACTGGGGCATCTGATGCCCCAGTAGAAGTCGTATTAGGACAAAACGCATAGAGCTTGGTTTCACCGTTCCCCATATTGCTTTTTATCCGTGATCACATTTTTACCACATTTACCACATTTTACCCACCAGGGTAGGGGGTCCCACTGTGCCCTGACACACATGGCACATGTGGAGTAAGTAAAAGTTGGTCCATAATTCCTTGGGCCCAGGATTCCAATCAGAGGGGCCCAAGAGGTGGTAGCATTGATGGTCTTTTTTTTAGTTTCGGCTTATATCTTTTTTGATCTGCAACATTGGAAGTCCTCTTCTTCTTTTGCATATCTTCTGTAATGTGAGCCTGCCTGACCCTTTCAGCTGGTCATTCACGGCTCATTGGCTGTCTTTACCATTGAGACCCCATCGAGAGACCACTGGACCCTCGAGGAACCCTTGGACCGTTCCCGCTGAACCGTTGATCGGGATATCCATGCTTGATTGACCTGGTGTCACTGACATCCAGGTCCACTGGTTCCGGTAAGAGTAACCATTCTTATTCCATTTTGGATGTCATTGTGCTATGAATGTCATACCATTCAGCTTTCCATTCCTTCCCCATATGAACAACCGTTTATTTGTGGTGAATTCGCCATTTGTTTGGACTGACTCACTTGGGATTTATTAGTTGCCCCTTCACTTTCACACAGTTGGGACTTACATATTTTTATGTATGAATTTTTACAGTTTAATTTTTACTGTTTTTCATATTAGCGCTACATTTTCACCCACTTACAGTGTAGCATGACCGCACAATTGTCATTCAAATTGCTACAGCACTGAAAGTTGAAAATTGGCTTGGGCAGGAAGGTGTCTAAGTGCCTGGTATTGAAGTGGTTAAAGTGGTTGTAAACTCTCATATATACCAAGTGAAAAAACTGACCTCAGGTGATACACAGAGATTAAACAAAACCTCCTACATAGTTTGTACCTGTTTATCTATGGCCATCCTTCCCCTACAGCCATTCAAAGTGCAAAATTTACACAGGATCTCTCAGCTCTGAAAAGCAGGAGGCAGAGAGCTGAAGTTACAGTATCTCACAAAAGTGAGTACACCCCTCACATTTTTTGTAAATATTTTATTCTTTCTTCTGTTATATTTGGTGTTATCGTTCTCACTCTCTCATACTGGTCACTGAACGTTCAACATGACACCTCATGGCAAAGAACACTCTGCAGATTTGAAAAAAATAATTGTTGCTCTACATAAAGATGGCCTAGGCTATAAGAATATTGCCAAGACCCTGAAACAGAGCTGCAGCATGGTGGCCAAGACCATACAGCAGTTTAACAGGACAAGTTCCACTCAGAACAGGCCTCACCATGGTCGACCAAAGAAGATGAGTGCACGTGCGCAGCGTCATACTTAGAGGTTGTCTTTGGAAAATAGACATATACGTGCTGCCAGCATTGCTGCAGAGGTTGAAGGGGTGGGGGGGGTCAGCCTGTCAGTGCTCAGACCATACGCCGCACACTGCATCAAAAGGAAGCCTCTTCCAAAGATGATGCACAAGAAAGCCCACAGTTTGCTGAAGACAAGCAGACTAAGGACATGGATTACTGGAACCATGTCCTGTGGTCTGACGAGACCAAGATAAACTTATTTGGTTCAGATGGTGTCAAGCCTGTATGGCGGCAACCAGGTGAGGAGTACAAGGACAAGTGTGTCTTGCCTACAGTCAAGCATGGTGGTGGGAGTATCATAGTCTGGGGCTGCATGAGTGCTGCCAGCACTGGGGAGCTACAGTTCATTGAGGGAACCATGAATGCCAACATGTACTGTGACATACTGAAGCAGAGCATGATCCCCTCCCTTCGGAGACTGAGCCGCAGGGCAGTATTCCAACCCCAAACACACCTCCAAAACAACCACTGCCTTGCTAAAGAAGCTGAGAGTAAAGGTGATGGACTGGCCAAGCATGTCTCCAGACCTAAACCCTATTGAGCGTCTGTGGGGCATCCTCAAACAGAAGGTGGAGGAGCGCAAGGTCTCTAACATCCACCAGCTCGGTGATATCGTCATGGAGGAGCGGAAGAGGACTCCAATGGCAACCTGTGAAGCTCTGGTGAACTCCATGCCCAAGAGGGTTAAGGCAGTGCTGGAAAATAATGGTGGCCACACAAAATATTGACACTTTGGGCCCAATTTGGACATTGTCACTTAGGGGTGTACTTACTTTTGTTGCCAGCGGTTTAGACATTAATGGCTGTGTGTTGAGTTATTTTGAGGGGACAGTAAATTTACACTGTTAAGCCCCATACACATGATAGGACTTTGTACAAACTTTCCCTTGGATTTTTGTACAAAGGGCGTTGTCCAAAAGTTTGTCTTGCATACAGACGACAGGACTTTTCCAGCCAACTTTCACCATATCACGTGATTTTTCAGCTCTTTACCACCACCCTTTGGTCAACTTCTGTATTGTTGTCTGATATTGTGTTAATCTCGCCACTTTTATTGGCGAGATTGACACCTTGCGAGCCGGGTTGACACTGGTGCGGGGATCCGACTTGGATGCCCGCCAATGCTAGGCACTGTGTTTGATATGAATCTTGAGGGGGAACTCCACGCCAAATTTTAAATAAAAAACCGGCATGGGTTCCCCTCCAGGGGCATACCAGGCCCTTAGGTCTGGTATGGATATTAAGGGGAACCCCCTACGCCGAAAAAACGGCATGGGGGTCCCCCCAAATCCATACCAGACCCTTATCCGAGCACGCAGCCCGGCCGGTCAGGAAAGGGGGTGAGCGCCCCCCCCCTCCTGAGCCGTACCAGGCCGCGTGCTCTCAACATGGGGGGGTGGGTGCTTTGGGGGAGGGGGGCACCCTGCGGCCCCCCACCCCAAAGCACCGTGCCCCCCATGTTGATGAGGACAAGGGCCTCTTCCCGACAACCCTGGCCGTTGGTTGTCGGGGTCTGCGGGCGGGGCACTTATCGGAATCTGGGAGCCCCCTTTAATAAGGGGGCCCCCAGATCCCGGCCCCCCACCCGATGTGAATGAGTATGAGGTACATCGTACCCCTACCCATTCACCTAGGGAAAAAAGTGTCAATAAAAAACACAGTACACAGATTTTAAAAGTAATTTATTAGGCAACTCCGGGGTCTTCTTCCGACTTCGGGGGTCCTTTCCGACTTCGGGGGTCTTCTTCCGACTTCGGGGGTCCTCTTCCGACTTCGGGGGTCTCTCCGGCGTCTTCTCCCGGTGTCCGCATCCTCTGTCGGCTCCACCGCTATCTTCTGCTGCTCTTTTGCCAGCGGTGGCCCGGACTTCTGGATCATCTTCTTCCCTCTTCTCCTATGACATCACAGTCCCGGGGCATGCTGGGACTGTGAGGTCATGAGGGGGCGTGGTCATGTCATCCTATGACCATGCCCCCTTATGACCTCACAGTCCCAGCATGCCCCGGGACTGTGATGTCATAGGGGGGCGGGGTCACCACCTATATAAGTCCGTTGCGGAGCGCACAGAGAGCATTCCGGCTGGAGAGAGCGTCGTGTTAACATCTCTGGAAGGGAAGAGGGAAGAAGACGATCCAGAAGTCCGGGCCACCGCTGGCAAAAGAGCGGTAGAAGATAGCGGTGGAGCCAGCAGAAGATGCGGACACCGGGAGAAGACACCGGAGAGACCCCCGAAGTCGGAAGAGGACCCCTGAAGTCGGAAGAAGACCCCCGAAGTTGGAAAGGACCCCCGAAGTCGGAAGAAGACCCCGGAGCTGCCTAATAAATTACTTAAAAAATCTGTGTACTGTGTTTTTTATTGACACTTTTGTCCCTAGGTGAATGGGTAGGGGTACGACGTACCCCATACTCATTCACATAGAGTGGGGGGCCGGGATCTGGGGGCCCCCTTATTAAAGGGGGCTTCCGGATTCCGATAAGCCCCCTGCCCGCAGACCCCGACAACCAACAGCCAGGGTTGTCGGGAAGAGGCCCTTGTCCTCATCAACATGGGGACAAGGTGCTTTGGGGTGGGGGGGCCCGCAGGGCGCCTCCCTCCCCCAAAGCACCCACTCCCCCATGTTGAGGGCATGCGGCCTGGTATGGCTCAGGTGGGGGCGCTTGCTCGTCCCCACCCCCTTTCCTGACCGGCCGGGCTGCGTGCTCGTATAAGGGTCTGGTATGGATTTTGGGGGGACCCCCACGCCGTTTTTTCGGCGTAGGGGCTTCTCCTTAAAATCCATACCAGACCGAAGGGCCTGGTATTCCCCAGAGGGGAATTCCCTCTCACGCCCGCCGCAGTAGGAAAATGTATTTTTCCTATTGCAGCTAGCCCGAGATGTACAGTACCCTGCTGCCGAGAACCAGCACGATCCGATCGCGCTGGAAACATTCTCGCGGCTGCGTACTGTAGTTTGTACAAAAGTCCGATGGCTTTGTGTACACACGATCGGACTTTGCTCCATCGGACTTTTGTTGCCGGAAAGTTTGTCCGTTCGCACAGCCAACAAAAGTCCGATGGAAACTGAAAAAGTTTGTCCGACGCGGTCGGATGTTGCTCCAAAACAGCTAATTTGCATGTTTGTTGTCAAAAAGTCCGATCCTGTGTACGGCCCTTTATACAAGCTGTACACTCACTACTTTACATTGTAGCAAAGTGTCATTTCTTCACTGTTGTCACATGAAAAGGTATAATAAAATATTTACAAAAATGTGAGGGGTGTACTCACTTTTGTGAGATACTGTACATCAGTGAGGAGAGCTCTGAGAGCTGATTGGAGAGAAGGGATACACCCCCTTCATACAACACACAGGAACAGAGCTGAATCTGTTGATTTGCTGGAGGTCCCTCCCCTGTCACCATTTTTCTCTTGGTGTCAGAAAAACTCATCAGGAGTGACTTATGCTGATAGAAGGGGAAGGAAGCAGCAGACAGAAATGACACATAGTGCTCTGGATTGAGACAAGTACACACTATAGGAGGTTTACAATCACTTTAACTTTTCAGCAGCTATATATCATTTGGAAAAACTGAGCAGTCTTAACTATGCACCTAAAACTCCACTTTCAGACATGAAGCTAATCAATGAATCAGCCAGAAAACAAATATAACACGTGGACATAGCATCCAATAATTCACAAACACATATTTATGTGTAAAAGTTGGTGTAAATCTGCACAAGGATAAAAAATATATAGCTGCTGTGCACTGTGTCCTGATACAAAACACTTCATACATAATAAAACAATAGTGCACCAGTGATCAAATAGTATGGGCAAATTGAACTTCTATAGTCCATAAAGTGAAAAAATATATAGAGCTCACTTAAAGTCCAGAAAAATCCACAAATACCAATTTCAGCAATCCCACAGCCGTGATAGAAATAGGAGTCTTCAAGAACACCCTTCACTCTCATGCACTACTTACCGGATAAAGTGTGACCCCCTGATAAGAGTGGTCAACATGTGCTCTTTTTACAAAGCCAATCCAACATCTCAGGCAGGCAGGAAGGTCCCTTTTAGAATGGCACCAAAACAGCAACCAGGCAGCAGAAGTAAAGACTAATGCCTCATACGGTCGGATCTTCCGATAGAAAATGTTCGATGGGAGCTTTTTGTCGGAAATTCCGACCGTGTGTGGGCTCCATCGAACATTTTACATTGGAATTTCCGGCACACAAAGTTTGAGGGCTGGTTCTCAAATTTTCCGACAACAAAATCCGTTGTCGGAAATTCCGATCATGTGTACACAATTCCGACGCACAAAGTTCCACGCATGCTCGGAATCAAGCAGAAGAGCCGCACTGGCTATTGAACTTCATTTTTCTTGGCTCGTCATACGTGTTGTACGTCACCGCGTTCTTGATGTTCGCAATTTCCGACCAACTTTGTGTGACCGTGTGTATGCAAGACAAGTTTGAGCCAACATCCGTTGGAAAAAATCCATGGATTTTGTTGTCAGAATGTCCGATCAATGTCCGATCGTGCATATGGGGCATTAGGCTTCATGTACACAGGACGTTGTTCAACCTCTCCTGAACGATTTAACTTGACAGCTAGAAACTGGCGTCTAAAAACGGCCGTTTAGCCGCATTTACATGCCACGTTTGGCCGTGTTTGCTTCTAGAAGCGTTTGGAAAAAAAATTTAATTTTTTGTTAAAATTAAAAAGTCTGTAAACGAAACGCTGCTCAATGTGAGTTGCCGCGTTTCAAATGCCTCTAAACAAAATGCTTCTGAACGCAATTTTTTGGGTTCCAGAAAAAGCCTCTAAATTCAACTGCCTAGAAATTACTATAAACAACCCTGTGTACATGTACTGATAAGATAACAGAGGGAGAGTTCAGGAGCAGTTGAAAAAAAAGCCCAACTGCTATTAAACGCACGTTTACCAGCAGCAGTGTACATGAGGCCCAACACACCCGTTCCAGAGCAGCATCAAGCCGGATATAAAATAAAAGCACACCAATAGTGGTAAGCAGTGCATAAGAGAGAAGGGTGTCACCTGGCTTTCTTGAAGACTCCTATTTCCATCACGGTTGTGGGTCACTGAAATGTATATTTGTGGGTTTTTCTGGACTTTGTTTGATCTCTATATATTTTTTCACTTTATGGACTATATGAGCACTTTAGCACTGCACTATTGTTTTATTACATATTTACTTTATGTGTATCCATGTGTAGCAGTACCCCCGTAGGAGCTGCTGGTAGTTGTGGTCTGTCTGTCACCCTGCCCCAGCCAGGCACATAGTTATTATACACCCTCAGGCAGAAAACCAGTCCTTGAATTTTTTTTTTTAAATTTTTTTTGAGAGAATTTCATTTGGATGGGGAAAGGGAATTATGAGATGCCCAGTTGATTGTATAAACAAATACAGGGACTTGAGAACTATATACTCCAGTATATACTAGTGGTGCACCGAAATTTCGGCTGCCGAAAATTATCGGCCGAAAACTGTTTTTGTCATTCAGGCGAATGACAAAAACAGCCGATACTGAAAAGGGGGCGTGGTCCGCCCCGGGTGCTGCCCGAAACTCCTGCAAACCACCTTATTGATGCGCCTTCATAAAACACGCATACTGATCTAATGGTAGCACGTCAAAAAACGTGCATAGAAAATGTGACAGGGAAAAGAACGCACCACACTCATGTGGTTCCGGCCAAAGTAAGTTTGTGCATTTTCATGTGCATTTGCGGCGCATTAAATGCAGCACTCTGCATTTTTTTTAAACGCACATGAAAGCGCTGCAGAGGTATAATCAAAGCTGATTGGGATCCTTCTGACTCTGACCATCTCCTGTACCATGTCCCCAGTCTCTGACCATCTCCTGTACCATGTCCCCAGTCTCTGACCATCTCCTGTACCATGTCCCCAGTCTCTGACCATCTCCTGTACCATCTCCTGTACCATGTCCCCAGTCTCTGACCATCTCCTGTACCATGTCCCCAGTCTCTGACCATCTCCTGTACCATGTCCCCAGTCTCTGACCATCTCCTGTACCATGTCCCCAGTCTCTGACCATCTCCTGTACCATGTCCCCAGTCTCTGATCATCTCCTGTACCATGTCCCCAGTCTCTGACCATCTCCTGTACCATGTCCCCAGTCTTTGACCATCTCCTGTACCATGTCCCCAATCTCTGACCATCTCCTGTACCATGTCCCCAGTCTCTGACCATCTCCTGCACCATGTAGGCAGTCTTTGACCATCTCCTGTACCACGTCTGCAGTCTCTGACCATCTCCTGTACCATGTCTGCAGTCTCTGACCATCTCCTGTACCATGTCCCCAGTCTTTGACCATCTCTCGTACCATGTCCCCAGTCTCTGACCATCTCCTGTACCATGTCCCTAGTCTCTGACCATCTCCTGTACCATGTCCCCAGTCTCTGACCATCTCCTGTACCATGTCTGCAGTCTCTGACCATCTCCTGTACCATGTCTGCAGTCTCTAACCATCTCCTGTACTATGTCTGCAGTCTCTGACCCTATCCTGTACTATGTCTGCAGTCTCTGACCATCTCCTGTACCATGTCTGCAGTCTGTAACCATCTCCTGTACCATGTCCCTAGTCTCTGACCATCTCCTGTACCATGTCCCCAGTCTCTGACCATCACCTGTACCATGTCTGCAGTCTCTAACCATCTCCTGTACTGTGTCTGCAGTCTCTGACCATCTCCTGTACCATGTCTGCAGTCTCTGACCATCTCCTGTACCATGTCTGCAGTCTCTGACCATCTCCTGTACCATGTCTGCAGTCCCTAACCATCTCCTGTACCATGTCTGCAGTCTCTGACCATCTCCTGAACCATGTGTGCAGTCTCTAACCATCGCCTGTACCATGTCTGCAGTCTGTAAAGAATCTCCTGTACTATGTCTGCAGTCTCTGACCATCTTCTGCATCATAGAAAATTGATAATGAATCTGCTCAATGTAGATAGGTGCAAATATAATTCAGAACTGCTGCCTCCACAAATGCAATTACCACCAAAGTGGAAAAAGCTGTAATGAAGGAAAATTGAGTGTGGGTATAGCGCTGTTCTGGTATTATGGTAAAGTGTTAAACCACTGTGATTATCACCTCTAATAAATCAGTTTAGGTGTTTAGATGGCTTGAATTCCTAAAAAAAAAAAAAAAAAACTTTATCCCAAAAAAAAGAAATTTCCAAACCAAAAATGGTATTAAAAATTAATTAATTAAAGTGCTAAAGTGAATGGGGGGGGGGACAGAGAAGGGAGGGGGGGGGGCAAGGGATAGGGGAAAAAAAAGGGGGCGTGGGAAAAACCAGACAATGATAAAGTGACTTGTGCTCAAAGTTAATGGGTGTTATCCAAAAAGACAATATTGTTTTAAGTAGTCCTTATTAAAAAGCCCAGGTGTGCGATACAATTTTCTTATCTGGTGTTCCTTAGTGACTGTGCCTTTAAACGTGCTCCTACTGTGCACCGGATACTGTCACCCCTGCAGGCCCATAGCGTAAAAACGTTTAAAACTTTTATTCCAAAATAAATAGAATGGTACTCACATTGTAAAAATTCAAGTTAAGCATGAAAGATCTGAATTTCCACTGTCAAAAAATTGTATACTCGATCTGTTAGGAGATGACGCAAGACGTTGGTCAGGCCGCGCCCTACGCGTTTCATCATTGGACGTCTACGGGAGCATGCCGCTTGCTACACCTCCTACCCTTATATAGTGTGTGGTATTCATGCTGCGCTTGCGCATTTATTTGGTGGCGGCCATTTTGCCTGTGATTGTTGTGGACCGAAGTTCGTGCCGATTTCCTATCTGCTGCGGTTATACAAGTTTATTCCCACTTTATGTGGTTTAGGCTTGTGTTCGAATTGGTAACTCCGCAAGCTTGTTAATCATATCCGGGTTGGTGACACCGCTCATTTGGTGCTTTGATTATATATAGTGATACAATCATTTGCGCAAGGCAGATTTTGAATGAGATACCGCATGTCATAACCAGGGTCTTATTATATTAACGGTTATACACAACAACGTATTAAATGAAGATAACAAAAAACATTTGTTTAAAAAAGTATAAAAACATATAACTAAAATCATATCAGAAAACAAAACCTTGATTAATAGATATTTCCATGTTATTAAGAAATAAGATATTGCTTAGAGTGTATGTGATGTATGAATGTTTAAATTACTTTTAATAGGAGATTAATACTATGATTGAGAGATTTTGGATCCATAAGGATTCTCTACAAAGAAAGAAGGAGGTGTTACATAAAAGTTTTCCCTAAGTAGCAAGCGACACGCCCCCGTAGACGTCCAATGGTGAAACGCGCAGGGCGTGGCCTGACCAACGTCTTGCATCATCTCCTAACAGATCGAGTGTAGGATTTTTTGATGGTGTAAATTCAGATCTTTCATGTTTGACTTGAATTTTTACAATGTGAGTACCATTCTATTTATTTTTCAATAAAAGTTTTAAACGTTTTTACGCTGTGGGCACCCCTTCTTTTCTATGTTAACACAACACGATCCGGAATTGCCAGGAACTGCTGCACAGTGGCACAAACTGTGACCGCGCAATACCCCTGCAGGGGTGACAGTATCCGGTGAGTGTTTGCACAGTAGGAGCACGTTTAAAAGCACAGTCACTAAGGAACACCGGAATAAGAAGATTGTATCGCACAATATTGTTTTATCAAGAGGAACAAGCTTTTAAGCACAGTATCACCTTTCCCCCCTCCCCCTCTCATTCACTTTATCACTTAAATTAATGCACGTTGCGAATGTATGGGCATATCCTGTTACAATAGCAGCACATCTTCTGCACATCTTCTGCATCATATCTGCTAGAGGTGCACCGCATGGAAATTTTTCGGTGCACCCCTAGTATATACACTTCCTCTCTTCCTCCAGCACAAAACTTGCTTACAGACTATCACTCCCAGGACTAGCTAGCACTGAATTGCAGGCCTGACACTGACCCAGTCAGGCCTAAAGCAAATGCCCTTTGCAGGCAGTGACCTTGGGCCCCTATATAGATTGTCCCTATGACAGCTGTCCACATGGCTACTGAGCACAGTACTAAATCTCCAGGCCCTGCCAGCCCTCCTGGCTGCAGCTGCCTCTTTCCACTGCCCATGACACCACAGTCCTCTCCACTGGTTCTGCACCCATCCCAGACTGCACTCTCTAGTCCTCCCTGACTGTGCGTCACTCACCAGCCCTCCTGGCAGCGACCTGTAGTTTCTCCTAGAGACTTTTCCTGTCAGTGCTCTCCTGCTGTCCTCTCCTTGTTCCTGTGCCACCTGTCCAGGACACCTCCATGCATCTTGAGAGGGTCCTGTCCACACCTGAGCCCGAGCCCAAGGTCACCCCCCAGACTGGGGAGCTCCCTCCAGGGCAACGACAGCCTAGCACTCCATCTCCAGCTTCCACCCCAACTACTCCCCCCTAGCTGGGCTGACCCTGAGTATTTAAGGAGGCCTGCCCACTGCCAATCCAGGTTGGGGATTGGTCAGAACTCCTCAGAATACTCCAGGCAGAACCACATCCCCTCTCCTCCTTCCTTTCCAGAAGGTTCCAGAATGTCCTGGAAAGAAGTGGGAGGTCTTAGTAATGCGGCCTGTGGGTCACCCAGTTCTGTCTGAGTCACTCCCAACCCAGATCAAAACTAAAAGACAGACTTGGCTGTACATTTATCTACACTAACAAAAACCCTAACCACTACACTTCTAGCAATATACACAATAATTCTGCGCTGCCAAAAAAGGGGGGATAGAAACAGCAGCTAACACAACCAGCAAGTGTAAACAATATCAAAAAACAAAATAAGTGTAGCGCTAGAAAGAGGTCAGGACTCGGTAGACCCAACAAGGCATATGCCAGGTAGAGTCAATCAGGCTTAGGTGGTGCTGGGTTACAGTAGAATAAAGAAATTATTCCCGCGCTAACAAGAAAAGAGTCTAAAATAGTACTACGGACAAGCTGCATGCACTGAATAAAAGTGCAAACCAAACTTTAAAAGGACATAAAAATAATAAATAGTGCTGCGCTAATCCAAAGCGCCCCTGTGGGGGACTTAAAGTGATGGTAAATAACTAAAAAGTGGTATAAATAGCATTAAAGTGTTGGCAATCCGCCATAAAACATCACACTCATCAATATATAATGGCAATGCTAAAACCAGTAAAGACAAATCAATGTGTAAATATATTGCTAAAAAATCATTCACCATAAATAATGCCATTAAATGAATACTCCATCCATAACTGAAATCATGTGCAGAGATCAATGGTGTCACCTAACATAAAAAACTATGTGACTCAAATAGAGTGGCAAACAAAAATAGCACATAAAGTGACAAGTGCAAAGTGAAACAAACAAAAAAAAAAAAAATTGAAATAAAAGAAAAATAAAAATGTAAACCAGTGCAGTGTTCGCAGGTTGTTCAAAACTATAGCAAGCAATGGTGATAGATAATGTGACTTGGAAGATTTGGCATGAACCAGATGTGACAGTAGAACAAGGTCCTTTTTTGTTTAAAATAAAAGAGATAGCGTCCTGACATGCAACGGTCGCTCCGTGGTGCTTGACTTAAATAACTGTGCTGCTGGCTGACGAAGAAGGTGCAGACCGCTGCTGGCTGACGCAAAGCCTGAAGAAGAAGGTGCTACCTTCGAAACGCGTCAGCCAGCAGCGGTCTGCACGTCTTGTCCATAGGTCTGGAGACTGCTACCATCATTTGACTATTATGCGTGATTTTTATCTACCCTTATTCCAACGCTGATCCGAGGGATACGATTTATGGGTGCCGTACTTCATATCTTTGGGCCCGATTACGCATGAGAAACACAGCCACGTGGCAGCCACTCCTCCAACTTTGCCCGTCCGGGCCAACTGTAACCCAGCACCACCTAAGCCTGATTGACTCTACCTGGCGTATGCCTTGTTGGGTCCACCGAGTCCGGTAAGCCTCTTCACTTCTATTGGTGGTGTGTGGGCTCCCTTCACAGATGATGTACACTCCTGTTGAGATTTGTTCCAGAGGACTTTTCAAATTCCCTCCAGGGATGTTCTTTTAAACACACTAACTTTGAACTGTTAGTCCATAGACTCCATTTCCTGACCTCTTTCTAGCGCTACACTTATTTTGTTTTTTGACTACACTTCTAGCACACTAGAGGGTGCTACACATGTTTTCAAAAAATTTCACATATAACATCATTGGAGCTGTCAGAGAATCACTACCAGATGTTTGGCAAACAGAAATGTGCATGCATATAGAATGGCTAACAGAAATCCGCATGCACTCAGAATTCTCAGCAGAGTGGTGACTAATCTTGCGCATTCGAAAAACTCACCCAACCACAATCACTTATAAAAATCAGGATATGTAGTTAGCACAAAGATTGTGTTATGAGAAGAGGTTTTTGGGCCCCCTTTGGGGGAATCATGTGAATTTCTTCCTGTGGTTGCAGGAAAGAAATTTGCACCGTGTATGGCTGGCCTAAAGCCTCAAACACACAATCAGATTTTCGGACGCCCGTTCGTCTGTTTTTTGTTGCATGCTAGTCTCATGTCGAAAGTGAAGAGGTTACTCACCATACGAAAATTTTCATACGACAGAATACAACTTCAGAAGTGACATAATGTGTTGAATAGTTTTATATGTATTCTTTCGTTTCTGAGCATGCGTAGTCATGCTCTTACGTTTTTTTTTTAAATTAAAATCGGACGTTGAGTTCACATCCACATTGTTGGTAGAAAAAGCAAAAATCGGCTGTCAAAAGCACCGTACTAACGATACGAAAATCAACAGATTGTTCGCCAGATGAAATATTTCTTCACATTTTCATATCATTCTTCCCTTAAAGTGTTCCTAAACCCACAATAGTATATGCAGCATAGCATGCTTATTATACTCACTGTGGAACTTAAGGGCTTAATCCTTTGCATTGTGAAAAAAGGCTGTTTGTCGTGTATTTGAACCAGGATGTTCCTGGTCCCACAGTTGCAGTCTTACTTGTTGTGCCACTGAGGAGCTCTAGAGTTATGGCTATGTTCTCTCAGTTTGATGCATTACCTTGGACTCACTAGCCCCACCTGCTGCCAGCTGTGGACAATCTACAATCAAAGGATGGACTGATCGGCTTGGGATGCCGACATTGCGGGCTCCCTGGACAGGCGAGACTGCTGTATCCAACTTGTCCCAATCCAGTTCTGAATATTTTTCCAAAGATTAGCATTTTATAGCCCTTGTCTGTGAAGCACACAAGACCACCATTTGAGGAACGGACCGGTGCAGTGAAGTATCTCGAGATACCCTGGTTAAAATTCATGCTGGAAATCCATGACCTTATACTGCAGTGACGGTGGTACAGACTACTACTATGGCTACCTAAGGGGGAGATCCGTTTTACAGCTACCCACTCTATGTCTACTACCCCTGCAGGGGTTATCATCTCTGGTGGACACATTGGGGACACATTGGGGGAGCACTAATTCATGGAATCTGCCATACATAGAAGTCACTGGAAGTCACATTTGGAACTTTATCGCGTTTTGTTTATAAGCACTTTTTTCATGCATAAGTTGTTTTCATAATACGAGCACAGGATTTATGGACATATACCACAGATTGGACAATTATATGTGTATTTAACACTGTGGCTGCTGGTCGCACCAAATTCTGGTTGATTAACTAATTTACTAGCGTGTACATATATGTCACTGAACACATGTTAATTTATGTTATTTTTTAGTTTGATCTTGAGCTGATTTTTTGGATTTGTTAGAGCAGGGGTGTGGATATATGGAGTGCCAGGGGCTGGATTATTAAGTTTGGCTGTATGGGGGTCCCGCCCAGTTACACTCTAATCATTACATTTGTTTTATGTTTTACATGTGTATTCATATTCACTGGTGGAACATAAACATACCCTAGTCATCTGCTATTAGGTTTGGCTTTATTTGATGCCCCACTTATATATACTTTAGCTTACATTTTGGCACATAGGGTAGCGCCATTTCCCCACTCTCCTTTATCTACAATCAAAGCAGCCCATAAATAGTAGCACTTCCTATCTCTCAGTGCCCGTTTGTGTGGACTAGCTCCCTGGGTGTTGTGACTGCTTTGTGACTCTGAATACCGTAAATGAACTTCTGTCTGAATTCCTGACTATTCTCTAGCCTGCTGATTTTGTACTTCACCGCCAGCTCGTGTATGACCTTTGCCTGCCTGACCACTCTCTGTATTTCGATCGTGTACCGCTTTGCCTGATCTGTTGCCAGCCTGATCTGTCTTACTAAGTTTTAGCCTGAATCCTCAGCATACAAGCTCCACTTTGGACACTACCTAGACCAAGTACCTTACATTAAAAACGGGCCACAATGGCAGTGGACCCTACTGAGATTGTTGAGGCGATTTCACGTCAGGGACAATTGATTGGAGCTCATGAACAGCATCTTTCTTCCCTGGACGCCAAGTTAGATGAACTTTGTACTATGCCTAAATCTTGCTTGCCTGGTCCTTCTGCAACGGTCCAGACTCCTGCACCTGCTCCAATCCAACCCGCCTCTTCTGTACCACCCAAACTTCCGCTGCCTGAAAAATTTTGTGATACTGAGGACTGCAGAGGCTTTTTAAATGTTTGCCGTTTGCATTTCCGCAACAACCCTGGGACTTTTAACACTTTGTCTGCCAAAGTGACTTTTGTAATTTCCTTGTTAAAGGGGAAGGCCCTGGCCTGGGTCTCTCCTTACCTGGAACGCAATGATCCTGTGCTGCAAGACACTGACAAATTTCTGGCTTCTCTCCATACTGTATTTGGCAAGCCAGATAGAGCTTATGCAGCTGAGTACTCACTTTTGGACATACAACAAGGTACCAGGTCTGTGGCACAATATGCTATTGAGTTCCGTACCCTGGCTGCTGAGACTAATTGGGACTCAAGGGCATTGCGTGCAGCTTTCTGAAAAGGTCTTACAGATCGCATCAAGGACGAGTTAGTCTATAAGGATTCCCCAGAACACCTTGAAAATTCATAGAGCTGTGTGTTCGTCTGGATGTCTGGTATCATTAAAGGTGACAAGAGAGACTTAGAACTCGCAAGTTTCCTAGGCCAGTTTACCGTTTGGCCCCTAACTTCCAAGCACCACCTCAGCCAGAACCTGAAATCTCAGTTGAACCCCAGGCACCTGTGGAACCCATGGAAGTAAGCTGTCTCCACCTAACTAAGTCGGAGAAACAAAGGAGGCATGCATTGGGCCTATGCCTGTACTGTGGCCTTAAAGGACATTTCTTATCTATCTGCCCTTCCCGTCCAGTAAAAGGCAGGGTCTAACCAGTGTTGGTGAAGCTGGGTTAGACCTTACAGATATATCCTCCAAGACCAAGATTACCATTCCCGCATATATCCATTTACCCTCTAAACTTGTCTCCTGTGAGGATTTTGTTGATTCTGGAGCCGCTGGCATATTCTTGGACTACAATTTTGCTAAAGAAAATAACATCTCATTTGTTCCAAAGTCTAGACCCTTGAACATCACCACCCTGAATGGACAACCCTTGGGAGATGGGATTGTAAAATTTGAGACTACGACAATCAACCTTCAGGTAGGCGTACTCCACAAAGAGGAAGTTGTCTTGTCTCTTATTGATTCCCCACTTCTGCCCATTATCCTTGGTTACCTATGGTTACAACAACATAACCCTTCTTTTGATTGGGAAAATGGAGAACTAACTTCTTGGGGGTCGTTCTGTCATCTTAACTGTTTGTCTCAACCCAAAAGACTTTCTGGTTGTCTGTTGACTTCCGTGACCATCCCACCTACCATGCCTCATGAATACCATGAGTTTGCAGACGTATGTTGCAAGCAAAAGGCAGAGGTTTTACCTCCACATCGTTCTTTTGATTGCGCAATTAATTTGATTCCTGGAGCCCCTCTTCCCAAAGGAAGGACCTATCCCCTGTCTTTACCTGAACAAAAATCCATGGAGGAATATGTAAAAGACAACTTGGAAAGAGGTTTTATCTGACCCTCTTCTTCTCCAGTAGGGGCAGGTTTTTTCTTTGTTGAAAAATAAGATGGGGGTCTTCGACCATGCATAGACTATCGAGGGTTAAATCAAATCACTGTAAAAGACTCCTACCCCTTGCCTCTCATTCTTGAACTGTTTGATGTACTTAAGGGAGCTGTTATCTTCTCTAAGGTGGACCTACGAGGGG
This sequence comes from Lithobates septentrionalis, assembly GCA_037952835.1. Lineage (NCBI taxonomy): Eukaryota > Metazoa > Chordata > Amphibia > Anura > Ranidae > Lithobates > Lithobates septentrionalis. The sequence continues at coordinate 450,466 of JBBDGP010000670.1, read as the reverse complement.
CTTATAATCTGATTTGAATTAAAGACGGGGATGAGTGGAAGACAGCATTCAACACTCATAATGGACATTTTGAATATCTGGTTATGCCATTTGGGTTGTGTAACGCCCCTGCTGTCTTCCAACGTTTCATGAATGACATTTTTCACGATTTCAGCAACAGTTTTGTGATCATCTACTTGGACGACATTTTAATCTTTTCCAAGACTCATCTAGAGCACATCTCACATGTAAAGCAGGTATTACAACGACTGAGAGAAAACCATCTTTACGCGAAGATTGAGAAATGCAGTTTCCATCAAAGCCATATTCCTTTCCTTGGATACAATATAAGTGCTGTCGGATTCCAAATGGACCCTCAAAATCTTTCCGCTGTCTTGCAATGGCCCCAACTGACCACTTTAAGAGGGCTCCAAAGCTTTCTACAGTACATAGTGGAGGTTGATGCCTCCGAAGTAGGAGCAGGTGCCGTGTTGTCCCAGAGACAGCCTAATGCCCCGTACACACGGTCGGACTTTGTTCGGACATTCCGACAACAAAATCCTTGGATTTTTTCCGACGGATGTTGGCTCAAACTTGTTTTGCCTACACACGGTCGCACAAAACGCGGTGTGTTCAAGCACGTACGACGAGACTAGAAAAGGCCAGTTCAGAACCAAGCGAGGCACCCTTTGGGCTCCTTTTGCTAATCTCGTGTTAGTAAAAGTTTGGTGAGAGACGATTCGCGCTTTTTCAGACTCGTGGCTTTCAGATCGTTTTCTGCCGTTCAGTTTGTGCTTGTGGGTTTGTATCTGCTCTTCAGTGCGTGCAGTCAGTTCGTATTGGAGTTTTCTGTGCGATCTTGTCCGCTCGTTGCTGTTTTTCAGGTCGCTCTTCACAGGCCTTGCTGTTCTTCAGTGCGTTCTGTTACTTCGTTCTGAGCAGCCGACCGTTTTCTAGCCATGTTTCGTATGCGTACTCCTCGTAGAGTTCGTGCTGTGCGGGGGCTTGGTGTTGGGGTCCTGACCTTGACACAAGTCCAGTCCATGAACAGGGTGGGGAGGAGTTCATGGACCAAGAATTGGTTGCTTCAGCGTGACCAGTTCTGTCATATGCCTTTGCTCCGTGAGATCCGTGAGAATAATCCTGATGATTTCAGGAACTTTCTCAGGATGACGGACCCCGTGTTTCACCGTTTGTTGGCTTCGCTGACCCCCTATATCCCCCTATGACCCCCTATATCAGCAGGCAGGATACCTGCATGAGGCAAGCCATCACTCCGGAGCAGAGGTTGGTCGCTACCTTGCGGTATTTGGCCACAGGGAGAAGCCTGCAGGACCTCAAGTTCTCGACAGGCATCTCCCCCCAGGCTCTGGGGATCATTATCCCAGAGACCTGTTCTGCCATCATACAGGTCCTACAGAAGGAGTATATGAAGGTAAGATTTTTATCCTTTTATATCACATTTTATTGTATTGAATGTTTGATAATATATTGTATTTCTTTCCTCATTCCCTAATTACCATGATTGTAATATGCTGTGAATGTCCCCTTTGTCCTCATGCATGCTGGATTTTTATGTAATTATTATTTTAGGTCCTTCATACATATTTGCCCTTCAATAACCTCCCCAGCATGGTGTCTCCTGCCCTATATTCACCTCATGTAGTTACTTAACAATGTATTTTATCAGCTCCATAGTAGTGCTTTACCCCAAACACCCCCTAAAATGTTTTGAAATGTTATTTTTGATTTAAATTCAGGCAGAGGGCCAGAGGCTTTTTTTTTGTGGTGTCCCCAAATTTTTTGTAACCCTCCCTCCCCCAACTGCTAAGTCAGCTGATCCCAATTCTCTATGTATCCTCAATCATCTATCTGCTGACTTTGCCAAACCCATACACACTATACCCACCTCTTTAGTGCTCAGATTTATGAATGAATTCCCCAAAGCATGTAGTGCAAGGGCCTGCCTGTATACTTTCCAATGGTACTGTTTAAAGTTCTTGTATCCTATTATGATCTTGATAGGTAATAGCAGAATGTCCAAATGTGCTCAAATGTGTACAGTGTGTATTTATATCTTTGTATTATGACACTTCTTACCTGTCCAGTGGGCTGCCAATAGTGTAACTAAGGAGGGGCTGTTCCAAGTAATACCCTGTATTTAGGCATTCATCTCTCAATTAAGTGAAGAGGGTTACCTGTCCAAGAGTCCCCCCCCTATAATGTTAGAAATGGCCCATGAGAGGGGGGGGGGGGGAATATGATAGGTGTACCTTATACTTTGTTGTTGTTAAATTCCCCTTAATAAATGCTATCTGGAGGTTGACCCATAATGTTTGTGTCTAATCTGCTTGCCAGGTTTCTGTGAAAAAATAGTAATGTTTATTGTTTTTTCCTCAACAGTTTCCTTCCACGCCACGGGAATGGCAGACTGTGGCCTCCCACTTTGCCCAGCGGTGGGACTTTCCTAACTGCGGAGGGGCAATTGATGGGAAACACGTCCACATCGTCCCACCACCCAACTCGGGGTCGTACTATTATAATTACAAGGGGTTTAATAGTATAGTGATGTTGGCGGTGGTGTCGGCTAATTACGACTTCTTGTATGTGGACGTGGGGAAGAATGGCTGGATGTCCGATGGTGGAGTGATCGCAAAGACGGAGTTCTACAGGCGTCTCCAGAATGGCAGCTTGGACTTGCCACCTCCAGAGGACAATGTTGAAGGTCTCCCATTTGTGTTCGTTGCTGATGAAGCATTTGCGCTGGGGGACCACCTGATGCGGCCATTCCCGATGAGGACCCTCACCCCGGAACAGAGGGTTTTTAATTACCGGCTGGCCAGAGCCCGAAGAGTGGTGGAGAACACATTTGGAATCCTGGCCAGCCGGTTCCGATTATTTATGACACCCATCCATATGGCGGAGTATAAACTGAACCATATAATACTTGCCTGCTGTGTTCTCCATAATTTTCTACGAAAACATTCAGCCAACTATGCTGGCTCAGTTGGGCCTGAGGCCGGAATCCCAAATACATCAACAATGACGGCACTTGAAAGCGGCCGTCCTGGCTTGCCCTCCCTGAATGCCCGTGATGTCCGGTTACGATACCTGGAGTTCTTTGCGGGTAGGGGGGCTATCAATATGCCAGACAATATGTGACACCTTTTTCAAATAAAAAACAACCAAAAGAAATTCTTGGTGGACATTTACTGCTTGTGTTTGTTTTAGCTGACCCTGACAGAAATGTGTTGAGTGCAGAAAATGTCGTGATTGGGTAACCTTGTAAAAAACAGTGTTGGCTGGTACTTCCTAAATGCAAAAACACATTTCACTACAAGTGCACTTGCAACTGCACTGAACCAGCACTTGTAGTGCAAAGAGGATTTGCCCTTAGGAAATAACCCCCATTTGTGCATAAAACAACAATTACATCACCCCAAAAGTGTTGTAGTGTTGAGACAATAATCCACACATTCTTGAGTAAGGCACTTTTTTATACCTGCACAATCACATGCGCATTTACCAAAGGTTTTTAAAACAAACCAACATGTTTGTTGTATAAAATGTTTGCAGTAGCATTATGAAAAATCAAAATATCCATTTCAGATAAAACAGGCCTGTGTAAAACCAACAAGAAAGCCAAAAAACTTGAACTTACAAAGTTCACATTAGGTAAAACCTGAAGGCTATATCAGACATCAGTATTTAGGAACTGGGTTTGATATAGCGTTCAGATGGGGGGAAATCACCCCTGGAAAAGCCAAATTTGGAAGATGCACACCAATTTACAAATGTCCACATGTGCTATCTGCCATCATGGGGGATCAAGGGACGTGTTTGGGGGGAGCAAGCCCTTCCTCAACGCTACTTTATAATTGAGGAAGGGGTTGCCCCCCCAAAACGCGTCCATTGATCTCCCGTGATGGCAGATAGCACATGTTAGCACACTGTGTGCATCCTCCAAATTTGGCTTTTCTAAACATTGAAAAAAGTTTGGTACGATAAAACAGGTGATTTTGTGGGGTTTAAATTCGCCCCAAAACATCAATGATGTTATTATTTTTTTTAATAACATCACTGATTTGTTGCTGGATGTTTTGCAATTGGAGATTACACCCCATGATCTCCCCTATCAGTATCTGGGCACTTTCAGATGTAAAGCGTTCGGGATCCCTCACATCACGATCACCTAAAAAGAGATAAAGAACAAAAAAAAAGGTCTCAAAAATCTGCCACCAGCCATCTCTTTTACCTGAGTCTGTGGTCGCAGACACTCACCTGTTGTGGTGCCAATCTCCACCACGTCTTCTTCTTCCTCCTGCTCAGCTTCTTGGGTTTGCGGTATTTCCCCTTCTTCCAGAGGTGGGGGGTCTCTGGTCTCCTCGGATGAGGGGTGTCCGAGTCTTTTCTCCCCTATGTAAAACAAAAATGGTATACTTAGCACACAGATATTTGATGGCAGAACTATAGAAATAGGAAACATTGCTTGGAAGTGGGGTACAATTGTCTATTTTAGCCGAGTTCCAAGATGTATATTTTTTATTGCCCTTTGTCAAGCTGCAATACTTTACCTGTTTGGTACAAGCTTCACAGATGGAGACCCCCTATAGTATACACTGGAGCACCTGTGTGGCCCCCTAATAAAAATGGTGTTCTTGTGTCCCACACTAGTGCTCCAGTGTCCAGATGTGAAAACAGCTGCTCAGTGTCCTCTCCTTACACACAATCTAGTTTGCATTTCATTCTAGTAACAAACCCATCTACACAAACAAATATTTGGCATCCAAGTAGGCCCCCAAAAATGTGTGAAAATGCATATGGCCTAAACAATGGTGTTCTAGAGGCCGAAAGAAAAATGTTTGATACGAACGAATAATGTGCCTATGAACATTAAAGTTGACCTTTGGAAACGTTACAACTAATCAAAGCATATGGAGCAGAACGAACGTAATAAAGACAGAAAGAATAGGAACACAGCACAACTACTTACTTTTTTGCAGCACTCTCCGGATCTTTCGGTACTGCTCTGGCTCTCTCAACTTCAGGTCCGACCACCGCTTCCTGAGCTGATCTTTAGACCTTCGTACCCCGAAATTCCGCTCGAGACTCCTGACCACTTTCGCCATGATTTTGGCCTTTCGGATGTTGGGGTGGGGGTAAGGCCCATATTTTCCATCATAGTCGGACTTCCTCATGATGTCGACCATCTCCAACATCTCCCCAAACGACATATTTGTGGCCTTAAAACGTCTCCTTCTGGATCAGGGCCGTGCCTGGATTCGCCCTCTCCTCCTCTTCCTCCTCCTCGTTGCTACAATTAGCCCGCACCTGCTGTATGTCTGCCATCATGCTCTTCCCCCACTGCGCCGAACGAAAAGGGGCGGGGAATACACTAGAAAGAACGTCAGGGGCGGGCATTCCTCTAAATATTTCTGCTTGTCCAATCAATGATGTTAACTAGATGTTAGTTGGGAGTACTAATTTATGATTGTGATTGATGATGCAAAAACTAAAACCATGTCCCTTTTTCGTACACAGGGAAGTCTCAGCCAGGAGGTGGCTGATCTGCAGGTCCCTCCACCCCCCCTGGAAACAGAAAGTGGCAGTAGGAGGAGTACCCTAGAGGAGGCTGCTATCAGATTTTTTTGTAGGGCTACAGAGGTCCTGGGAGCACCACACACCAGGCAGGGGAACCTTGCTGCATTCATAGCCTATAAAATGCAGAGGATGGAGGAGGGCCAAAAAGCCATGTGTGAGGCCCTCATATCAGAGGCTCTGGAGAAAGGTGTGAGGGGCCAAATTACACCTCACACACAGCTTTGGGATGGTCCTCCTCCTCCTCCTGCAGGTCCTACTCCTCCTCCAGGTCCTACTCCTCCTCCTGCCACATCTCCAACTGCACAGCCACAGCCCGGAAGGAAGTGTGAAAGGAAGACCAGAGAGTGATTGCCCTGGATCCAGTCTGGTCGGCCAAAAGATGCAGCCTCTTGTGGTACCACAGCCTGGGGACACTGATGTCATCTGCTGCTATCCGAGTCTCTGTGAATCCCGGACCAGACTGCCCTCCCTTACATATGGACTCCTCAGGCCACCAATTTTGAGGTTTAAGAATTGATGTCTGCCGTGGGGGTCCCAGGCTTCACTAATTTAATTATACTCTCCTATGTGTTTTACTTCTTCAAAAATGATGGTTTGTTTGTGAGGATTCAGGTACATTTCTAATATACAATGTGAAATGAACAAGGGACACCAACAACAAAAAATCTCATGGAGATTAAATAATAAAAGATATCAATGGTGTTGGGGTAACTTGCCACACAAAACACACACAAAAATATTCTGGAGTAAAAATAAAAATAACATTGAACAAAGATCAGCCTTGGAAAAAATCCAAACATTAAAGAAAAAAAAAGGCTTAAAAACAAAAAAAAAAAACATAAAAAATATAAAACTGTCAGATGTGACAACTAATAATAATATATTGAGGGAATCCCACTAAAAAAACACAAATAAAACTTTGTGAGAAGTGTGTGTGAATATGAGCATCAAAACGACTTAATTCTTGTCACATTATAAAGAAGAAGAGAGTGTGCTGTATTAAACCATTTTTTACATTGCAGCGTGACGAAAGTGCTGTATCCATTGCGAACGCTAAGTTTACCAGAACGAGCTGTCCCGTGTCGGAATTTCTTCTGAGCATGCGTGGCACTTTGTGCGTCGGAACAGGCCACACACGGTCGGAATTGACGCGATCGGATTTTGTTGTCGGAAAATTTTATCTCCTGCTGTCCAACTTTGTGTGTCGGAAAATCCGATGGAAAATGTCCGATGGCGCCCACACACGGTCGGAATTTCCGACAACACGCTCCGATCGGACATTGTCCATCGGAAAATCCGACCGTGTGTACGGGGCATAAGTCCGATAGAATCCATCCGGTAACGGCATGGCAACATCTTCTGGAAGGGGCTCCCAAGCATTTTTCTATCCTCACCGACCATAAAAGCCTGCTGTATCTTCAGACTGCAAGATGTTTAAACTCACGTCAGGCTCGATGGGCTCTGTTTTTCTCCCGTTTTAATTTTGTTCTTTCTTACGTTCCTGGGCATAAAAACAAGAAAGCCAATGCTCTTTCCAGGCAGTTCGCTACCTCTGAAGAAGATCAACCTACCGAGCAGTATATAATCCCACCTCACAAAATTGTCGCACAGATCTCTACGGCTCTTTCCCAACAGTTACAAGAAACCCAGAATCATGTTCCCCAAGGCTTGAAGATACCACCAGGTCGCCTGTTCGTAGCCCCTAGCCTCAGAAAACCTGTACTCCTCTGGGCACATGATGGTGTGTTATCCGGTCATCCTGGTGTCACCATCACTCTTAAGACCTCGCAGCATCCTGTCTGGTGGCCTCATATGAAAAGTAGGGAGGAGCTGAACACCCCCCAGTTCGGTTTGCAGCAGAACATGCGAACAGGCAAGAAATTTGTTCGAATACCATTAAAGTCTATGGGACACGAACATGAATAATCAAAACTGCACATTTTAAAGGCTTACATGCAAGTTATTGTCATGAAAAGTGTTTGGGGATCTGGGTCCTGCCCCAAAGGACATATATCAATGCAAAAAAAAGTTTTAAAACCAGACGTTTTTTCGGGAGCAGTGATTTTAATAATGCTTAAAGTGAAACAATAAAAGTGTAATATTCCTTTAAATTTCGTACCTGGGGGGTGTCTATAGTATGCCTGGAAAGTGGCCCATGTTTCCCGTTTTTAGAACAGTCCGAGAGCAAAATGACATTTCTAAAGGAAAAAAAGTCATTTAAAAATAATTGCTGCTATAATGAATTGTCAGTCCCGGCAATACAGATAAAAGAAGTCATTGAAAAAAATGGCATGGGATCCCCCCAGTCCATTACCAGTCCCTTTGGGTCTGGTATGAATATTAAGGGGAACCCCGAACCAAAATTAAAAAAAAAAATTGCGTGGGGGTCCCCCCAAATTCCATACCAGGTCCTTCAGGTCTGGTATGGATTTTAAGGGGAACCCCACGCCAAAATTTAAAAAAAGAAATGGCGTGGAGGTCACCCCAAAAATCCATACCAGACCCTTATCCGAGCATGCAACCTGGCAGGCCACAGGAAAAGAGGAAGGATGAGATAAAAATGTCCCACGAAGTCTTCTGCTTCTCTTGCTCCGCCGATGGACCGAAAAAGAAAAAAAAAAGCCGCACCGTCCCGCCTCCATGGGAGGCACCCACCGTATGATGCGTCTTTGCTTTGACAGTTCTTTTATAACTGAGGCCCCGGCCCCCTCTGACGCCCCGGGAAAGCCAGAGGGATGTCCCCATGCATCAGAGGGGGGCATGGTCACCCGGCAACGTCACAGTGTAGCCCCGCCCTCAGTTATAAAAGAACTGTCAAAGCGAAGACGGCGGGTGCCTCCCATGGAGGCGGGTCGGTGTGGCTTTTTTTTTCTTTTTGGTCTGTCTGCGGAGACATATTTATTTTTTTATTTTTTAATAAAGGACTTGTCCCAAGCTGTGTCTTGTCATTTTTACCATATTTTACACTTTTTTGTGGAATGGTAGGGGTACATTTGTACCCCGTTACCATTTCACACAGGGGGGAGGCCGGGATCTGGGGGTCCCCTTGTTAAAGAGGGCTTCCAGATTCTGATAAGCCCCCGCCCGCAGACCCCCACAACCACCAGGCAAGGGTTGTGGGGATGAGGCCCTCGTCCCCATCAACATGGGGACAAGGTGCTTTGAGGGCATGTGGCCCGGTACTGCTCTCTCGTCCCCCCTCTTTTCCTGTGGCCTGCCAGGTTGTGTGCTCAGATAAGGGTCTGGTATGGATTTTTGGGGGGACCCCCACGCCATTTTTTTTATTTATGCGAGGGGCTCCCCTTTAAATCTATACCAGACCTGAAGGGTCTGGTATGGATTTTGAGGGGGACCCCCACTCCATTTTTTTATTTTAGCGTGGGGTTCCCCTTAATATCCATACCAGACCTGAAGGGCCTCGTATGGAATTTAGGGTGAACCCCCACGCAAATGTTTTTTTTTTATTTTAGTTTGGGGTTCCCCTTAATATTCATACCAGACCCAAAGGGACTAGTAATGGACTGGGGGGATCCCATGGCATTTTTTTCAATGACTTCTTTTATCTGTATTGCCGGGACCGACAATTCATTATAGCCGCGAGTAGTTTTAAATGACTTTTTTTCCTTTAGAAATGTCATTTTGCTCTCGGACTGTTCTAAACACGGGAAACATGCGCCACTTTCCAGGCATACTACAGACACCCAGGTACGAAATTTAAAGGAATATTTCACTTTTATTGTTTCACTTACTAAGCATTATTAAAATCACTGCTCCAGAAAAAACGGCTGTTTTTAAAACTTTTTTTTTGCATTGATACAAATCCTCTGGGGCAGGACCCAGGTTCCCAAACACTTTTTATGATAATACCATGCATATAAGCCTTTAAAATTAGCACTTTTGATTTCTCCCATAGACTTTTAAAGGGTGTTTCGTGGTTTTCGAATTTGCCGCGAACACCCCAAATTGTTCGCTATTCGGCGAACAGGCGAACACCCGATGTTCGAGTCGAACTTATGTTCGACTCGAACATCGGGCTCATCCTAATGAAGAGGGATGTTACTGACTATGTGGCTGCCTGTCCAACTTGTGCTGCTAATAAAGTACCCCTCACATTGCCTATTGGACTGTTACAACCACTTCCGGCACCTCACCAGCCTTGGACCCATTTGACTATGGACTTCATTACAGACTTATCCAAGTCCGAGGGCATGACTGCTATATGGGTCATAGTGGATCGCTTTTCCAAAATGTTTCATTTAGTGCCGCTCCCGGGATTACCTACAGTGGAAGCACTGTCTACCCTCTTCCTTTCACATAAAGTGAGATATCATGGCATACCTACCAATGCCGTCTTAGACCACGGATCCCAGTTTGTTTCCCGATTCTGGAGAGTGTTCTGTAAGAAACGGAGTAACGCTCTCACTCTCTACCTCACATCACCCTCAAACAGATGGTCAAACCGAACGCATGAACCAGACCCTGGAAACCTATCTTCGACATTATGTCAATGCCTTACACTCCAACTGGTCTAAATATTTGCCTTTGGCTGAGTTCGCCAATAATTCCCGTTGGCACAGTGCTCTTCATACCACACCATTCTACACAGCCCTAGGCTATCACTCTCAGACTTTTCCCCTACTTCAGCCTTCTTCTGGTGTACCAGCAGCAAATCAGCGGGTGAAAAATATTCTGCTCATAGGTGTGCGCACAGGGTGTGTCGGGTGTGCCTGGGCACACCCTAATCCGGGCTGGACAACCTGTCAATCATGATTACCAGTCAATCACGGGCAGGTGATGGGTAGACCGTGAATCTTTCTTGCCGACCCCCAGAAAAAAAAAAGTATCATAATAAATAATTAAAAAATAAAATAATAAATTTAAAAAACTACAGACATCATCCACTGCCCTACTGACACCAATCTCTGTTCAATTGACAACATTCAATGCTCTACTGACACGTCCACAGCTCTACTGACTGATACCATCCAATGCCCGTATACACCATATACATAAACACACATGCGCATATGTGTTTGAGCTTTGGGGTGCACACCCTATTACAATGGGCTGTGCACACCTAAAATTCTGCTACATTGGAAAAAGATTTGCTTATTACTATGGAAGTCAGCAGCAAGTATGCGCTTTTCTCCAACCAGCGAAGACGCCATATACCTCCATATGTGGTGGAGGACAGAGTTTGGCTATCAACCAAATACGTGAGACTGAAACAACCTTCTACCAAATTGGGCCCTCGATTCATCGGTCCTTACAGAACTATTACTCGAGTCGGGCCAGTCTCCTATCGTTTGAAATTGCCCTTTCCCACTAAGTGCCGCTAGGCCCCCGGAGGGGTCCACTGGGGAGAGAGCCCTGCCATGTACCTGGGTGTATTCAAACCGGGATGTTCCTGGTCCCACAGTTGCAGACAGTCTTACTTGTGCCACTGAGGAGCTCTGGAGTTAGGGCTCAGTTTGATGCATTACCTTGGACTCACTAGTCCCACCTGCTGCCAGTTGTGGACAATCTACAATCAAAGCAGCCCATAAATAGCAGCACTTCCTATCTCTCAGTGCCCATTTTGTGAACTAGCTCCCTGGGTGTTGTGACTGCTTTGTGACTCTGAATACCGTAAATTAACTTCTGCCTGAATGCCTGACTACTCTCTAGCCTGCTGATTTTGTACTTCACCGCCAGCTCATGTATGACCTTTGCCTGCCTGACCACTCTCTGGATTTCGATTGTGTACCACTTTGCCCGATCTGTTGCCGGCCTGATCTGCCTGACTAAGTTTTCACCTGAATCCTCAGCATACAAGCTCCACTTCGGACATTACCTATCACAGGTACCTTACACTGTTTTATCCTATATGCACAGATCCTCCCCTTCTTGCATTGTCTGTCTTGGAAAAGCCAGTTAACACACAGACAGTAGCCAACCTGCACATGCTCAGTTGTGGAGAGAACATTTCCTTGTTATCAGAGCTAGCCATGTCACATGATATTGGCATCACACATGTGGGCATGTATACAGACTGTAGTGGAAATCTCCTTCCACCTGAACACTCAGCACTGGAGAAACTGTGCAGTTTATCACTGACCATGGTATACAGATCAGCCAAGAAGGTAAAGTGGCAATATTTTAATGTAAAAAGATTTATAAACTGTGGGTACTGTGGAAGGGATGAACTATTTTCATATTACTGGGTTTAGTAACACTTTAAGTCTCCTCAACTGTATACTTACCTGATCCACTGTAAAAAAAAATTATACACTTTCCCGTGAAGGAGGGGTTGAGTTGTTCTTATAAAAAGAACAACTGGTGAAAGTATCCATTATGGTAGTTTTTGAATGTTCCTTTTACAGTCAGCTTTGATTTGACCACTAGCAATGTTGGTACCTTACAAATGAATAAATGTAAAAATTGCATATTCAGATAAAAGCACTAAAAACAAAAATCTTTTAGACACCAAACTTAGATCTCTCCTTTAATCTCCTTAAATTTCATTCTAAAACCTTCATGAATGTGAAGTGGCTACAAGATTAAAACTTTACATGGATCATAAACAATCTCCTACCTCCGCTAACCGTAAATTATTGGATCAGGCTCCCATGGAACTGGACCTATGTCTTACTGATATCACCGAACGCACTTTACGTTGTTCTTGTCAGAAATGGTATGCTAAAGCGAATAAACCTAATGCTATGCTGGCTAATAGGTTGCGCACTTTCACCCCTAGGTTCACTCCCATTACTTTACGTACCCGCCATAACATCCTCACTAGCAACCCAACTAGGATTTTAGATTAATTCAGCCATAGACTTAACATATTATATGCAGCCCATAATCAAGCAATTAAGCAGGATACAGAAACCCTTTTACAACATCTTACGCTGCCCACATTATCCATTGCACACACGGCCCTTATGGATCGTGATATTCAAATTTTGGAGGTCTTACAATGTATTAAGGAATTGAAGGTTGGCAAAAAAAACAGGCCCTGATGGCTTTACAGTTCTCTATTATAGAAAATTAAAGCCATAAAATTAGCAGATGTTTTGGCCCCTCAGCTGACAGACATGTATAATTTGGTCAAGAATGGTCGGTATTTTTCATCTGACCTCTTGACTGCCAATAGTCATGCTACAACAACCTGATCATGATCATTCTTTCTGGGCCACCTTTAGACCCATTTCGCTTATTAACAGAAATCCTCACTAAATTCTTGGCTAACCGCTAAAATTCATTCCTCCCTCGCTTTATCAAGAAAGACCAGGTTGGGTTCGTTCCTCACCGTCAGGCTGGCGACGCCATCCGACTAATCATACAGCTGCAACATATCGCTCACCGCCGTTCCTTGGAGATGATGCTTTTATCACTGGATGTAAATAAAGCCTTTAACACTTTGTCATGGTCTTACTTAATGTCTCTGCTTCATCATTATGGTTTTGGCTCTTCGTTCTTACACTGGTTAACGACGTTGTATGATTCACCCCAAGCTAAAGATAAATACCACAGATTTGAATTGTCCCTTTTTTCTATCAGGAGGGGCACCCGCCAAGGATGCCCACTCTGACCGCTTATATTTATTTTGGCATTGGAGCCTTTAGCAGATGCGAATAATTCCCAACCGGATATACGAGGCGTGGATGTTGCGGGATCCGCTCATAAAGTTTCTTTATTCGCGGACGATATCTTGATGTCCCTAACATCTCCTAGAATCTCTTTGCCTAATTTATTATCCCTCCTGGATACTTTTGCGTCCCTCTCGGGTTTACATCTCAACCCAAACAAATCCAAAGCTATGTCGGTTAATCTCTTACTTCCTGAATTGACCGCCCTGCAAGATGCTTTCCCGTTTCAATGGCTCCCTTCTTTGCCTTATTTGGGCATCCAACTGACCCCCGTTATGACCCCCATTATGACGGATTATGACGGATTATACCAGGCCAACTTTCCACCTCTTTTCAAGAAATTAACCAACATGCTTTCCTCTTGGTCCCATTTTCTGTTGTCCTGGTTTGGTAGGATTGCGGCGGTCCATATGTCCAATCTTCCGAAACTGTTATATTTTTTTCGGGTGTTACCGGTTGCAGTCCCCCCGCATATCATATGCATCCACCAATGCAAACTATTGAAATTTATTTGGGGATCCGTTCATCCCCACATCAACAAACAAGTCCTATATGCCCGCAGGATTAATGGTAGATTTTCAGTCCCTGATTTACAAGCTTACTATATGGCAGCTAACATAGCCAACCTTCATGAAATGCACCAACTACCACTTTGGGCCGCCATTAATCTTGTGGATTCATACCCTATTCCAATTGTGCAGATAAAAAAGGGTGTTTTTATTGACAAAAACGACCATACACAAATAAAAGCATGATCACGGTGGATAAAAACAAATGGGCAACAAAGAGAGTGGTGTATGTACCCGACGCGTTTCGACCTAGGGGTCTTCAACAGGGGCATGCCCTTCTTCGTAACATATTTCACACTAGCATCAAAAGAGACCCTTATGAGGCCCTTCTATAGAAACCAATAGTTGAACTGCTCCATCTGGAGTGCCAGCTGGCTTTGCATCTGTTTACTGCAAATAAACTGACTATTGTGAGGGCCTGGAAGACTCCTATACTCAGATTTGAAGCGGTTAAGAACCATATGAACAATATCCTTTTTAATGAGAAGTTGACCGCATTAGCCTCAGATATTTACAACAAATTCCTTCAAGGTCTGGCAACCTTGGATCACATATACCCAGCCCTCCAGATTTAATACACAGCTTCTTTCGATTTAAGAATCTCTGGTGCTCCCCCCGCAGGACTCCTCCTCTCCCTTTTCTTCTTCTCTTTTCCTTTCTGGCTTTTCTCCTCTCTTCTATTCTAAGCTTTGGTTTCCGTTTCCTTTACTATATACCTTCATCTTTAAAGCCCTTCAGGCTGTAGGGCAAGGTTTGGATATGGATGGTTATAGTCATTGTATCCCCCTAATAATGGAGGGTGTATTTCCCTATGCAGATGTTTCACTTTCATAAGCCCCTATGTTCTGGGATTCTACATCAAGAGACCCGGATTGCTCTGTTTCTAGCCTACCATACGATACAATCAAGACACTTGCGCTCTCTAAATGTATGACTTTTGGACCCTTGTTGTGATTTTAAATGGAACTCAATTGCCCTGTAACCTTCTTGATCTATCCTTGTATCAGGATTTTTATTTTATTTTTTTCCCCGCAATATACAATGTAACCGTCTCATTGCTTATTAACCTTACCTGTTTGAATTTCTTTTCTAATAAAACCTTTTGTAAAAGAAAACTTTACATGGATCTATAAGAAACACAAAATTCCTCTACGCATGGATTATACTTTACTATACATGAAAAAACTCTTGTCACATAGGAGTGTAAATAAGTCCTACCTGATGGATCAGTCGCTGCATGCAAACTGAGGAGAACCAGGAAATTAAAGTGGGGTGAATATCAGGTCATGAACAGCCAAAAGAATAAACACTGGGTGGGGCTGATGAAGCCTGTAAAAAGTTTACCAGTGCTAAAGACTCAAATGACTCTGTTCTGTATTCATTAAAGCGGTAGTAAACCGCTGTAAAAAAACAAAAATCTTTCCCCTGTAAGACAAATGCATAATATGCTAGTATGCATTGCAAAAGTTGCATTGACCGCCATTGTATTCTCTAGGGTCTTTGCTAAAAAAAACATATATAATGTTTGGAGGTTCTATGTAATTTTCTAGCAAAAAAATGATGATTTTTACATGTAGGAGAGAAATGTCAGAATTGGCCTGGTAGGCAAGTAGTTAAACAGAGGCAAAGATGTCAGCTTCCTTGGGTGAAAATGATAGGGGGGGGTTTACTTACACTTTAAGGCACTATGATTTAAACTTTGTCAGCGGCTTAGTATAGCTAAGGGAGAGGGATTTGCAATTGTAAAGTTGGTTAGAGCCTGGAGTTCAGCTTTAATGATAAAGGAGTAGAAACCTATAACCTAAAGCCTCGTACACACAATCAGATTTTCCACAGACAAAGCCTCAGACTTTTGTCCGAAGGGCGTTGGCCAAAAACTTGTCTTGCATACAAACGGCACAAAATTGTCAGCCAACAAACACAAACGTAGTTACGTACTACGTGTTTTTTCAGCTCTTTAGCGCCACCCTTTGGACACCTTCTGCTAATGGTTTGCTTGGTGAGCATTGCTTCCAAGCATGCGTGTTTATACTTTGGACTTTTTTCCGATGGACTTGTGTACACACGCTCAGAAAATCCGACAACAGACCGCTGTTCACAGAAAATTTTAAAGCGTGCTATCCAACATTTGTCTGCGGAAAATCCAACAACAATTGTCCGATGTAGCGTACAAACGGTTGGATTTTCTGCCAACGGCCTGTGATCACACAATTCCCGTCGGAAAATCCGAACGTGTGTACGAGGCTTACGTTTTCAGTGAAATCCTTAACATCAAGTTTAACTTTAATATTTCCTGACTGATCAGATTACTACAACATTACACTAATAACATACAATATATGTATCTAAAATGAAATAAATAAACAAATATAAAGACATTGGGCTCCATTCATGAAGCGGTATTGTTCCCCTTAAAAAATGCAGTAAAATATCGCTCAGCATTTAACCACTTGCCGACCGCCTCACGACGATATACGTCGGCAGAATGGCATGGGCAGGCAGAATCACGTACCTGTACGTGATCTGCCTCCCACGGGCGGGGGGGTCCAATCGGACCCCCCCGGTGCCAGAGGCGGCCGACATTTGTTCCCGGGCGGTCAGAGGTGAGGGGGAGGCCATCCATTCGTGGCCACCCCCTCGCGATCGCTCCCGGCCAATGAGATCATTCTTCTACCTCTGTAATGTAAACAGAGGCAGAGGAAGTGATGTCATCTCTCCTCGAGCCCCTCTTTTAGTTCCGGCGTCGAGGAGAGAAGACATCAATGTGAGTTTGCACAACACTACACCTACAGTAGAACAAGCAGGCACACTTTTCACCCCCCACTCACCCCCCCGATCACCCCCCTGTACCCCCTGTCACAGTGACACCAATAGCATTTTTTTTTTTTTTCATTGGTGTCAGTTTGTGACAGTTATAAGTGTTAGGGCAGTTAGGGTTAGCCCCCTTTAGGTCTGGGGTACTCCCTTTAGGTCTAGGGTACCCCCTTAACCCCCCATTAAAGGTTAACCCCTTGATTACCCCCCGTCGTCAGTGTCACTAAGCGATCTTTTTCTGATCGCTGTATTAGTGACACAGGTGACGCTAGTTAGGGAGGTAAGTATATAGGTTCGCTGTCAACATTTTATAGCGACAGGGACCCCCATATACTACCTACTAAAGGTTTTAACCCCCTGATTGCCCCTAGTTAACCCTTTCACCAGTGATCACCGTATAACTGTTACGGGTGACGCTGGTTAGTTAGTTTGTTTTTTATAGTTTATTATAGTTTTAGGGCACCCGCCATTTATTTCCTAATAAAGGTTTAACCCCCTAATTGCCCGGCGGTGATATAAGTTATGTTTTTAGTGTCAGATAGGATCTGCGTTGCCCCAGGCAGCGCCAAGTTAGCGCCAGTACCGATAACACCCAGCATACACCTCCCTTAGTGCTATAGTATCTGAACGGATCAATATCTGATCCGATCAGATCTATACTAGTGTCCCCAGCAGTTTAGGGTTCCCATAAACAGTGTTAGCGGGATCCGCCCAGATACCTGCTGGCACCTATGTTTTGCCCCTCGGCCCAGCCCTGCCCAGCCCACCCAAGTGCAGTATCGATCGATCACTGACACTTACAAAACACTAAGCACACATAACTGCAGCGTTCGCAGAGTCAGGCCTGATCCCTGCGATCGCTAACAGTTTTTTGGTAGCGTTTTGAATAAGTCGCTAACAGTCAGGAGCTTTTTTGCCTGTGAGTTTCACTAGTGTACCCCTAAATTTAGAGCCCAAAATGGCAAATCGAAGGTACACTAGTGAAGAGGCCTACACGTTTCTGAGCATGACAGATAGTGAAGAGGAAGTCACTCATCTGTCAAATTCAGGCTCAGAATACGATCCTGTAGAGGACAGCGGCTCCATGACAGATAGCTCTGACGACGGAGTTGTGGTCCCTGCCAAGGTCAGGCGTACCAGACCCCAATCTTCTTCTGTCCTTGATGTGCAAGAACCGCAGGTCCCTCGTATGGAGCAGAGCAGTACTACCGCCGCTATTCCTTCTGGTGAACTGGCAAGCACCAGCGGCCTAGTACACCCTGGTCGTACATCCAGCACTGCAGTATCACGTGGTGACGTGGCGAGTCCCATAAGTGCAGTTCAAGCTGGCGAGGTGGCAAGAACAAGTAGTGTCCCGCTGCCACCAAGAAGACGAACACAGGCCCGTCGTGCCCTTCCTGCTGCATTCGCCAATCCGAATTGGGAACCCACCACTTCTGCAGCACCCGTACTTCCCCCATTCACTGGCCAACCCTGAATTCCGGTGGAACAGTTGATTTTACGCCACTGGATTTTTATTTGCTGTTTTTCACCGAAGATCTCTATAGATCTATTGTGGACCAAAGCAATTTATACGCTGGTCAACACATCGCCACTATTCCCCAGTCCTCCCTTGCCAGAGATTGGAGACCAATTACGGTCTCCGAATTTAAGATATTTCTGGGCCTTTCCCTCAACATGGGCATAAATAAAAAGAGAGATTTGCAGTCATATTGGTCCACTGACCCAATTTACCATATGCCCGTGTTCTCTGCCTCCATGACCAGGGCACGATACGAGCATATTTTGCGCTTCATGCACTTCAGCAACAATGAACTCTGTCGTCCTCGTGGAGACCCTGAATATGATCAGCTCTACAAAATTCGGCCCCTCGTAAACCACTTCAACCAGCGTTTTGCAGACTTGTTTACTCCCCATCAAGTTGTCTGCGTTGATGAGTCCCTGATTAAATTTTCTGGCCGCTTGTCATTCAAACGGTACCTTCCCAGCAAGCGTGCCAGATACGGGGTCAAGATGTATAAGCTCTGTGACAGGGCCACAGGCTATACATGTAGTTTTATGGTTTACAAGGGCAAAGATAGTCACGTAGAGCCGACAAACTGCCCTGACTACATAGTGCGCTGGCAAGATTGTGTGTCACCCTTATTTGGAAAGGGGTACCATTTGTATGTGGACAATTATTACACGAGCGTGCCACTTTTTAGTCACCTTTTTGATCAACAGATTGGAGCATGTGGCATCGTGCGACCTAATCGCCGGGGCTTTCCCCAGCGGCTTGTAGATTCCCGTCTTAGGCTGGGGGAGAGAGCCTGCTTGCAGTGTAATAACTTGCTCGCTATGAAGTGGAGGGATAATAAGAATGTTTTCGTTCTTACCTCCCTTCATGCAGACAAGACGGTCCAAATTACTACGGCGATTGGTGTTGTGGAGAAACCCCTCTGTGTCCATGAATATAACCAAAATATGGGAGGGGAGGACCTCAACGACCAGTTGTTGGAGCCATTCCTAGTTGCCCGTAAGGCCAGACGCTGGCACAAAAAAGTGTCTATTTATTTCAATTGGCTTTGCTGAACGCTCATGTGCTATACAGAGCTTCAGGACGGACTGGATCTTTCCTTAAATTCCAGGAAGAGATCGTCAGAGCCCTTCTGTTTCCAGACGGTGCTCCACCTCACCTTCCCCAATCAAATGCAGTAAGCCGGCTGCATGAGAGGCATTTTCCTTATGTCCTCCCGAGTACCCCTACCCAACGAGCCCCCCAAAGAAGATGTCATGTCTGCAGCAAGCGTGGATATAGGCGTGACACCCGGTATTATTGTCCCTCCTGTCCTGACAATCCTGGTCTATGCATTGGTGAATGTTTTGAACGCTACCATACACTAGTTGAGTTTTAGCGTAGGGTACAGCATTGCACAGACTAGGACACACTTTCACAGGGTCTCCCAAGATGCCATCGTATTTTCAGAGACCTAAACCTGGTACCAGTTACAAAAGTTAAAGTTACTAAAAAAAGTGTAAAAAAAAAATTTAAAAAAAAAATATAGAATAAAAAAACCAAAAATAGTTGTTGTTTTACTGTTCTCTCTCTCTCTATTCTCTCTCTATTGTTCTGGCCTTTTTTACTGTATTCTATTCTGCAATGTTTTATTGTTATTATGTTTTACCATTTTTGCTTTTCAGATATGCAATTTTTTTATACTTTACTGTTTACAGTGTTTTGTTGGTAACCATTTTTTTGTTTTCAGGTACGCCATTCAGCTGCAGGGCGGATTTATTTATCTTGACAGCAACAGCGTTTGCTCCCACGATACATAAAGCCGTGACTCCAGTGCTGTCTGAGGTGATTTCACCACCACAGTTACATACTTCAGCATATATGCCGAAGAGTGGGGGCAGCAGTGGGTGGAGGAGCGATTTGCTCCTGCCTTTTGTGGGAGGATGCCCCCATGCTTCGGCATATATATATTTTAGGCACAGGTTGCGTTAAATGTTTTATTTTTTACTATTTTTTTTTGTATTTGCTTTGCAGGTATGGTAAGCCTTACTGTTATACTGTAATGTTACTTTGTTTTATTGTTAACCATCATTTGCTTAGCAGGTACGCCATTCATTAGCAGCGTGGATTTATTTATCTTGACAGCAACAGCGTTTGCTCCCACGATATATAAAGCCGTGACTGCAGCGCTGTCTGAGGTGATTTCACCACCACAGTTACATACTTCAGCATATATGCCGAAGCGTGGGGACAGCAGTGGGTGGAGGAGCGATTTGCTCCTGCCTTTTGTGGGAGGATGCCCCCATGCTTTGGCATATATATACGGTGCATGTATGCCCATCATTAGAAGTGGGTGGATGAATGGAGGTATTCTAATGGTTGGCATCTTTTTTTCGTTCAGCCCACAGGCTGCATGAAAAAAAAGTTTACAATATATGCCCAGCAAGGACCAGCAACGTACTGGTATGTTGCTGGACTTTGAGAGGTTATACCAGAATGATGCCTGCAGGTTTAGGTATCATCTTGGTATCATTCTTTTCAGCCAGCGGTCGGCTTTCATGTAAAAGCAATCCTAGCAGCTAATTAGCCTCTAGACTGCTTTTACAAGCAGTGGGAGGGAAATCCCCCCCCCCACCGTCTTCCATGTTTTTCTCTGGCTCTCCTGTCCCAACAGGGAACCTGAGAATGCAGCCGGTGATTCAGCCAGCTGACCATAGAGCTGATCAGAGACCAGAGTGGCTCCAAACATCTCTATGGCCTAAGAAACCGGAAGCTACGAGCATTTCATGACTTAGATTTCGCCGGATGTAAACAGCGCCATTGGGAAATTGGGAAAGCATTTTATCACACCGATCTTGGTGTGGTCAGATGCTTTGATGGCAGAGGAGAGATCTAGGGTCTAATAGACCCCAGTTTTTTCAAAAAAGACTACCTGTCACTACCTATTGCTATCATAGGGGATATTTACATTCCCTGAGATAACAATAAAAATGATAAAAAAATGAAAGGAACAGTTTAAAAATAAGATAAAAAAGCAAAAAAATAATAAAGAAAAAAAAAAGCGCAAAGGTGAACGCAAGCGTCGGTCTGGCGTCAAATGTAAACAGCAATTGCACCATGCATGTGAAGTATCACTGCAAAAGTCAGATCGAGGGCAGTAATTTTAGCAGTAGACCTCCTCTGTAAATCTAAAGTGGTAACCTGTAAAGGCTTTTAAAAATGTATTTAGTTTGTCGCCACTGCACGTTTGTGCGCAATTTTAAAGCGTGTCATGTTTGGTATCCATGTACTCGGCCTAAGATCATCTTTTTTATTTCATCAAACATTTGGGCAATATAGTGTATTTTAGTGCATTAAAATTTTAAAAAAGTGTGTTTTTTCCCAAAAAAATATACAATGTTTGGGGGTTCAAAGTAATTTTCTTGCAAAAAAAAAAATGTTTTCATGTAAACAAAAAGTGTCAGAAAGGGCTTTGTTTTCAAGTGGTTAGAAGAGTGGGTGATGTGTGACATAAGCTTCTAAATGTTGTGCATAAAATGCCAGGACAGTTCAAAACCCCCCAAATGACACCCCAAGCTATTTGTGTCAAAATATAAAATATTTGTGTCAAAATATAAAATATTCCATGGACTCAACATGCTTCTCAGCAAATAGCTTGGGATGTCTACTTTCCAAAATGGGGTCATTTGGGTGGGGGGGGGGGGTTGTGCCACCTGGGCATTTTATAGCCTTCAAAACTGTGACAGGTAGTGAAGAGTGAAATCAAAACTTTACGCCCTTAGAAATCCTGAAGGCGGTGCTTGGTTTTCGGGGTCCCGTACGCGGCTAGGCTCCCACAAAGTCCCACACATGTGGTATCCCCGTACTCAGGAGAATCAGCAGAATGTATTTCGGGGTGCAATTCCACATATGCCCATGGCCTGTGTGAGCAATATATCATTTAGTGACAACTTTGTGAAAAAAAAAAAGTTTGTCATTTTCCTGCAACTTGTAGCAAAATATAAAATATTCCATGGACTCAACATGCCTCTCAGCAAATAGCTTGGGGTGTCTACTTTCCAAAATGGGGTCATTTGGGGGGGGGGGTTGTGCCATCTTGGCATTTTATGGCCTTCAAAACTGTGATAGGTAGTGAGGAGTGAAATCAAAAATTTACGCCCTTAGAAATCCTGAAGGCGGTGCTTGGTTTTCAGGGCCCCGTACGTGGCTAGGCTCCCAAAAAATCCCACACATGTGGTATCCCCATACTCAGGAGAAGCAGCTAAATGTATTTTGGGGTGCAATTCCACATATGCCCATGGCCTGTGTGAGCATTATATCACTTAGTAACAACTTTTTGTAATTTTTTTTTTTTGTCATTATTCAATCACTTTGGACAAAAAAATTAATATTCAATGGGCTCAACATGCCTCTCAGCAATTTCCTTGGGGTGTCTACTTTCCAAAATGGGGTCATTTGGGGGGGGTTGTACTGCCCTGCCATTTTAGCACCTCAAGAAATGACATAGGCACTCATAAACTAAAAGCTGTGTAAATTCCAGAAAATGTACCCTAGTTTGTAGACACTATAACTTTTGCGCAAACCAATAAATATACGCTTATTGACATTTTTTTTTACCAAAGACATGTGGCCGAATACATTTTGGCTTAAATGTATGACTAAAATTGAGTTTATTGGATTTTTTTTATAACAAAAAGTAGAAAATATCATTTTTTTTTCAAAATTTTCGGTCTTTTTCCGTTTATAGCGCAAAAAATAAAAACGGCAGAGGTGATCAAATACCATCAAAAGAAAGCTCTATTTGTAGGAAGAAAAGGACGCAAATTTTGTTTGGGTACAGCATTGCATGACAGCGCAATTAGCAGTGCCAAATTGTAAAAAGTGCTCTGGTCAGGAAGGGGGTAAATCCTTCCGGGGCTGAAGTGGTTAAAAAAAAAATTGCCATTCACAAAAAAAGCTACTAAAATACTGCACGAGTTAATTCATGAAGTCTATATTTTAGTGAAAACATGTGGTAATTTAATACCTGGGACTAGCCGGTGTATTTATTAACATTGTTGTTGTTAAAGTGGTGTTCTGGCCAAAATTATACGTTTTAAATAAAAATCCCCCTATAATACACAAGCTTAATGTATTCTAGTAGAGTTAGTCTGTAAACTAAGGTCTGTTTTGTTAGTTTATAGCAGTAGTTTGTTATTTTATAAACTTACAGCAGGCCGTGGCCATCTTAAGTGTAGGCACAAGCACAAGCAGTGTAATAGGTTTCAGGTCAGGTTTCCATAGCAACGGCAGTGTCAGAGGAAGTTGCCGCCCCTTCCCAGAAGGCATTGCAAACAGGGAGGAGGAATTGAAAAATGAATACAACAGATATACAGTAGGTGCTGAGATTTTTTTTTTAAATATCCAATTAGTTTACAGTGCGCCGTTTAGTGAGGGATGCTGAAGAGTTGCAAAAGTGGGTGGAACTCCACTTTAAGGTGCGGTCGGCCAGCAAAAACTGTCTATTTTCTTTTTTTACACTACACATGTAAATGAGGCTATGATTAATGTGGATGTAAACCCGAAAATTTTTATTTTTTTGGCTGGCAAAATGTACATTATAGGATTTCAGATCATCTGTGCCCAGTCTTGCCACAAAGAGTTAATCCAGCTCTGAGCAATCCTCATCTTAATTTCAGTGGGAGAAAACCCAGTCTATTCTTCCCCCCTGTTGTGAGTGACAGGTGATTTACATATCTCATGCAGGAGCATGAGACAGGCATTATTTTTAATTCCCACCCCCACTTCTTTTCTGAAGTCATGTGGTTACTTTTCTGGGTTTTGACTGGATGTTAGTGATCGCAGCAGAATTTAGTGTAAGAAATACACAGGAGAAAATGCATGTTGACAAGGGGAGTGTAGAGGTGGGTGGGGAGTCTACTGACATCACGACTCTGCCCACCGAGCTCCAGACAACAGACCCACCCACAGAATCTGCAGTTTTTTGGGTCTCATACAGAGGGGAGACATTTGACAGGTAGGGATACATGCAGGAGGCATACAGTGGGGGAGGAGAGTATTCAGACTCCCTTAAATTTTTCACTCTTTGTTACATTGCAGCCATTTGCTAAAATCATTTAAGTTCATTTTTTTCCTCATTAATGTACACACAGCACCCCATATTGTACACACAGCGCCCCATATTGACAGAAAAAACACAGAATTGTTGACATTATTGCAGATTTGATAACCACTTAACCACTTGACAACTGGGCACTTAAACCCCCCTCGTGACCAGACCAATTTTCAGCTTTCAGCGCTCTCACACTTTGAATGACAAATACTCAGTCATGTAATACTGTACCCAAATTAATTTTTTGTCCTTTTTTTCATACAAATAGAGCTTTATTTTGGTGGTATTTGATCACCTCTGGGTTTTTTATTTTTTGCGCTATAAATGAAAAAAGACCGAAAATGTTGAAAAAAAAACGCATTTTTCTTTGTTTCTGTGATAAAATTTTGCAAATTAGTAATTTTTCTTCATAAATTTTGGCCACAATTTATAATGCTACATATCTTTGGTAAAAAAAACCCAAATTAGTGGATATTATTTGGTCTTTGTGAAAGTTAGAGAGTCTACAAGTTATGGTGCAAATCATAAAAAATTGATCACATCTGATGCACTGGTGGCCTATTTCATTTCCTGCTACCCGAACAAGTCAGGAAAGTACAAATACCCCCCAAATGACCCCTTTTTGGAAAGTAGACATTCCAAGGTATTTAGTAAGAGGCATGGTGAGGTTTTTGATGTTGTCATTTTTTCCCACAATTCTTTGCAAAATGAGGATTTTTTTTTTCCCACAAAATTGTCATTGTAATAGGTTATTTCTCTCACATGGCATGTATATACCACAAATAACGCCCCAAAATACATTCTGCTACTCCTCCTGAGTATGGGGATACCACATGTGTGGGACTTTTTCACAGCCTGGCCACATACAGAGGCCCAACATGCAGGGAGCACCATCACGTGTTCTAGGAGCATAAATTACACATCTAATTTGTTGACTACCTATTACACTTTTGAAGGCCCTGGAGAACCAGGACAATG
This sequence comes from Lithobates septentrionalis, assembly GCA_037952835.1. Classification (NCBI taxonomy): domain Eukaryota; kingdom Metazoa; phylum Chordata; class Amphibia; order Anura; family Ranidae; genus Lithobates; species Lithobates septentrionalis. Next base: position 425,287 of record JBBDGP010000670.1, on the reverse strand, counting down.
ACATGTGACACTGACGTGGCACTGATGACAAATGGCACTGATGTGGCACTGATGACAGATGGCACTGATACGTGGCACTGACACTGATACGTGGCACTGATGACAGATGGCACTAATACATGGCACTGATGACAGATGGCACTAATACGTGGCACTGATGACAGATGGCACTAATACGTGGCACTGACAGATGGCACTAATATGTGGCACTGATGACAGATGGCACTGATAACAGATGGCACTAATATGTGGCACTGATGACATGTGGCACTGATGAAAGATGGCACTAATACGTGGCACTGATGACAGATGGCACTAATACGTGGCACTGATGACAGATGGCACTAATACGTGGCACTGATGACAGATGGCACTGATACGTGGCACTGATGACACTGATGACAGATGGCACTGATACATGGCACTGATGACACGTGACACTGATGACAGATGGCATGTGACACTGACAGGTGGCACTGATGACAGATGGCAGTATGTGGCACTGATGACAGATGGCACTTATACGTGGCACTGGGTACAGATGGCAGGGACATGACAGCAGGGACAGATGGCAGGGACAGATGGCAGGGGCAGATGGCAGGACAGATGGCAGGGACAGATGGCAGGACAGATGGCAGGACAGATGGCAGGGACAGATGACAGGACAGATGTCAGCGGGACACTTTTTTTTTCGTTTTTTTTTTCTGTTCACTTACCGCCACAGCGGTTCACTCTCCCTCCTCACACGCTGTCTCTGTGTGAGGAGGGAGAGCCTGGCGATGAGAGATGATCTCAAAACATATGAGATCGTCTCTCATTGGCACTGCCGATCGCGCTGAAAACGGCCACTATGATTGGCCGTTTTCAGCGATCTGTGATTGGCTGTGTCCAAGGGACACAGCCAGCACAAAACTTCCCCGATGCACGCCCGCGGGAGCGCGTAACGCGGAAGTAAACAGGAGCACGTCCAGGGACGCCCTCCTGGCAATTGGAGTCCGCGCTGTAGCCGTCTTTCGGCTATAGCGCGGACGCCTAGTGGTTAAGGCCCAGCCTTGTTTTGAATTTTAGGTGTTTACATGTTTAAAACAGGTTTTTTTGCTAGAAAATGACTTAGAACCCCCAAACATTATATATTGGTTTTTTCTAACACCCTAGAGAATATAATGGCGGTCATTGTAATACTTCTTTTTGCACCGTATTTGCGCAGCAGTCTTATAAGCGCACTTTTTTTGGAAAAAATTCACTGTTTTGAATAAAAAAATAAGACAACAGTAAAGTTTTTTTTTTATATTGTGAAATATAATGTTACACCAAGTAAATTGATACCCAACATGTCATGCTTCAAAATTGCGCACGCTCGTGGAATGGCGTCAAACTTTTACCCTTAAAAATCTCCACAGGCGACGTTAAAAAAATTCTACAGGTTGCATGTTTTGCGTTACAGAGGAGGTCTAGGGCTAGAATTATTGCTCTCGCTCTAACGGTCGCGGCGATACCTCACATGTGTGGTTTGACCACTGTTTTCATATGCGGGAGTTACTTATGTATGTGTTAGATTCTCTTTTTTATTTTACTTTTATTTTATTTAATTCTTCACTGTTTTAAAAAAAAAAATTGGATCACTTTTTTCCTATTACAAGGGATGTAAACATGAGAGGTCCTTTTAAATATGAGATCTGGGCTCAAAAAGACCTCAGATCTCATATTTGGACTTAAATGCAATAAAAAAAAAAAATAAAATAAAAAATGTCATTTGAAAAAATGACATTGAAAAAATGTGCCTTTAAGAGGCATGGGCAGAAGTGACGTTATGACGTCACATCCGCCCTGCAGTGTCATAGAGATGGGTGGGGGCCATCTTCCCCTCACTCGTCTCTATGCACAGCCACTGAGAGGATGCGATCGCCTCCGCCGCTACCGACGGCTCCGGTAAGCAGCGGAGGGCACTGGATTGCGGCGGGAGGGGGGCCCTCTCCTGCCACCGATAAAAGTGATCTCATGGCGAATCCGCCGCAGGGACCAAATTTATCTTGTAGCCGACCTCCGCACGAAAACGGGGATACCGGGGTTATGGCAGCTAGCTGCTGCCATAACAACAATATCCGTCCTCAAAGTTAGGACGTACATCGTCGTGCGGCGGTCAGCAAGTGGTTAAAAAAGAAAAACTGAAATATCACATGGTCCTAAGTATTCAGACCCTTTGCTCAGTATTTAGTAGAAGCACCCTTTTGATCTAATACAGCCATGAGTCTTTTCTGGAAAGATGCAACAAGCTTTTCACACCTGGATTTGGGGATCCTCTGCCATTCCTCCTTGCAGATCCTCTCCAGTTCTGTCAGGTTGGATGGTAAACGTTGGTGGACAGCCATTTTTAGGTCTCTCCAGAGATGCTCAATTTGGTTTAAGTCAGGGCTCTGGCTGGGCCATTCAAGAACAGTCACGGAGTTGTTGTGAAGCCACTACTTCGTTATTTTAGCTGTGTGCTTAGGGTCATTGTCTTGTCATTGTCTGCAGCTGACAAACACCCACACAGCATGTTGCTGCCACCACCATGCTTCACTGTTGGGACTGTATTGGACAGGTGATGAGCAGTGCCTGGTTTTCTCCACACATACCACTTAGAATTAAGGCCAAAAAGTTCTATCTTGGTCTCATCAGACCAGAGAATCTTATTTCTCACCATCTTGGAGTCCTTCAGGTTTTTTTTTAGCAAACTCCATGCGGGCTTTCATGTGTCTTGCACTGAGGAGAGGCTTCCGTTGGGCCACTCTGCCATAAAGCCCCGACTGATGGAGGGCTACAGCGATGGTTGACTTTCTACAACTTTATCCCATCTCCCGACTGCATCGCTGGGGCTCAGCCACAGTGATCTTTGGGTTCTTCTTTACCTCTCTCACCAAGGCTCTTCTCCCCCCCATAGCTCAGTTTGGCCAGACGGCCAGCTTTAGGAAGGGTTCTGGTCGTCCCAAACGTCTTCCATTTAAGGATTATGGAGGCCACTATGCTCTTAGGAACCTTAAGTGCAGCAGAAATTTTTTGGTAACCTTGGCCAGATCTGTGCCTTGCTACAATTCTGTCTCTGAGCTCTTCAGGCAGTTCCTTTGACCTCATGATTCTCATTTGCTCTGACATGCACTGTGAGCTGTAAGGTCTTACATAGACAGGTGTGTGGCTTTCCTAATCAACTCCAATCAGTATAATCAAACACAGCTGGACTCAAATGAAGGTGTAGAACCATCTCAAGGATGATCAGAAGAAATGGACAGCACCTGAGTTAAATATATGAGTGTCACAGCAAAGGGTCTGAATACATAGGACCATGTGATATTTCAGTTTTTCTTTTTTAATAAATCTGCAAAAACGTCAATAATTCTGTGTTTTTCTGTTAATATGGGGTGCTGTGTGTACATTAATGAGGAAAAAAAAATGAACGTAAATGATTTTAGCAAATGACTGCAATATAACAAAGAGTGAAAAATTTAAGGGGGTCTGAATACTTTCCATCCCCACTGTATATATCCTTATAGATAACCATTATGGCAGTAGTTTAGAAAGGATGAGACTGGGTTTACGTCCACTTTAAGCACTGAGTATGGTGTGAAATGCGTAAGCTGTACTGTATGCTATATCTCATTCCCTCGTTTCCTGTATGGAAGTATCATATGTTATATGACTCAAGAAAGGTGATTTTATTGGAGTGCGGCCATCTAGACATTTCTTCATACCAGATCATCTACTAGGTGCAAGGCCAGCACCCTCTGAGGTGGAACACATAAGGGCAACTACCTTGAGTGGTGTACTACTTTGCATACCATTACATATACTGTAACTAATGTGTTTGGTGCTGTACAGCAGTGTTTTTCAACCTTTTTGTGTGAAGTACCCCTGCAGGTCTAAAAAAATGTCCCAAGTACCCCTGTCTCGAGAAAGTAATTTATATTGTTTGGGTGTCATGGTTTCTCTGTATGTGTAATGTCAGTATGTGTTTGTGATGGTTTATGTTTATGTGCAATATCATTATATGTGTGCATGCTGCAATGACAGATACACACACACACATATACTGATAGTTAAACACCCACACATTCCCAAACTAGCACACTTACAGACACACAAATACCCACATAATCCCAAATTAGCATACTGGCAGACACACACATTGTCAAATTAACACACTGGAAGACACACATTATTATTATTATTATTACTATACATGATTTATATAGTGCCAACAGTTTACGCAGCGCTTTACAATGTAGAGGGGAGACAGTACAGTTCAATACAGAAGGTACAGTAGGGCCCTGCTCTCAGTGGTGGGACAAGGTATTTCAATGCCCAGGGCGAGGATGCCAAAATGCGCCCCCCCCCCGCATAGCAGGGGGCAGAGCTAGTAGAAGCATTTGCAGCACACAAAAACATATGTGATGGTTGCGGATAGCGGAGAGCTTCAGTATTACTATTTACATTTGTGCTTGGTAACTAATGAGTAACTTGGCTGCCCAGGGGTGATTTTTGAAGATTGTAAATGGTGCTCTAGAACTAATTGAAGCTGATCTTGGTCCTGCTTGAAAACCTCCTTCGATCTGCGGGCTGCAGTGCTGATCATTGTATTCTGACAGTGGAGGAGTCCTGCTGTCAGAGTACAACAGCATTGAGGGGGGATTCCTCCATCCACTTTGTTTGAGTGGATGCAGAGATATGTTCAGCCTGCTGGAAAAAAAAAAAAAAATAGCGTGTACTAGGTTTGCACTGATACAGATATCGGTGCTGATACTAAGCATTTGTACGAGTACTTGTACTCATTCAAATGCTCTGATACCTAAAACCAATATTTACATTGTGATTTGAGCTCATACAAAATGAATGTGCTCAAATCCCACTGTAAATAATTGCATGCAATATGGTGCAATTCCTGTCCGAATCACATTTGGTTTCCCACACAGTTCCTGTGTGAGCCTAGGCTTGTCATAGTGACTGCCTGAAACCACATGTAAAATAAAGATCTCTCTAAACCTAAGCCCTCTTCAGGATCTAGTGACTAATGGCCAATTGCCCTCCCTCAATACTATTAACCACTTAAGGACTAGCCTCGTTTTGGATTTTAGGTGTTTACATGTTTAAAACAGGTTTTTTTGCTAGAAAATTACTTAGAACCCCCAAACATTATATATGGTTTTCTTCTAACACCCTAGAGAATAAAATGGCGGCCGTTGCAATACTTTTTTTTGCACCGCATTTGCGCAGCGGTCTTAGAATCGCACTTTTTTTTTATATTGTGAAATATAATGTTACGCCAAGTAAATTGATACCCAATATGTCACGCTTGAAAATTGCGCCCGCTCGTGGAATGGTGTCAAACTTTTACCCTCAAAAATCTCCATAGGCGATGTTTAAAAAACTCTACAGGTTGCATATTTTGTGGTACAGAGGAGGTCTAGGGCTAGAATTATTGCTCCCGCTCTACCGGTCGCGGCGATACCTCACATGTGTGGTTTGACCACCGTTTTCATATGCGGGCGCTACTCGCGTATGCGTTCGCTTCTGCGCGGGAGCTCGTTGGGACGACGGGGGGGGTTAAAAATTTTTTTTTATTTTTATTATTTATTTTACAATATTTTATTTATTTTTACACTGTTTTAAAAAGAAAATAAAATGGTGTCACTTTTATTCCTATTACAAGGAATGTAAACTTCCCTTGTAATAGAAAAAAGCATGACAGGACCTCTTAAATATGAGATCTGGGGTCAAAAAGACCTCAGATCTCACATTTACACTAAAATGCAATTAAAAAAAAAAAAAAGTAATTTTAAAAAATGACATTTGAAAAAATGTGCCTTTAAGAGGCGTGGACAGAAGTGACGTTTTGACGTCGCTTCCGCCAGCAGTGTTATGGAGACGAGTGGGCGCCATCTTAGCCTCACTCGTCTCCAGACACAGGACGGAGACGGATGCGATCGCCTCCATCGCTACCGACGGCTCCGGTAAGCAGCGGAGGTCACCGGATCGCGGCAGGAGGGGGGGCCCTCTCCCGCCACTGATAAAAGTGATCTCGCGGCGAATCCGCTGCAGGGACCACTTTTATCCGAAAGCCGGCCGCCGCACGCAAACGGGAATACCGGGGTTATGGCAGCTAGCTGCTGCCATAACAACGATATCCCCGTTCAAAGTTTGGATGTACATCGTCGTGCGGCGGTCGGTAAGTGGTTAAAGAGACTTACAATGCCTCCTCCTTGGATCACTTTGCATTTCTGCAAATTTCAGCATACCTATGTCATAATCCGACCCCTTCTCTTACGATACCCCATACAGCCTGGCAGTGACGGGACAAGGTATTTCAGTGCCCAGGGCGAGGATGCCAAAATGCACAGGAATCTCACCGCATTCCACAACATTCTTTGCAGTGTGATATGAGCCCATTCATTTTGTATGGGCTCATATCTTACCACAAAGGTTTCAATAACTGGTATCAGTGAGTACTTGAGCACAAGTATCGGTACTTGTAATTGCCAGTACAAAACAGGTATTGGCGCAACCCTAGTGTGTACCCAGCTTTATACAATGTGTCAGGGTGTTAATGATATATAGGTGTCATAAAGATAACAGGGAAAACATTTGTCATTGTTAATACTCATGCACAAGAACACTATGCAGTAGGTGAGCATACACTATACAATTAAGTAGTATCCAATCAGTCAGGCTTTTGTACTACATAGTTGGTGGTAGATCCAAAAGATATTGTACAATCAGCTTATATAGTGTATGGATCAGTTTTTTTTTATTTATCAGTCCATGTCCGATAAGAAAAACTGAGCAGATCCATCCATCTATGGCCAGCTTTATTAGCTCCTATGTAAAATCTCTGTTGTTTTGTTGCCAGGAGCTCACCAAGCATCCATGTACAGGAGTTCTTTAGGGTCCATTCACATGCAATGCAGACATGTGTGTCCTGTGCAGGGCTCTCTTATCAGTACAGTGTGTGCATCCCTGTGCCAGCTTCGTATTTACTTCTATTGGAACTTACACCTGTATGTCATATTAGGATACAGCGGCTGTGTCCATGCAGCCTCATGTCCCAGTAGAAATGAATGGGTTGCTGGCATGGGGATACAGCCCTGCATGGGAGACACATTGTTTGCACCCCTTGTGAATGTGCATGTACTGAAAATAGAATGTGAAAGAACAGTTGTCTTCCACAGCAATGAACAGAGATATGAAGCCTGAAAATGTTACCTGTTAGCTGAGAGACAGAGAGAACACCACTCAGTTTGGCCATGCAGCTAGCGAGGGGAGCAAACAATGTTTGCTCCCGGTGCTCGGGGAGGTCGGCATCGTTAGGGGACTGATCCGTTCTGAGGGGGAGGCCACTCACTCATGGCCACCCCCTCACGATCGCTCCCAACGAATGACAATCTTCCTCTGCTGCTGTAATGTAAACAGCGGCAGAGGAAGTGATGTCATCTCTCCTCGTGTCGGTCTTTTCGTTCCGGCGCCGAGGGGAGAAGACATCCAAGTAAGTGCACCAACACTGCAGTAACAGTAGAACACTCTAGGCACACATTTCACCCCCCAATCACCCCCGGATCACCCCCTGCACCCCTCGTCACATTGACACCAATAGCAGTTTTTTTTACTGATTACTGCATTGGTGTCATTTTGTGACAGTAATGCCCCGTACACACGGTCGGATTTTCCGACGGAAAATGTGTGATAGGACCTTGTTGTCGGAAATTCCGACCGTGTGTAGGCTCCATCACACATTTTTCATCAGATTTTCCGACACACAAAGTTTGAGAGCAGGCTATAAAATTTTCCGACAACAAAATCTGTTGTCAGAATTTCCGATCGTGTGTACACAAATCCGAAGCACAAAGTGCCATGCATGCTCAGAATAAATAAAGAGATGAAAGCTATTGGCTACTGCCCCGTTTATAGTCCCGACGTACGTGTTTTACATCAACACGTTCAGAATGATCGGATTTTCCGACAACTTTGTGTGACCGTGTGTATGCAAGACAAGTTTGAGCCAACATCCGTCGGAAAAAATCCTAGGATTTTGTTGTCGGAATGTCCGATCAATGTCCGACCGTGTGTACGGGGCATTAGTGTGGTAGGGCAGTTAGTGGTAGGCCCCTTTAGGTCCAGGGTACCCCCCTAACCCCCCCTAATAAAGGTTTAACCCCGTAACCACCCCCCGTCGCCAGTGTCACTAAGCGACCGTTTTTCTGATCGCTGTATTAGTGTCACAGGTGACGCTAGTTAGGGAGGTAAGTATTTAGGTTCGCCGTCAGCGTTTTATATTGTCAGGGACCCCCATATACTACCTAATAAAGGTTTTAACCCCCTGATTGCCCCCTAGTTAACCCTTTCACCAGTAATCACCATATAACTGTTACGGGTGACGCTGGTTAGTTAGTTTTTTTTTATAGTGTCAGGGCACCCGCCTTTTTTTACCTAATAAAGGTTTAGCCCCCTGATCACCCGGCGGGTGATACAAGTTAGGTTTTAGGGTCAGATAGGGTCTGCGTCGCCCCAGGCAGCGTCAGGTTAGTGCCAGTCCTGCTAACACCCACGCACGCAGCATACACTTTCCTTAGTGGTATCATACCTCCCAACAGTCCCGGATTGGGCGGGACTTTCCCGCTTTGACATCTTTGTCCCGCTATCCCACCATACAGGTGATTTGTCCCGCATAATGCTGTTGACTACAAACGAATTTTTCTCTCAATAGGACCTGCAGCAGTGTGCACATCAAGTACAGCCAGGGATTAGCTAGCAAGTCAGCTGGATGTGCACTGTGCAGCCCCAATGAGAGACTTCACCTATCAAAAAGAGAGTGTGATGTCGGGTAGGGGTGGGACTTGTACCCAGACCTGCCCCTCTGTCAAACCAGTGCATATCGAAAGAGGCGGTGACACGACACCGGCATTCATACATTGCTGGCCGGGACAGAGTTGCAGATGGTCAGGATCAGCTGTCTATTCCTCTCCCCCCCCCTGGGTTTTTTCAGCCTCCATTAGCCCTACACTCACAGGCAGCTCCCCACTTTCACTTAAAGCGGGGGTCCACCCACACCGCCAAAAAAAATAAAAAATTAAAAGCCAGCAGCTACAAATACTGCAGCTGCTGACTTTTAATACATGGCCACTTACCTGTCCCAGGGTCCAGCGATGTCAGCAGGCGACGCCGAGAACCCGCTCGGTTCTCGGCAGCTGCCGCCACCATCCTAGGTGAGGGAATCAGGAAGTGAAGCATTGCGGCTTCACTTCCCGGTTCCCTACTGCGCATGCGGGAGTCGCGCTGCGCTTTCCAAGTGGTCCCCGCTCTCTCCTGGGAGCTGTGTGTTCCCAGGAGACAGCGCGGTGGGGACGGGATGAGGCGTAGACTCCCATGGGAGTCTATGCTGGAAGTGGGTGCAAATACCTGTCTTAGACAGGTATCTGCACCCCCCTCCCCCCTGAAAGGTGCCAAATGTGACACCGGAGGGGGGAGGGTTCCGAAAAGCGGAAGTTCCATTTTTGTGTGGAACTCCGCTTTAAACACAGAAGCCTGGCTTCTGTAGTTGAAAGTGAAAGTAACAGCTCGGCTCCTTCAACAGCCTCTATGCTCTGCAGTCTGCACTAAAGTTGGGACAAGTAAAAGGCTGACTGCAGCGTGTTCGAGGAGGGAGGAGGGAGGAGGGGGTGAGCTGCCCCCTAATCCTTATCTCCTTCCTGCTCCAGGAGTCCAGGAGCCGAAGATACCCAGTGCACTGAATGGAGAAGGAAGCTGTGGCTGCACTGGATAGAAGACATCTACAGAAAGGCGCTACTTTTACAAAAGTGTGTGTGTGTGTTATGTATGTGTTTGTTATGTATGTGTGTGTTATGTGTGTGTGTTATATGTGTGTGTGTGTAGGGAGGGGGGGTTCCGAGGTTATAGTTGAGGAGAAGGGCAATAGTGAGATGTGGAAGGATGACTGCACTATGCACCTAGCACTCTTGAACCCTTGCACTCTGTACGTAACGCACTTCAGAACCATGCACTGTGCCTAATGCCGCGTACACACGGTCGGACTTTTCGACCGGACTGGTCTGACGGACGCCGACGGACCAAATCCGGCGGACAATCCGATCATGTGTGGGCTTCACCGGACCTTCAGCGGACTTTTCCAGTCGCAAATCTGACGGACTTTAGATTTGGAACATGCTTCAAATCTTTACGTCGTAACTCCGCCGGAACCCAGAAATCCGCTCGTCTGTATGCTAGTCCCAAGGACAAAAACCGACGCTAGGGCAGCTATTGTCTACTGGCTATCAACTTCCTTATTTTAGTCCGGTGTACGTCATCACGTACGAATCCGTCTGACTTTGGTGTGATCGTGTGTAGGCAAGTCCGGTCGTTAGAAAGTCCATTTAAAGTCCGTCGAAAGTCTGTCGGACAGGCTGTCGGACTTTTGTAGCCGAAAAGTCTGACCGTGTATACGCGGCATTACACTCTCCTGCACTCTGTACATAACACAGGCCAATACCCTGCACTCTATATGTAACTCCAGAACCCTGCCCCCTGTGCATAACACACTCCAGAACCCTGCACTCTGTATCTAGCCCTCTCCTGAACCCTGCACTCTGTACATAACGCACTCCTGAATCCTTCCACACTTTGTGTAATGCACACTTCCATAGTTTATGCAAAATCATTTGTAATGGAAGCTTTTTTTTCTTATTTTTTAAATGACTGTGTTGGGGTTTTTTCATGCATCAGTGAGAATCTTTCTTTTTGCCGCAGTGCACGTAGCGCGTCGTCGGTCACTTCCTCCCATAAGTGTCCCTCATTCTGAACTTCAAAAGTTGGGAGGTATGGGTGTATAGTATCTGAACAAATTAATATCTGATCTGATCTGATCAGATCTATACTAGCGTCCCCAGCAGTTTAGGGTTCCCAAAAATGCAGTGTTAGCGGGATCAGCCCAGATACCTGCTAGCACCTGCGTTTTGCCCCTCTGCCCAGCCCAGCCCAGCCCACCCAAGTGCAGTATCGATCGATCACTGACACTTACAAAACACTAAACACACATAACTGCAGTGTTCGCAGAGTCAGGCCTGATCCCTGCGATTGCTAACAGTTTTTTTTATAGCGTTTTGATACAGTCGCTAACAGTCAGGAGCTTTTTTACCTGTGAGTCTCACTAGTGTACCACTAAATTTAGAGCCCAAAATGGCAAATCAAAGGTACACTAGTGAAGAGGCCTACACGTTTCTGAGCATGAAGAGGAAGTCACTCATCTGTCAGATTCAGGCTCAGAATACGATCCTATAGAGGCCAGCGGCTCCATGACAGATAGCTCGGACGACGGAGTTGTGGTCCCTGCCAAGGTCAGGCGTGCCAGACCCCTAACTTCTTCTTCTGTCGTTGATGTGCAAGAACCGCAGGTCCCTCATATGGAGCAGAGCAGTACTAGCGCTGCTATTCCTTCTGGTGAACTGGCAAACACCAGCAGCCTAGTACACCCTGGTCATAGTCAATCCAGCACTGCAGTATCACGTGGTGACATGGCGAGTCCCATAAGTGCAGTTCAAGCTGATGAGGTGGCAAGCACAAGTAGTGTCCCGCTGCCACCAAGAAGACGAACACAGACCTGTCGTGCCCATAGTGCCCTTCCTGCTGCATTCGCCAATCCTGATTGGGAACCCACCACTCACTTCTGCAGCACCCGTACTTCCCCCATTCACTGGCCAACCCAGCATTCAGGTGGAAACAGTAGATTTTACGTCACTTGATTTTTATTCACTGTTTTTCACCGAAGATCAACACATCACCACTGTTCCCCAGTCCTCCGTTGCCAGAGATTGGAGACCAATTACGGTTTCCGAATTTAAGCTCTTTCTGGACCTTTCCCTCAACATGGGCATAACTAAAAAGAGTGAGTTGCGGTCATATTGGTTCACTGACCCAATTCACCATATGCCCTTGTTCTCTGCCTCCATGACCAGGGCATGATACAAGCAGATCTTGCGGTTCATGCACTTCAATGACAATGAACTCTGTCGTCCTCGTGGAGACCCTGGATACGATCGGCTCTACAAAATTCGGCCCCTCGTAAACCACTTCAACCAACGTTCTGCAGACTTGTTTTCTCCCTATCAAGTTGAGGTGAGTCCCTGATTAAGTTTTCTGGCCGCTTGTCATTCAAACAGTACCTTCCCAGCAAGCGTGCCAGATACCGGGTCAAGATGTATAAGCTCTGTGACAGGGCCACAGGCTATACATGTAGTTTTATGGTTTATGAGGGCAAAGATAGTCGCGTAGAGCCGACAAACTGCCCTGACTACATAGGAAGCACTGGCAAGATTGTGTGGGACTTGGTGTCACCCTTTTTTGGAAAGGGGTACCACTTGTTTGATCAGCAGATTGGAGCATGTGGCACCGTGCAACCTAATCCCCGGGGCTTTCCCCAGCGGCTTGTAGATTCCCATCTTAGGCTGGGGGAGAGAGCTTGCTTCAAGTGTAATGAATTGCTCGCTATGAAGTGGAGGGATAATAAGAATGTTTTCGCTCTTACCTCCCTTCATGCAGACACGACGGTCCAAATTGCTATGGCGACTGGTGTTGTGGAGAAACCCCCCTGTGTCCACGAATATAACCAAAATATGGGAGGGTTGGACCTCAATGACCAGTTGTTGGCGCCGTACCTAGTTGCCCGTAAGGTCAGACGCTGGTACAAAAAAGTGTTTGTATACTTATTTCAATTGGCTTTGCTGAACGCTCATGTGCTATACAAAGCTTCAGGGCAGACTGGATCCTTCCTTAAATTCCAGGAAGAGATCGTCAGAGCCCTTCTGTTTCCAGACGGTGCTCCACCTCACCTTCCCCAACCAAATGCAGTAAGCTGGCTGAATGAGAGGCATTTTCCTTATGTCCTCCCGAGTACCCCTACCCAACGAGCCCCCCAAAGAAAATGTCATGTCTGTAGAAAGTACGGATATAGGCGTCACACCTGCTATTATTGTCCCTCCTGTCCTGACAATCCTAGTCTTTGCATTGGTGAGTGTTTTGAACGCTACCATACACTAGTGGAGTGTTAGCGTAGGGTACAGCATTGCACAGACTAGGCACACTTTCACAGGGTCTCCCAAGATGCCATCGCATTTTGGGAGACCCGAACTCGGAACCAAAAATAGTTGTTTTATTCTCTCTCTCTCTCTCTCTCTCTCTCTCTCTCTCTCTATTCTCTCTATTGTTCTTCTCTTTTTTACTGTATTCTATTCTGCAATGTTTTTTTGTTATTATGTTATCATGTTTGCTTTTCAGGTATGTAATTTTTTTATACATTACAGTTTACTGTGTTTTATTGTCTTTTTGTTTTCAGGTACGCCATTCAGCTGCAGCGCAAATTTATTCATCTTGACAGCAACAGCGTTTGCTTCCACGATATATAAAGCCGTGACTCCAGCGCTGTAGGAGGTGATTTCACCAACACAGTTAAAAAAAAGAGCATATATGCCAAAGCATTGGGGCAGCAGGGGTGGAGGAGCGATTTGCTCCTAACTTTTGGGACAGATGCCCCCATGCTTCAGCCCATATTTTTTAGGCCATTAAGCTGCAGCACTGATTTATCTATCTTGACAGCAACAGCGTTTGCTCCCATGATACATAAAGCCGTGACTCCAGCGCTGTAGGAGGTGATTTCACCACCACAGTTAAAAACAAAATGGTGCATGTATGCCCATCATTAGAAGTGGGTGGGTGAAGGGAGGTATTCTAATGGTGGGCATACCCACCGATCAATCTATTTTTTTCATACAGCCCACAGGCTGCATGAAAAAAAAATTACAATATATGCCCAACAAGGACCAGCAACGTACTGGTATGTTGCTGGACTTTGAGTGGTTATACCAGAAAGATGCCTGTGGGTTTAGGTATCATCTTGGTATCATTCTTTACAGCCAGCAGTCAGCTTTAATGTAAAAGCAATCCTAGCGGCTAATTAGCCTCTAGACTGCTTTTACAAGCAGTGGGAGGGAATGTCCCCCCCCTCCCACCGTCTTCCATGGTTTTCTCTGGCTCTCCTGTCCCAACAGGGAACCTGAGAATGCAGCCGGTGGTTCCGCCAGCTGACCATAGAGCCAATCAGAGACCAGAATGGCTCCAATAATCTCTATGGCCTAAGAAACCGGAAGCTATGAGCATTTCATGACTTAGATTTCGCCGGATATAAACAGTGCCATTGGGAAATTGGGAAAGCATTTTATCACACCGATCTTGGTGTGGTCAGATGCTTTGAGGGCAGAGGAGAGATCTAGGGTCTAATAGACCCCAATTTTTTCAAAAAAGAGAACCTGTCACTACCTATTGCTATCATAGGGGATATTTACATTCCCTGAGATAACAATAAAAATGATTAAAAAAATGAAAGAAACAGTTTAAAAATAAAATAAAAAAGCAAAATAAATAATTTTAAAAAAAAGCACCCCTGTCCCCCCTGCTCTCACGCAAAGGTCAACGCAAGCTTCAGTCTGGCGTCATATGTAAACATCAATTGCACCATGTATGTGAGGTATCACCGCGAAGGTCAGATTGAGGGCAGTAATTTTAGCAGTAGACCTCCTCTGTAAATCTATAGTGGTAACCTGTAAAGGCTTTTAAAAATGTATGTAATTTGTCGTCGCTGCACGTTTGTGCGCAATTTTAAAGCATGTCATGTTTGGTATCCATGTACTCAGCCTAAGATCATCTTTTCTTTTTTATCAATCATTTGGGCAATATAGTGTGTTTTAGTGTATTAAAATTTAAAAAAGTGTGTTTTTTCCAAAAAAAAAATGTGTTTGAAAAATCACTGCGCAAATACTGTGTGAAAAAAAATGAAACACCCACCATTTTAATCTGTAGGGCCTTTGCTTTTAAAAATATATATCATATTTGGGGGTTCAAAGTAATTTTCTTGCAAAAAAAAAAATTTTTTTCATGTAAACAAAAAGTGTCAGAAAGGGCTCTGTGTTCAAGTGGTTAGAAGAGTGGGTGATGTGTGACATAAGCTTCTAATGCCCCGTACACACGGTCGGATTTTCCGATGGAAAATGTCCGATCGGAGCGTGTTGTCGGAAATTCCGACCGTGTGTGGGCTCCATCGGACATTTTCCATCGGATTTTCCGACACACAAAGTTGGACAACAAAATCCGATCGCGTCAATTCCGACCGTGTGTGGCCTGTTCCGACGCACAAAGTGCCATGTATGCTCAGAATAAATAAAGAGATGAAAGCTATTGGCTACTGCCCCGTTTATAGTCCCGACGTACGTGTTTTACGTCACCGCGTTCAGAATGATCGGATTTTCCAACAACTTTGTGTGACCGTGTGTATGCAAGACAAGTTTGAGCCAACATCCGTCGGAAAAAATCCTAGGATTTTGTTGTCGGAATGTCCAAACAAAGTCCGACCGTGTGTACGCCCTATAAATGTTGTGCATAAAATGCCAGGACAGTTCAAAACCCCCCAAATGACCCAATTTTGGAAAGTAGACACCCCAAGTTATTTGCTGAGAGGCATGTCGAGTTCATGGAATATTTTATATTTTGACACAAGTTGCGGGAAAAAGACAATTTTTTATTTTTTTTTGTTTTCCACAAAGTTGTCACTAAATTTTATATTGCTCAAACATGCCATGGGCATATGTGAAATTACACCCAAAAATACATTCTGTTGCTTCTCCTGAGTACGGGGATACCACATGTGTGGGACTTTTTGGGAGCCTAGCCGCGTACAGGACCCCGAAAACCAAGCACCGCCTTCAGGCTTTCTAAGGGTGTAAATTTTTGATTTCACTTCTCACTGCTTATCACAGTTTCGGAGGCCATGGAATGCCCAGATGGCACAAACCCCCCCCAAATGACCTCACTTTGGAAAGTAGACACCCCACGCTATTTGCTGAGAGGTATAGTGAATATTTTGCAGACCTCGCTTTTTGTCACGAAGTTTTGAAAATTGAAAAAAGAAAAAAAAAAATGTTCTTTTCGTTCTTCATTTTCAAAAACAATGAGAGCTGCAAAATACTCACCATGACTCTCAGCAAATAGCTTGGGGTGTCTACTTTCCAAAATGGGGTCATTTGGGGGGTTGTGTCATCTTGGCATTTTATGGCCTTCAAAACTGTGATAGGTAGTGAGGAGTGAAACCAAAAATTTACGCCCTTAGAAATCCTGAAGGCGGTGATTGGTTTTCGGGGCCCCGTACGCGGCTAGACTGCCAAAAAGTCCCACACATGTGGTATCCCCATATTCAGAAGTACCAGAATGTATTTTGGGGTGCAATTCCACATATACCCATGGCATGTGTGAGCAATATATCATTTAGTGACAACTTTTTTTTTTTTTTTGTCATTATTCAATCATTTGGGACAAAAAATAAAATATTCAGTGGGCTCAACATGCCTCTCAGCAATTTCCTTGGGATGTCTACTTTCCAAAATGGGGTCATTTGGGGGGGGGGGGGGGGGTTGTACTGCCCTGCCATTTTAGCACCTCAAGAAATGAGATAGGCAGTAATAAACTAAAAGTTGTGTAAATTCCAGAAAATGTACCCTAGTTTGTACACGCTATAACTTTTGCACAAACCAATAAATATAAGCTTATTGACATTTTTTTTACCAAAGACATGTGGCTGAATACATTTTGGCCTAAATGTATGACTAAAATTGAGTTTATTGGACTTTCTTATAACAAAAAGTAGAAAATATCATTTTTTTTCAAAATTTTCGGTCTTTTTTCATTTACATCGCAAAAAAATAAAAATCACAGAGGCAATCAAATACCATCAAAAGAAAGCTCTATTTGTGTGAACAAAAGGACGCAAGTTTCGTTTGGGTACAGCATTGCATGACTGCGCAATTATCAGTTTAAGCAGCGCAGTGCCAAATTGTAAAAAGTCCTCTGGTCTTTAGGCAGCCAAATGGTCCGGGGCTTAAGTGGTTAAAGCAAAATAGATGCCTGGTTTTACATATCTTTTTATCTGTGAGGTCTGAATGGAAAAGGTCAAGATCGAGACGTGCTTTATCTAATTTTAATTTGGTCGTAGGAGAAGGATTCGATTGGAAGAGTGCATGTGCAGAATTAAATTCTGCTTCTAGTTTTTGCTGCATTAGGCATTTTTCTTTTTTTGATGAAAGAAGCCTGGTGAATACAAACACCTCGGATCACGGGTTTTTGTGCTTCCCAGAGTGTCATTGGAGAGATGTTGGGAGTCACATTATGAACTAGATATTCCTTTAACGCTTTTTCCAAATCTAAGGAATGAGATGGATTAGATAGGATAGAATTATTGATAAGTCATGTGGGGTCATGGGCTTTAGGAATTAAAGAAGTTATGCCCTGTACACACGATCGGATTTGCCAACAACAAAATCCATGTTTTTTTCCGATGTTGGCTCAAACTTGTCTTGCATACACACGGTCACACAAATCTTGTCGGACATTCCGAACATCAAGAACGCGGTGACGTACAACACGTACAACGAGCTGAAAAAAATGAAGTTCAATAGCCAGTGCGGCTCCTCTGCTTGATTCCGAGCATGCGTGGACTTTTGTGCGTCCAAATTGTGTACACACGATCGGAATTTACGAGAACGGATTTTGTTGTCGGAAAATTTAAGATCCAGATCTCAAATTTTGTGTGAAGGAAATTCCGATGGAAAATGTCCGATGGAGCCTACACACAGTCGGAATTTCCAACAACAAGCTCCTATTGAACATTTTCCTCGGAAAATCTAACCGTGTGTAATGGGCATAAGTGTGGTTAATACAGCACTATAGTCTGTCCGCGCAAATGGTATAAGAGAAGAGGAAAGGATCCATATGTGATCAATTCGGGAGAATGATTTATGAGGATTGGAATAGAAGGTGAATTGTCGTTTTGTAGGATTTATTTCACGCCAGGAATCTAATAAAGAATACTGTTGAAGTAATTGTTGGAAGGTATGTTTTTGCGAATTAGAGAAGAGAAGAGGAAAGGATCCATATGTGATCAATTCGGGAGAATGATTTATGAGGATTGGAATAGAAGGTGAATTGTCGTTTTGTAGGATTTATTTCACGCCAGGAATCTAATAAAGAATACTGTTGAAGTAATTGTTGGAAGGTATGTTTTTGCGAATTAGAGGCAATGGGGATTGGGGATTTGTCTAAAAACGGATATAGGACTTGGTTTGAATCACCACAGATTAACAATGTGCCCATTTTGAGTGCATCAATCACCTGTAGCAAGTGTGAAAAAAATGATGTTGGAGTTTTGTTTGGGGCATAATAAAATACCACTGTAATTGGGGAATCGGATAAAAACCCTGTTAGTATTAGATATCTCCCTTCAGGGTCCTTGATCTCTGTTTGGAGGGAGAAAGGCATTGTGCGATGGAATGCCACCAATACTCCTCTTTGTTTGGTTTCAGCTGAAGCCGTAAAAACTTGTGGGTATAAAGGGCTAAAATATTTAGGAGTTGCAGTAACAGAAAAATGAGTCTCCTGGAGACACACAATATGCGCCTTAGTTGATGCCAATGAGCGAAAGACTTTAGTCCTTTTCTGTGGTATATTTAAACCCTGTACATTTAAAGTATGTATATTCAAGGGGGCCATAGGAAGGGTTCTAAGAGGCATATATTCAAAATTAGTCTGTACAAATTGTGTTGCCACACTTACCTCGGAGAAGAGTAATGCCGCGTACACACGGTCGGACTTTACAGCTACAAAAGTACGACAGCTTAGTACGCGGTGACGTACACCAAGTCCGACGAGACTATAAAATGGAAGTTCAATAGCCCGTACGACACCCTTTGGGCTCCTTCTGCTAATCTCGTGTTTATCTCGTGTTAGTAGAAGTTTGGTGAGAGACGATTCGCGCTTGTGAGACTCGTATTTTTCAGTTCGTTTTAACTGTTGTTCAGTCTGTGCTTGTGAGGTTTGTATCTGCTTTTCAGTGCGTTTGGTCAGTTGGCATTGAGAAATCTTTGTTTTATTGGCCGCTCGTTCCTGATTTTCAGGTCGCTCTTCACAGGCCTTGCTGTTCTTCAGTGCGTTCTGTTTAGTGCGTTCTGACCAGCCGACCGTTTTGAAACCATGTTACCTGTACGTACTCGTCGTCGAGCTCGTGCATTGTATGTGTTTGGTGCTGTAGTTTATTCTTCAGCCCAAGACCAGTCCATGAACAGGGCGAGGAGGAGTTCATGGACCAAGAATTGGTTGCTCCAGCGTGACCAGTTCTGTCACATGCCATTGCTCCGTGAGATCCGTGAGAATAATCCTGAGGATTTCAGGAACTTTCTCCGGATGACGGACCCCGTTTTTGACCGTTTGTTGGCTTTGCTGACCCCCTATATCAGCAGGCAGGATACCTGCATGAGGCAAGCCATCACTCCGGAGCAGAGGCTGGTCGCTACCTTGCGGTATTTGGCCACAGGGAGAAGCCTGCAGGACCTTAAGTTCTCGACAGGCATCTCCCCCCAGGCTCTGGGGATCATTATCCCAGAGACCTGTTCTGCCATCATCCAGGTCCTGCAGAAGGACTATATTAAGGTAAGATATTTTTCTTTTATTAGCATCACATGTTCTTTTATGTAATCTTTGATAATGTAATGTATTTCTTGCTTCAAACACTACTTACCATCATTGCAATATAGTGTGAATGTCCCCTTTTTATCCTAACACATGCTGGATTTTTTTCCTGTTATTTTTTGTCATGCATGTATATTTTCCTTCAATAACCTCCCCAGCATGCAGTGATGGGAACATATCCACCTAGTCTACTCATTTTGAATGTATTTTGTTTGAGTGTATTTAGTGTGCTTATAATTAGCAATTAGCTAGATTTCCCAACCCCCCCCCCACCTAAACTCACTCCAAATAGTGTGCTGCTAATTAGCAATTAGCTAGATTTCCCAACCCCCCCCCCACCTAAACTCACTCCAAATAGTGTGCTGCTAATTAGCAATTAGCTAGATTTCCCAACCCCCCCCCCCACCTAAACTCACTCCAAATAGTGTGCTGCTAATTAGCAATTAGCTAGATTTCCCAACCCCCCCCCCCCCCACCTAAACTCACTCCAAATAGTGTGCTGCTAATTAGCAATTAGCTAGATTTCCCAACCCCCCCCCCCCCCACACCTAAAATCACTCCAAATAGTGTGCTGCTAATTAGCAATTAGCTAGATTTCCCAACCCCCCCCCCCACCCTCGTAAAAATTTGCTTGAATGTTCTGTGGTGTTGATTTGTCTAAAGCAAATATATGTTGCACTTTGCAAAATGCATGTGCACTCTACAAGTGCATTTGTTCCAGTGCTTTAGTAAATGAGCAGAAGCTCTGCCGATTTACATCATCAAATCATATGCAAGCCTCAAAGTGTTTTCATTAATTGCCCTTGCATGTGATTGTGTACTCCTTGCAACATGAATGCCTTTTTACATTACCTCATTTACTGTAAGCTGGTTAGCAACTGCACCTGCAGAGTGCGACAACTGCAGTCTTGTAGCCTTTTTAGTCCCTAAATTCCTGCGTGTCCTAAAAGTAATCTTTTTTAGGGATTTCACAACCCCCTAAAATGTAATCAATGTTCCATCAGAGGGGGTGAGCAATCTGATAAGTGTGCCTTTCCATATTAGTTATTCCAGAAGAATTAAATTATTTAATGTTATACTGATGCTGGGGAATAATGTTTTTAATTGTCTAATTTTATTGCAATGTTAGCTTCCAAATTAATTGATTTTGGTTTTCTTGTTTGATTCCCCAGTTTCCTTCAACGCCACAGGAATGGCAGACTGTGGCATCCCATTTTGCCAGCCGTTGGGACTTTCCCAATTGTGGAGGGGCTATAGATGGGAAACATGTCCACATTGTGCCACCACCCCATTCGGGGTCATACTATTTCAATTATAAAGGGTTCCACAGTATTGTTTTAATGGCGGTGGTGTCGGCACACTATGAATTTTTATATGTGGACGTGGGGAAGAATGGCCGGATGTCGGATGGAGGAGTATTTGCCCAGACGGAGTTCTGCCAGCGTCTCCAGAGTGGTGGCCTGGGATTGCCACCTGATGCGGATAATGTGGAAGGACTCCCCTTTGTCTTCATTGCCGATGAAGCCTTCGCTCTGAGCAAGCACCTCATGAGGCCATTCCCCCAAAGAACCCTCACCCCGGAGAGGAGGGTTTTTAATTTCCGGCTGGCCAGAGCTAGAAGAGTGGTTGAGAATGCGTTTGGAATTCTGGCCAGCCGGTTCCGCCTGTTTCAAACAGCCATTAATTTGGCGGAATACAAACTTAATTTTATCATTTTATCGTGCTGCATTCTGCACAACTTTTTAAACAAACATTCTCAGAATTATATAGGCACAGTTGGGCCTGAGGCCGGACTTATAGATGACAACCTTACGGGCCTGGATACTGTCCGTACTGGCTTGGCCCCCCAAAGTGCCCGTCAAGTTAGACAGCAATATGTTAATTATTTTATGGGTAGGGGGGCCATTGCAATGGGCCAGGATATTTAATTTTTTACAATAAAAAAAATATTGATGAAATCTTGAATTATATTTATTGCTTGCCTTTCTTTTGGGCTTTCTCCTAGGTTATGGTCGAGCAGTTGTAGTGCCAACTGTATTTTCATTTTAAATGTCTAAATAAAAGCTCCATTGCCACTGTAAACAACTTTTTGACAATTATAACCAAACTGATACTGAGCATTGAAATAACAAACCACACATTTATTTAATTCCTATAAGGAGATGTTTTTATTAATGATTGTTATGCATTCAGTTCTGCATTTAGTATAAAATGTTCATAGACAAAAATATAATGATATCTTAATAATTTCGAAAAATATAATTATATTTAAATATTTATACATAATCCACAAAAAAATATTTTTGGCTTTTTGATTTTCGCAAACAGGCTTTTTTTTTGATATTTTTTTTTGTTTTTTTAAAATCAAGTTTTTTACTTTTTTTCTTTTTTTTAAAATCAAGTTTTTTATTTTTATTTTTTGTTTTTTTCAAATAAAGTTTTTTTTTTATTTTGGTTTTTAAATCAATTTTTTTTGTTTTTTTGTTTTGTTTTAAAATCAATTTTTTTTTTTTTTTGTTTTAAAATCAATTTTTTTTTTATTTTTTTTTTAAATCAAGTTTTTTATTTATTTTTTTTTTTTAAATCAAGTTTTTTATTTTTTTTGTTTTTTTTCAATCAAGTTTTTTTTTTTTTTTGGTTTTTGAGAAAATCAATTTTTTTTGTTTTTTCGTTTTAAAATCATTTTTTTTTTTTTTTTTTTTTAAATCAAGTTTTATTTTTATTTTTTTGTTTTTTTGGAAAATCAAGTTTTATTTTTTTTTGGGTTTTTAAATCAAGTTTTTTATTTTTTTTTGGTTTTTGAGAAAATCAATTTTTTTTTATTTTTTTTTTAAAGTCTTTATTTTAGTAACATTATGGTACAAAAGACTACACACATTATGCAAATGTTACGCAAAACATGTAAAAAAACATTTCAGGTACGGTCTAGAGCTGAAAGGTTAAGGTGGTCCCAAGGTACCGGTGGCGTCAGGAGCTTCTAATGAGCTCCGGTAGCCAGAAGTCAATGAGACCTTAAACCAGTTGGATATTGGCCTTAAACCTCCAGAGGAGGTATATGAGTTGGAGTGATTACATGGGGGGGACATCCTCCAACAACGATCTAGGCAGAGGGGGGCAATAGCCTCCTACAACCTCTCCCTTCTCGCTGTGTCTGGGAGGACTTTCCCCCCCTGCCCCGCTCGCCAGGAAGCGGAGAAAGTATGTTTCCGACTCCGAGTGACGAGGCAATTGTCTTGTTGCCAATCATCTTCACCTTGAGTCTAAACAAACAGTATGTATCTTAAATGAGAACCGCATGGTATCAGAGACGTTAAGTAGTCCCTTAAACAAAAATATGCATAGTAATAAAAAAATAGAAAAGAGGTAAAAGTAAAGGAATAGAGGATAGAAAAGGGTCAGAGGGGGAGAGAGGTAGAGGGAAACGGATATGGAGCATACCTCTTAGTCCAAGAAGGCTCCTCTGTTCTGTGCCGGACGAGTCTCCCAACCATATATCTTCTTTTATGGCCAATAAAGTTGAAGTATGTCTGTCAGTGAGTCTTGTCTATGTTATCTAAGTGGGATCGTAAGGAGGGTTCTGCTAATTCTAGTAGTGCCATGTCTAAGCTTGAGGACATATGGTTCGGATCGAACACATAGTCTTTCCATGGGCCCCATATAATTTCAAAACGTTCCGTCTTTCCTTTACATGATGCTATCCAATGTTCTGCTTCCCTAATATCGTTCACTTTTTTTATCCAATCTTCTTTTGTAGGAACCCTAGTTTGTTTCCAATATATTGGAACAAGGCGTCTAGACGCGTTTAGTAGATGTGGAAGTAAACTCTTTTTATATCTACCAATCGGAATCAAGGGGACATGCAGGAGGAAGTGTGCTGGGGATAGAGGAATATCTAGATCTAGAATTTCTTTCACACTAGACTTAATGTCTTTCCAGTATGAATTAATCAGGGGGCATTCCCACCAAATGTGTAGGAGTGTGCCTCTGTGGCCACATCCCCTCCAACACTGATCCGACACCGATGGGTAGATACGAGCCAAATCAGCTGGAACTCTGTACCAGCGTGATAGAATCTTATAGTTTGTTTCTTGTGTTTTGGATTCCATAGTGCTCGAGTGGGTGAGTTGGTATAGGTGTGTGAGTTGGGTCGTGGAAAAGTCTAACTGTAAATCCCTTTCCCATGCCCGTATGTAATTTGTTCTGGGGTTGTCAGAGGTATCTAGTAAGCGATACATTTTTGAGATCAGGTGTGGGATCAGGTCTTCCTCAATAAAGAGTTGTTCAAATGGAGTAAGAGTGGAGATGTCCCTTATGGAACGACCATGGATTTCGAAAAAGTGGTGGAGCTGCCTATATCTCCAGAAATTCATTTTGGGACCTCTATGATCACATTGTAGTGTTTCATAACTCATCAGTTTGCCATCCTTCATTAATTTTCCGCAACTGGCATTTCCGTCATCCACCCATGGGCCAAAAAAAGCCATTTGTTCGCCTGGTGGGAACCAAAGGAACCCCCCTAACGGAGCAAGCGGGGATATTGGTGGAGATAACTTAAGAGCTAAGTTCACTGTGTCCCAAACAGAAAGAACATGGGTCGTCAGCGGGGAGGTATTGTCTGACAACCCTCGGTATTCGCGTGGCAGCCAAGGTGCAAAAGCCAGGTTCCTGCCGGCTAACCATTTTTCTAGGGAGACCCATAATTTGGACTGGGTGTGAAATCGCCAGTTGAGGATCCTCTGGAGAGCGATGGCTCTATAGTATTTTAAAATGTCTGGGATCCCTAAACCCCCCGTTAGTTTTGAACGTTTCATGACGTGCATAGCTATTCTAGGCTTTTTTGCGTCCCACACAAATTTTGTCAGTATGCTATTAATTTGAGAAAAGAAATTTTTGGGCAGGTGAATTGGTATCATTTGTAGAAAAAAAAGGATTCGGGGCAAAATATTCATTTTTATGATGTTGATGCGGCCTATCCACGTAAACGCGGTCTTTGTCCAGATGGACAGATCTTTTTTAATTGTGTTAAGTAACGGTGGGAAATTTGCAGCATATAGTGTATCAAGACTGTCCGTTAACTGTATACCTAAGTATCGAAAGGAAGATTTGGCCCAGGTGAAGGGGAACGAAGCTTGTAAGCTGTTAGTCAATGTGGGAGTCAAGTTGATCGGCAGAATTTCAGACTTGGAGAAATTAATTTTGAAATTAGAGAGTAATCCGAATAATTTTAATTCTTTCATCAGGACTGGCAATGAGATCAGGGGTTCTGAGAGGTGAAACAGTACGTCGTCTGCGTATGCGGACAGTTTATGCTCATTATTTCCTACCTTCAGGCCCCTGATGTCAGCATTTGCTCTGACAGTACTCAGTAACGGTTCCAGCACTAGAGCGAAGAGTAGAGGGGAAAGGGGGCACCCCTGTCTCGTGCCATTTCGAATTGCGAATTGGGGGGAAAGCACTCCATTCACCTTGACCTGTGCACAGGGGGTAGAATATAGGGCTAAGATAGACGACATCATGCGTGTTTTCAGCCCTAAAGCCTCCAACACTGCTTTGAGGAATGACCAATCGACCCGGTCAAAGGCCTTTTCGGCGTCTGTGGATAGGATGATGTAAGGTTTAGGGTTAGGATCTGAGCGGGCCCAATGAATAAGTTGTATTGCTCTTATTGAATTGTCTCTCGCTTCCCTTCCTTTGATGAACCCGGTTTGGTCCGGATGGATAATGTGGGGCAGAAGACACCCAAGTCTATCTGCTAAAACTTTTGCCAGAATCTTAATGTCAATATTAAGAAGGGATATGGGACGGTAACTTTGGGGGAGCGTCAGATCTTTACCATCTTTTGGCAGCACAGTGATGTGTGCCAAAAGAGCTCCTGGAGGGATGGGTGACCCCTCTGCTGTGGAATTGAAATAGGTGCACATGTAGGGTAATAGGAGAGGCAGGAAGGTTTTATAATATGACCCAGTATATCCATCCGGTCCAGGGCTTTTTCCTGTAGGGAGGGACTTCACCACCAATTCAATCTCCCTAGAGGAAATTGGAAGTTCAAGGTCAGTACATTGTTCTGCACTTAGGGGTGGGACGCCAGCTGAGGCTAAGTAATCTGTTATGGCAGTGGCTCTGGGTTTCTGACTATCTGGGGGGCATTCAGGATTTAAGTTATATAGGCCTGAATAATAATCTCGGAACCCCGAGGCAATTTTGGAGGACTGGATCAGAGTGTCTCCGGATGGAGAGCGAAGCTTTTGTACATATGTTTGAGCATGTTTCTTGCGGATAGCTCTCGCAAGCATACGGCCGCACTTATTGCCATGTTCGTAATATTTGTGCGATAAGTGTCTGACTTTCTTGCGGATCTGTCGATCAAGCAAACGCAGGAACAAGTCCCTCAATTCATTCCGTCTCTGTAATGCCTCGGGGCTCCCATTTTGTTTATGTTTGAGTTCAGCTTCTTGTAGAGCTGCTAACACCCTGTCAAAATCTGCTTGAAGCCTCTTTTTAAGTTTTGCTCCTAGGGATATGAACTCTCCTCTGATCACAGCTTTATGGCCCTCCCACACTATGCCCGCGCTAAGGTCGTCTGTGACATTTTCTTTGAAGTAATTTGTGATAGTTTCTGACACTTTAGCCACTGCTGCTGTGTCATCTAGCAGATTGTCATTCAACCGCCATGTCCAGGCCCCACGGGAGCTGGAGGGGAGGGTGATGAGCACTTCCACTGGTGCATGATCAGATATGGTAATATTCCCGATGGAGGCCGATTGCACGAGCTCTAGTGTGGGCCGGTCCACGTAAATGTGGTCTATGCGAGTGTACACATTATGTACAGCAGAGTGGTAGCTAAAGTCTTTTTCTTTAGGGTGGAGAACTCTCCAACTATCAAGTAATAGATGTGAGTGAAGGGATTTTCTAAAGTGTTTCAAAAATGCGTACGAATGTGTTTGACTGGAATTGGAAGTGTCCATTGAGGGGTCTGGGCTAACGTTGAAATCTCCTCCTAGAATGACGAAACCTTCTTTAAATTCTGTCAGCATTTCAAGGGTATTGTCTAAGAAAGTGATTTGTTCCATATTAGGTGCATAAATTGAGGCAAATGTAAACTTTTTCCCTGCTATACTACCTTTCAGGAAGATGTAACGGCCCAGTGGGTCTATTTTACTGTCTGAGAGTTGAAAGGGGCAGGTCCTATGAATTGCGATCGTGCTGCCTTTAGATTTAGAGGAGGGGGAGGTACTATGGAACCATTGATTGAATATGTGAGTAGGAAGCCTAGGTATGGAATGATGGGTGAAGTGGGTTTCCTGTAGGAAAACCACTTGAGCTTTTAGCTTTTTAAGTTCCCACCAGAGTTTATTTCTTTTCTCAGGGGAGCAGAGGCCTCTAATGTTATATGAAATTACCTTAATTGTAGACATTTTTACGTAGGTAGCAGAGAGGTCGTTGGGTGATCAGACTCGCCCGACACAGGATCCTAAACAGCGGAACGCTCCTAGGGAGAACAGAAGAGGATGGACAGATAGGGAGAGGGAAGAAAAACAGATGGTTAAAGGAATATAAAACAAAAACTGATAAATTAACAACAGCAATACAATGCAGTAGTAACGAAGCTTGTAAACAAAACCTCGATGTGTTAGGTGTGGGGTCTCCCCTCCTAAGAGGGAGGACCACAGACCCAAACCTAATGTCCCGAAAAGGGACCATACCCAGTTGAGGGTGGCCTACGTGGGGAAACGTGAGCCCGTACATAAAGGAGAGGGAAGGGACCCCATCTCCTATCACCGCATCTGAAAAAAGGCTGGGGAATAGGGAAGGGAGTATATTCAGCTAGTTAGCTTATAGTCCACTATTTCCTAGGTGGGACCAAAGTATTCTTATCAGATAAAAGTATATGAAAAAAAAGGGGGGGGGATTGGGAACGGTGATAAAAAGGAAAAAGAAAGTTCAAAAGTTAAAGAAAACTTGTGTTTCCTGTCTCTCTCTTTTCTTCTCTCTTCTCTTCTCTTTAAAAGAATGTGGGACCCATCACAAGCACGGGTTGCCATGTTCAATGGACTGGGTTGAGAGGTAGAAACAGGTCGTCTCTGGAGGGTATAAGCTCTAAGAAATGCAGGAACAAAGTTCGGCTAGGTAGAGCTCTTCATTCCTATTGTTGCTTGTAGAGGAAACGCACATCAAAGGTATCTGGTGATGCTTCTGAGTCGAAAACTTAAGGTGATGGTGGTTTCCAAGGGGGTTTGGAGGATCTCTGCATCAATCAGGAGTCCTGGTTCAGGTGCTGCCTATCCCTCCGTCTGTTTTTGCGTGTAACCGTCGACCATGTTTGCGAGGAATGTTGTACTGGTGCATCAGATGGTCCTCTCCAATCTGGAAAATCAATGGGTCCCAAACCAAGAGTTGAGAGAAAGTGGGGTAGATCATCTTTATTACGTAAAGTGACTTGTCTGCCATCTTTGGTCACTTGCAAGTAAAAAGGAAAGCCCCAACGATACGTAAGTCCTGCTTCCTGGATCGCCGCCAGAAGGGGGCGCAGAGCCCTGCGTTGCATTAAGGTGCGCCTGGATATGTCTTGGTAGAAAAATAAACGTGCTCCGTCGAAGTCATAAAATGGCCTGTTGCGCATTTTCTGCATGATACTGTCCTTAAGAGTGTATTTGTGGAGCTTGCAAATTATATCCCTGGGATTATCAGCATCTTGAGATGGAGGTCTTAACGCTCTGTGTGCCCTGTCTATTTCGATGGGTGCGGAAGCTGGTAAACCCAGGATGTCTCTGAAAATGTCTGTTAGTGTAGGGATGATATCTCTGGAGGCCGTGGCCTCCGGCAGACCTTTGATCCTGATATTAACCCTCCTACTGCGGTTTTCGACATCATCCAATTGACATAGCAATGTCTCTATTTGCTGGTCTTGTGTTTTGCACCTAGATTGCAGTAGAGCAATGGTGGGGAGAGCCTCCTCTAGTTTCTCTTCCAGAGATTCCACTCTGTTTCCCAAGTGTGAGGTATCGGCCTTAAGCTGGGCTATATCCTCAGTGAATGCTTTCTCCACTCTAGATGTGAAGCGTTCTAGATCTTCTCTGGTAGGGAGGGACATAATATGGCGTCTAATGTCTTCCTCACTTAAGAAGTCTGACACTTCAGAGCGACCATCCAGGGATACAGGGGACGTTGGAGGGACAGATTCACTCACCGAGCCTGGGGATGCAGCTTGTGAGGCTGGAGAAGCCGTGTCTTTTAATGTCCGACTTGTAGCTGCAGCTGGCTGGGACGATTTGACTGCTTTCTGTGTTTTCCCGGCCGGCGCCATCTTGGAAGCAGCGCGGCCTTGTCCTCGGGTCCCGGGAAAGTAGGATTCCAGCTGTCCCTGCCGGTATTTGTCCGTCCGTTGTGGCTCAGAAGACTGTTGAGCCCGCTGTGACATGTGGGGAGCCGTTAAACACCGGTTTTCCCCGTTTTAGCTAAGATTTCTGCGGCGGTGAGACGGAGCTGAGGCGAAACACAACCTCACTCCTCCATAGCCAGGACACGCCCCTTGTTTTTTTGTTTTAAAATCAATTTTTTTTGTTTTATTTTTTTTTTTTAAATCAAGTTTTATTTTTTTTTATTTTTTTTTTTGGAAAATCAAGTTTTATTTTTTTTTGGGTTTTTAAATCAAGTTTTTAATTTTTTTTGGTTTTTGAGAAAATCAATTTTTTTTGTTTTTTTTGTTTTAAAATCAATTTTTTTTTTTTTTTTTGAAAATCAAGTTTTATTTTTTTGTGGATTTTTTATGTATTTTCGAGAAACAGCCCTCCTTTTTTAAATTAGGTTAAACAGCCATTTATGTTCAGCCAAAAAAATAAAGAGAAGGCCCAGAATGGGGTCAGCAAAACAGGAAATGAAGGACATGATCAATGTTTTGGGGTTTCAAAAAGGGCATTTAGATTCGACCCAAAACATCAATCATGTCCTTTGTTTCCTGCTGCATACGATCCAGCCGATTACGCATTTCATCGATGTCCTTATTCCAGGCCATTATTTGACCAATTAGCCGTTGGGCACTTTCTGAAGTGAAATAGTCACTTCGTGTACCTAAAGTGGAATGAAACCAAAAAATGTATTTAGAAATATGCACACATACATAGTTTACCTTACCATAATAAAGCTGTTGTCTCAGACACTGACCTGGTGGGGTGCCCATGTAGCCTAATTCCTCCACATCCTCGGGGGTGGCACTGTTGCTTGAATCAAGCACAACCAGATCCCCTAAAATAGAGTAGAAAAATTACATTAAACAAAAGGCAGCCATGCATAGATTACCGTAAGCTGGTGTGTCAGACACTCACCTGGTGGGGTGCCCATGTCGCCCACCTCTCCTTCCTCCACATCCTCAGTGGGGATTGGGCTGATTTCCCAATCATGTTTGGCTTGGGGTGGACTGTCTTCTTGTTGGCTGAGTGATTTTTCCCCTATGTGAAACAAAATATTATTAATCTACTTAGCACACAGATATTTTAGTACATAGTAATTTTCCAACATTTGTAGTGAAGTGGTTTGTGTAGAGTTCCTATTTTACCTCAATATTTAAAATTATAAAGACATATCGGATAGATAGATATCTAGATATCAATATCTCAAAATATAGTTAATAATATTTTGATCTCTCTCTCTCTCTCTCTCTCTCTCTCTATATCTGGAACAAAATCTATAAATATCTAACTAAATGTAAATAAAAAAAGATAACTTAAAATATTCCAAAAGAATGTTTTACATTTCTATATCTATCTATCTATATATATCTATATCTATATCTATATCTATATATCTATATCTATATCTATATATCTATATATATATATATATATATATATATATTTATATATATATATATATATATATCTATATATATATATATATATATATATATATATATATATATATATATATATATATATATATATATATATATATATATATATATATATATATATATATATATATATATATATATTTATTTTTATATATATATATATATATATATATTTATTTTTATATATATATATATATATATATATATATATATATATATATATATTTTTATATATATATATATATATATATATATATATATTTTTTTTTTATATATATATATATATATATTTTTTATATATATATATATATATATATATATATATATATATATATATATATATATATATATATATATATATATATTTTTATATATATATATATATATATTTTTATATATATATATATATATTTTTATATATATATATATATATTTTTTTTTTTTAAATATATATATATATATATATATTTTTTTTTATATATATATATATTTTTTTATATATATATATATATATATATAGATAGATCTATCTATAGATATGTAACAAGGTTTAGTAAAAGATCGGTTGAAACGATGAACCAAAAAATCGTATAGGAAGGAAAAGCACATGGAGCAGTATACAAGGTAATAAACACAAGAGAAAAACACGACAAGTACTTACTTTTTTTAAGCACTTTCCGGATCCGTCTGTATTGATCCGGCTCCCTGAGTTTCAGGTCAGACCATCTTTTTCGAAGTTGATCTCGGGAGCGCTGTACCCCAAAAGAAGCCTGCAAAGTGTCCACGACCTTCGCCATTATTTTGGCCTTGCGCAAATTTGGCCGTGCGTACGGCCCATACTTCCCATCATAGTCGTCTTTGTGAAGAATGGCCACCATCTCCACCATCTCTTTAAAACTCATATTGGAGGCCTTAAATCTAGGCCTCACAGATTTGGTTGACGTTCCAGCCTCCGGGCTTTTTCCACTACCTGAGGACATGTCAGGTGTCTCCGCCATTATTTACCCCACTACGCGCCGTAACTAAAAATGGGCGGAGAACATGAGTTAAAATCGAACGTCAGGGGCGGGCGACGCAGGCGGAGTTTCACACATGCGTAGTGTATAAAGAGGGGCCTTGCGCACGTGTCGTACGTACGTTCTGTGCGTCGAATTAGGGGGCGGAGAACATGAGTTAATTTCGAACGTCAGGGGCGGGCGACGCAGGCGGAGTTTCACACATGCGTAGTGTATAAAGAGGGGCCTTGCGCACGTGTCGTACGTACGTTCTGTGCGTAGGTGATAGTGGACCAGGACGTTACAAAACGAAGGTAATTTTAAATTTTTTTTTTGGGGGGTTTTATGGTCATGACTTTGTAGCAAGCGGCCTATATGGCTTGATAGATTGATGAGGCCTACATAGGGAGAAGATGATGAGGGGTTAGCAGAAACCTATAATAAGTGTTTTTTGTCTTGTGACTTTATCTTTTCCAGATATAATGAATCCCCTATTTAAGGATCCAGAGTTCCTTACAGCTTTTATTTTGAAATATCGAGAGATGAGGAATTTGTGGGAGGTGAAACACCCTCAGTATTATGCAAAGCATGTGAGGAAGTCAACGCTGGAGAGACTTCTGTCCTTTGTCCAGGCGACCATCCCGGGAGCAACAATGGAGACAGTGCTCAAGAAAATTGGGGTCTTGAGGAACATGTATAAGAGGGAGCATAGGAAGATCCAGGAATCAAGGAGATCAGGAGCATCAGCAGATGATGTTTATGTACCCAGGCTGTGGTACTACAATCAACTCCGTTTTCTTGATGACCAGAATGAAGCCAGGGCATCACTTTCAACCCTTCCCTCCACCCTTCCCTCCACCCTTCCCTCCACCCCAGCAGAGGCTGATGAGGAGCAAGCTGGGTCTTCCATCCTGGATGAACCGGATATGACCATCTGGAGTCAGGTAAATTATTTTAACAAATATTTACTGTACTAATATTAATGATGTTAACTGGATGTTATAATTGTCTAAAATAATTTTGCACTCAAAATTGTGTATACATATCAAATGACAGTAGTGGCTAAATATGTTTGGCACCTGCTTGAAATAATTAGGGTGTCTGATTAGACTCTTTTATTAAAGAGATGTATTCACATTGAATTTGCTAGTCATGAGAAGCAAACTGTGTGTCATTGATGAACCCAAAAAAATATACTAAAACTATTGTCCTTTTTTTATACACAGGATGAGTCCATCCAGGAGGAATGTGGGGAAAGTGGCAGGCATGAGGAGACCGGGCCCATGGACAGCCTGGAGGAGGCCGGATTCACCATCATCCTGGAGGAGGCTGGGCCCAGTGTCAGGCAGGAGGTGGCTGCTCCCAGTGAGGTGGCTGGGCCAAGTGAGGTGGCTGGGCCCAGTAGGAGCCTGACCCAATCCCAAGTGCCTCCCCTCCACCTTCCCAAAAAAAGGGCCAGGAAGGGGATGGTCACACAGGACGCATCCCTGCGCCTCATGCAAGAGGCCACCCGTTTTTTAACAAGCCCCCCCGAAGCGGAAGAATCCTACGGCTGCTACTTAGCCAGCAGGCTTCTTCAGATGGATTGGGAGCAGCGCCTCATTTGTGAGCGCCTATTTGGGGAAACAATCCATAAGGGGCTGCAGGGCACGCTAACACAAAACACCCAACTACATGAGGCAGCCCCCCCTCCTCCTCCTCCTCCTCCTCCTCCTCCTCCTGCCACAACTGAAACACCAGAGCCACAGCCTCAAAAGAAGGCTACAGGGAAGGCTGCAGGGAAGGCTGCAGGGCAGCGTGGAGGAAAGGCTGCAGGGAAGAGAAGAAAGTGATGACCTGGGTTCAGTCTGGTCTGACAGAAGACGCAGGCTGTTGTAGGACCACAGTCTGGGGACATCTAGATCATCTGCTGGTGCTGTTGATCTCTGGGATTCTTGGACCAGATTGTGCTCCCTCTTATATGGACTCCGCAAGATCCCAATTTTCTTGTACACCGACTTTTTCCAGCGTTGACTTCCTCTTTATTTTATTTTGACCATGAATAAATGGATCTTTTTTGAGTTTAGCAAAAGACTTTATGTGTTTTCTTTTAAATCATTGATTTTACACACAATGTTAAATTAACAAGGGACAACAATCTCATTGAGTTTGAAAAAAACACACCAAAAATACATTACTAATGTTAATAATGTTCAAGTGGTAAGTCTTGAAAATAAAAAAATCTACATAACCAAAAACGGTGCTTTGGGTTAACTTTATCTAAAAACTAAAAAATAATCACTAGAAAAAAAAAAATAGAACAATGGGTTCTTTGTGGTAACTTTACAAACCTAAAAAAAAAAAAAATAAGGGAAAAAGTATTATTAGTATGGAAACATTGTTTTTAAAAAGCATACTATATCATTCATGCGATCAAAGAGAAAAAGAATCCAGAAATCAGTTTGGGAGAACTCTGATTATGAACAGCAAAACACCTTCGTTCTTTAGAACATTCGTAAAGAAGAAATAAAATGCGCTGCATTCAACGATCACAGATTTTGCAGCGTGATGAATGTGCTACCTACAATACGAACACTAGTTTTACTAGACCGAGTGCTTCCGTTTAGTTTTTGCTTATGAGCATGCGTCGTTTTTTTGTCCGTAGGACTAGCATACAGACGAGCGGACTTCGGGGTCCGTCGTAGTTACGACGTAAAGATTTGAAGCATGTTTCAAATCTAAAGTACGTCGGATTTGAGGCTAAAAAAGTACGTTGAAAGTCCGGAGAAGCCCACACACGATCGGATTACCAGCCAGCTTTAGTCCGTCAGCGTCCGTTGGACTTTTGTAGCTGAAAAGTCCGACCGTGTGTACGCGGCATAAGAACCAGTAGAAAAGTAGGAAAAAGTTTGTAAGATAAAGAAAAGGGATAGGGTTAATGTAAACAATCATCATTAAGCTTAATTATGCAAATAAGTAAGAAAGTGGCGTACTGGGCACACGAGAATCACAAACCCAGAGGCCTAATAGCTATCCAGGGAATTCCTCCAAAGCAACAGGAGGGAGGAATACCCAAGGATAGAAAGATGGGGAGAGCAGTGAGTGTCTCCCAAGACCACGACAGCCAAAACATATAGGCAAAAAGTAGATTATATTAATACCCAAAATCGGCTATAATAAGTATTTAGTAAGGGTACAGAGAACGGAAATCCCCATTGATATGCTATATGATTTTGTTGACGGATTTGAAGAAAAGGTTCTAAAGCTCTCCATTTAGCAACTGTAACACCCCTTTCACACGGGGCGCTTTGCAGGCACTACAACGCCAAAAATAGCGCCTACAAAGCACTCCAAAAGAGCCTCTGCAATGTGAAAGCCCCCGAGGGCTTTCACACTGGAGCGGTGTGCTGGCAGGACTCTAAAAAAAGTCCTGCTAGCAGCATCTTTGGAGCGGTGAAGGAGCAGTGTGTATATCGCTCCTCCACCTCTCCTGCCCATTGAAATGAATGGGGCAGCGTGGCTATACTGCAGGCATAGCGCTGCTGCAGCAGCGCTTTGCAGTGGTTTTAACCCTTTCTTGGCCGCACCCCGCTAGCGCAGTAAAATTGACGGTAAAGCGCCGCTAAAAATAACGGCGCTTTACCGCTGATGCACCCACCGCACCAGTGTGAAAGGGGCTTTATTGGGGAAAGATCAGCAAACAGCTGGTAAGGGTGATCCTGAAAAGCGAGGAGTCTTTTCCTTGTGCTGCAGCCAAAAGTTGCTCTTTGGTGAGAAAAAAATGAAGTTTTGCCCTATTTATATCGCAAGGTGGACCTTCAGCTTTGCGTGGCATTAAAGCCCTATGAATCCTGTGGAGCTCTAATCGATCAATTGGGATTAACGGCAGTAATTCTTGGAATAGAGCAGTTATAGTCGATTTGGAGATCAACAACTACCTCAGGAATTCCACAAATGCGTAAGTTAGAGCGACGCGCTCTATTCTCAAAATCTTCCAGACCCATTTGTAAAGTGAGCTTTTCCTCTTTAATCACTTGCCGTCCACGCTATAGCTGAATGACGGCCACAGCGCGGACCTAAATTTCTGGGAGGCCGTCATACGACGGCCTCCCCTTTGCATGCTCCCTGCGCGCGAGACTCGGGTGATCACAGATCCGAGTAAGGGGTCCCAATGACAGCTGATCACGTGATGTAAACAAAAGCTCGGAAATCTTCTTTTTTTTTCTCCTCACGCTGACAGTGTGAGGAGAAAAAAAAGCCGATC
Source organism: Lithobates septentrionalis (assembly GCA_037952835.1). Lineage (NCBI taxonomy): Eukaryota > Metazoa > Chordata > Amphibia > Anura > Ranidae > Lithobates > Lithobates septentrionalis. The sequence continues at coordinate 389,628 of JBBDGP010000670.1, read as the reverse complement.
ACCGGCTTATGTGCAAGGGACATCGGTTCCGAAGAGGAAGAGGCAATTCTGCCTCATCTGTGCCCTGCCAGTACCCCCTGCCAGTGTCCACCAGTGCCACCTATCAATGCCCATGAGTGCCACCTATCAATGCCCACCAGTGGTGCCAATCAGTGCCACCTAGCAGTGCTGCCTATCAGTGTAACCGATCAGTGCCCATCACTGCCACCCATCAGTGCCCATCACTGCCACCCATCAGTGTCCATCAGTGCCGCCTCATCAGCGTACATCAATGAAGGAGAAAAATTACCTGTTTGCAAAATTTTATAACAAAATATAAAAAAATATAATATTTTTTTTTTTTTTTTTAAATTTCGGTATTTTTTTTTTTTTAACAAAAAATAAAAACTGCAGAGGTGATCAAATGCCACCAAAAGAAAGCTCTATTTGTGAGAAAAAAATGATAAAAATTTCATTTGGGTACAGTGTTGTATGGCCGCGCAATTGTCATTTAACCACTTGCCTACAGGGCACTTTCACCCCCTTCCTGCCCAGACCAATTTTCAGCTTTCAGCGCTCTCACACTTTGAATGACAATTACTCAGTCATGCAACACTGTACCCAAATGAAATTTGCGTCCTTTTTTTCACACAAATAGAGCTTTCTTTTGGTGGTATTTAACCACTTCAGCCCCGGAAGGTTTTACCCCCTTCCTGACCAGAGCACTTTTTACAATTCGGCACTGCGTCGCTTTAACTGCTAATTGCGCGGTCATGCAATGCTGTACCCAAACGAAATTTGCGTCCTTTTCTTCCCACAAATAGAGCTTTCTTTTGATGGTATTTGATCACCTCTGCCGTTTTTATTTTTTGCGCTATACACGGAAAAAGACCGAAAATTTTGAAAAAAAATGATATTTTCTACTTTTTGTTCTAAAAAAAATCCAATAAACTCAATTTTAGTCATACATTTAGGCCAAAATGTATTCGGCCACATGTCTTTGGTAAAAAAAATGTCAATAAGTGTATATTTATTGGTTTGCGCAAAAGTTATAGCGTCTACAAACTAGGGTACATTTTCTGGAATTTACACAGCCTTTAATTTATGACTGCCTATGTCGTTTCTTGAGGTGCTAAAATGGCAGGGCAGTACAAAACCCCCACAAATGACCCCATTTTGGAAAGTAGACACCCCAAGGAATTTGCTGAGAGGCATGTTGAGCCCATTGAATATTCATTTTTTTTGTCCCAAGTGATTGAATAATGATAAAAAAAAAAAAAATTACAAAAAGTTGTCACTAAATGATATATTGCTCACACAGGCCATGGGCATATGTGGAATTGCACCCCAAAATACATTTAGCTGCTTCTCCTGAGCACGGGGATACCACATGTGTGGGACTTTTTGGGAGCCTAGCCGCGTACGGGGCCCCGAAAACCAAGCACCGCCTTCAGGATTTCTAAGGGCGTACATTTTTGATTTTACTCCTCACTACCTATCACAGTTTTGAAGGCCATAAAATGCCCAGATGACATAAAACCCCCCCAAATGACCCCATTTTGGAAAGTAGACACCCCAAGCTATTTGCTTTGGGGCATGTTGAGTCCATGGAATGTTTTATATTTTGACACAAGTTGCGGGAAAGTGACAATTTTTTTTTTTTTTTTGCACAAAGTTGTCACTAAATGATATATTGCTCACACAGGCCATGGGCATATGTGGAATTGCACCCCAAAATACATTTAGCTGCTTCTCCTGAGTATGGGGATACCACATGTGTGGGACTTTTTGTGAGCCTAGCCGCGTACGGGACCCCGAAAACCAATCACTGCCTTCAGGATTTCTAAGGGCGTACATTTTTGATTTTACTCCTCACTGCCTATCACAGTTTCGGAGGCCATGGAATGCCCAGGTGGCACAAACCCCTCCAAATGACCCCATTTTGGAAAGTAGACACCCCAAGCTATTTGCTGAGAGGCATGGTGAGTATTTTGTAGCTCTCATTTGTTTTTGAAAATAAAGAAAGACGAGAAAAACATTTTTTTTTTCTTTTTTCAATTTTCAAAACTTTGTGACAAAAAGTGAGGTCTGCAAAATACTCACTATACCTCTCATCAAATAGCTTGGGGTGTCTACTTTCCAAAATGGGGTCATTTGGGGGGGTTTTGTGCCACCTGGGCATTCCATGGCCTCCGAAACTGTGATAGGCAGTGAAGAGTGAAATCAAAAATTTACGGCCTTAGAAAGCCTGAAGGCGGTGCTTGGTTTTCGGGGTCCCGTACGCGGCTAGGCTCCCAAAAAGTCTCACACATGTGGTATCTCCGTACTCAGGAGAAGCAACAGAATGTATTTTGGGGTGTAATTTCACATATTCCCATGGCATGTTTGAGCAATATATCATTTAGTGACAACTTTGCGCAAAAAAAAAAATAAAAAATTGTCTCTTTCCCGCAACTTGTGTCACAATATAAATTATTCCATGGACTCAACATGACTCTCAGCAAATAGCTTGGAGTGTCTACTTTCCAAAATGGGGTCATTTGGGGGGGTTTTGAACTGTCCTGGCATTTTATGCACAACATCTAGAAGCTTATGTCACACATCACCCACTCTTCTAACCACTTGAAGACAAAGCCCTTTCTGACACTTATTGTTTACATAAAAAAATAATTTTTTTTTGCAAGAAAATTACTTTGAACCCCCAAACATTATATATATTTTTTTAAAGCAAATGCCCTACAGATTAAAATGGTGGGTGTTTCATATTTTTTTTTTCACACAGTATTTGCGCAGCGATTTTTCAAACGCATTTTTTGGGGAAAAAACACACTTTTTTACATTTTAATGCACTAAAACACACTATATTGCCCAAATGTTTGATGAAATAAAAAAGATGATCTTAGGCCGAGTACATGGATACCAAACATGACATGCTTTAAAATTGCGCACAAACGTGCAGTGGCGACAAACTAAATACATTTTTAAAAGCCTTTAAAAGCCTTTACAGGTTACCACTTTAGATTTACAGAGGAGGTCTACTGCTAAACTTACTGCCCTCGATCTGACCTTCGCGGTGATACCTCACATGCATGGTGCAATTGCTGTTTACATTTGACGCCAGACCGACGCTTGCGTTCGCCTTAGCGCGAGAGCAGGGGGGACAGGGGTGCTTTTTTTTTTTTTTTTTCTTTTCTTTATTATTATTATTATTTTTTTATCTTATTTTTAAACTGTTCCTTTCATTTTTTTTTTTTTTAAATCATTTTTATTGTTATCTCAGGGAATGTAAATATCCCCTATGATAGCAATAGGTAGTGACAGGTACTCTTTTTTGCAAAAATTGGGGTCTATTAGACCCTAGATTTCTCCTCTGCCCTCAAAGCATCTGACCACACCAAGATCGGTGTGATAAAATGCTTTCCCAATTTCCCAATGGCGCTGTTTACATCCGGCGAAATCTAAGTCATAAAATGCTCGTAGCTTCCGGTTTCTTAGGCCATAGAGATGTTTGGAGCCACTCTGGTCTCTGATCAGCTCTATGGTCAGCTGGCTGAATCACCGGCTGCATTTTCAGGTTCCCTGTTGAGACAGGAGAGCCAGAGAAAAACACGGAAGACGTTGGGGGGGGCATTCCCTCCCACTGCTTGTAAAAGCAGTCTAGAGGCTAATTAGCCACTAGGATTGCTTTTACATGAAAGCCGACCGCTGGCTGAAAAGAATGATACCAAGATGATACCTAAACCTGCAGGCATCATTCTGGTATAACCACTCAAAGTCGTGAATTGCGTTCCTGAAGACAAAAAAATGGTTAACAATAAAGCACAGTAAACGGTAAGGTATAAAAAATTGCATACCTGAAAAGCAAACATGATAAAACATAATAACAATAAAACATTGCAGAATAGAATACAGTAAAAAAGAGCAGAACAATAGAGAGAGAGAATAGAGAGAGAGAACAATAAAACGACAACTATTTTTTTTTTATTTTATATTTTTGTATGTGTTTTTTTTTTTTTTTTTTTACACTTTTTTTTTGTAACTAACTTTTATAACTGTAACCGGTTCCATGTTCGGGTCTCTCAAAATGCGATGGCATCTTGGGAGACCCTATGAAAGTGTGCCTAGTCTGTGCAATGCTGTACCCTACGCTAATACTCAACTAGTGTATGGTAGCGTTCAAAACATTCACCAATGTAAAGACCAGGATTGTCAGGACAGGAGGGACAATAATAGCGGGTGTCTCGCCTATATCCGCGCTTGCTGCAGACACAACATCTTTTTTGGGGGGGTTCGCTGGGTAGGGGTACTCGTGAGGACAAAAAGAAAATGCCTCTCATGCAGCCGACTGCATTTGGTTGGGGATGTGAATGGGGGAAGTACGGGTGCTGCAGAAGCGGTGGGTTCCCAATTAGGATTGGCGAATGCAGCAGGAAGGGCACTATGGGCACGACGGGCCTGTGTTTGTCTTTTTGGTGGCAGCGGGACACTACTTGTGCTTGCCACCTCACAAGCTTGAACTGCACTTATGGGACTCGCGACGTCACCAAGTGTTACTGCAGTGCTGGTTTGACTATGACCGGGGTGTACTAGGCCGCTGGTGCTTGCCAGTTCACCAAAACACTACCAAAAAAACTGTTAGCGATCGCAGGGATCAGGCCTGACTCTGCGAACGCTGCAGTTATGCGTTTAGTGTTTTGTAAGTGACAGTGATCGATCGATACTGCACTTGGGTGGGCTGGGCCGGGCCGGGCGGAGGGGCAAAACGCAGGTGCTAGCAGGTATCTGGGCTGATCCCGCTAACACTGCGTTTGTGGGAACCCTAAACTGCTGGGGACGCCAGTATAGATCTGATCGGATCAGATATTGATCCGATCAGATACTATACCACTAAGGGAGGTGTATGCTGCGTGCGTGGGTGTTAGCGGTACTGGCGCTAATCTGACGGTGCCTGGGGCTGGTGCTTGCCAGTTCACCAAAACGCTACCAAAAAAACTGTTAGCGATCGCAGGGATCAGGCCTGACTCTGCGAACGCTGCAGTTATGCGTTTAGTGTTTTGTAAGTGACAGTGATCGATCGATACTGCACTTGGGTGGGCTGGGCTGGGCCGGGCGGACGGGAAAAACGCAGGTGCTAGCAGGTATCTGGGCTGATCCCGCTAACACTGCGTGTTTGGGAACCCTAAACTGCTGGGGACGCTAGTATAGATCTGATCGGATCAGATATTGATCCGTTCAGATACTATACCACTAAGGGAGGCGTATGCTGCGTGCGTGGGTGTTAGCGGTACTGGCGCTAACCTGACGCTGCCTGGGGCTGGTGCTTGCCAGTTCACCAAAACGCTACCAAAAAAACTGTTAGCAATCGCAGGGATCAGGCCTGACTATGCGAACGCTGCAGTTATGCGTTTAGTGTTTTGTAAGTGACAGTGATCGATCGATACTGCACTTGGGTGGGCTGGGCTGGGCCGGGCGGAGGGGCAAAACACAGGTGCTAGCGGGTATCTGGGCTGATCCCGCTAACACAGCGTTTTCGGGAACCCTAAACTGCTGGGGACGCTAGTATAGATCTGATCGGATCAGATATCGATCCATTCAGATACTATACCACTAAGGGAGGCGTATGCTGCGTGCGTGGGTGTTAGCGGTACTGGCGCTAATCTGACGCTGCCTGGGGCGACGCATATCACCGCCGGGCAATCAGGGGGCTAAACCTTTATTCGGTAATAAACGGCGGGTGCCCTGACACTATAAAAAATAAACGAACTAACCAGCGTCACCCGTAATGGTTATACGGTGATCAGTGGTGAAAGGGTTAACTAGGGGGCAATCAAGGGGTTAAAACATTTATTAGATAGTATATGGGGGTCCCTGTCGCTATAAAACGCTGACGGCGAACCTAAATATTTACGTCCTAACTAGCGTCACCAGCGACACTAATACAGCGATCAGAAAAATGATCGCTTAGCGACACTGGTGAGGGGGGGTGATCAAGGGGTTAAAACTTTATTAGGGGGGGTTAGGGGGGTACCCTAGACCTAAAGGGGGGTAATACTCACTGCCCTAACACTGTAACTGTCACAAACTGACACTATGCAGTAATCAGAAAAAAAAAAAAAAATACTGCTAATGTCAGTTTGTGACAGGGGGGGGGGGGGTGATTGGGGGGGGGATCGGGGGGCGATCGGGGGGGGATCGGGGGTGTAAAGTATGCCTGGCATGTTCTACTGTGTGTGTGTGTGTTGTGTGCACTCACTTGTCTTCTCTCCTCGGCGCTGGAACGGAAACTGCCAGACCCGAGGAGAGATGACATCACATCCTCTGCCTGTGTGAAACTACACACAGGCAGAGGAGGATTCCCATTGGCTGGGAGTGATCGCGAGGGGGGGGCCACGATCGGATGGTCTCCCCCTCGCCTCCCGACGCTCCCAGTCAAATGCCGACCGCCGTTGGCACCGGGGGGGGGGTCCGATCGGACCCCCCGCCCGCTGGAGGCAGATCACGTACGGGTACGTGATTCTGCCTGCCCGTGCCATTCTGCCGCAGTATATCTGCGTTAGGCGGTCGGCAAGTGGTTAATCACTAGTGGGTTTTTTATTTTTTGTGCTATAAATAAAAAAAGACTGAAAATTTGGTGAAAAAATGCCTTTTTCTTTGTTTCTGTCATAAAATTTTGCAAATTAGTAATATTTATTCATAAATTTTGGCCAAAATTTACACGACTACATATCTTTGGTAAAAATAACCCTAATTAGTGTATATTATTTGGTTTTTGTGAAAGTTATAGAGTCTACAAGCTATGGTGCAAATCATTGAAAATTGATCACACCTGATCACACCTGATGTACTGAAGACTTATCTAATTTCATGAGACACTAACAAGCCAGGAAAGTACAAATACCCACAAAATGACCCCATTTTGGAAAGCAGACACCCCAACGTATAATCTATGAGGCATAATGAGTGTTTTGAAAGGTTCATTTTTTTCCAGAAGTTTTTGGAAAATGTGGAAAAAAAATGAAAACACATTTTTTTTTCACAAAGTTGTCTATTTTTAAGATATTTCCAACACATAGCATGTACATAGCAAAAATGGCACCCCAAAATACATTCTGCTACTCCTCCTGAGTATGGCGATACCACATGTGTGAGACTTTTACACAGCCTGGCCACATATAGAGGCCCGCCAGGCAAGTAGCACCTATAGGCGTTCTACAAGCATAAATTACACATCTCATTTCTCAACCACCTATTACAGTTTTGAAGGCCCTGGAGCCCCAGGACAAAGGAAACACCCTCAAAATGACCCCATTTTGGAAAGCAGACACCCCAATGTATAATCTGTGAGGCATAATGAGTCTTTTGAACGGTTCATTTTTTTCCAGAAGTTTTTGGAAAATGTGGGAAAAAAATGAAAACGCATTTTTTTCCCACAAAGTTGTCGATTTTTAAGATATTTCTAACGCATAGCATGTACATAGCAAAAATGACACCCCAAAATACATTCTGCTACTCCTCCTGAGTATGGCGATACCACATGTGTGAGACTTTTACACAGCCTGGCCACATACAGAGGCCCGCCAGAGAAGTAGCACCTTCTGGCATTCTAGGAGCATAAATTACACATCTAATTTCCTGACAACCTATTATTTTTGAAGGCCCTTATATTTCTAACACATTGCATTTACATACTAAAAATTACACTCCAAAATAAATTCTATTGAGGAAAGGGTAAAAAAAAAGTATTACCTGTGGTTTTAGTAGTGTCCCCAGAGGATAGAATTGGTGCAGGCAGCAGGCAGCAGGCAGCAGGCAGGGATGTGCTTAGCAACAATAGTAATTATCCAGGCAGCAGGCAGGAATATTGTCTATAGTCAGCACAAGGATATCGTCAGCACAGCCAAAGCATTTGTCCACAGAAATTGTCCAGGCAGAGACAGCCAACACAGCCATAATATTGGTCCTGGTACACCGTTACCTCCCTGCACTCATTATTGTACCGCTCTCCAGCCCTTCATAAACATACTGCCTCTTGCTACAGCTAATTATTTCCATAGTCCAGGTAGCAGGCAGAGGTGTGGTCAGTTTATGCTGCAGGCAGGGGGATGGCGGCAGTAAGTCAGCAGCAGGCTGAGGGCCGCAATCAGGTAAGACTTGTGCACAGGGGCACAGGGGTAGAGGCTTCGACCCACCCAAATCTCTATGAAGCCTCCGGACTCCAGACCCTAATCCAGAAATTACGAAACCCGGAGACAACAAAAAAAATTGTTTTCTCCATCCGGAAAAACATTTCTGGAGCCCCTCACATGTGAGACCCCTGTGTCCTACAGTAGCAGGGCAACAGATCAGTCCAAGCGGTAGGCAAAAGCAAAGTCCATAAAACAGGCCAGGGTCAGATGACGTGCAAGCAGTCCAAGTGGTGGGCAGAAGCGTAGTTGGTAAAACAGGCCATGGTCAGTTCACATGTAAGCAGTCCAAACATTAGGCAGAAGCATAGTTGGTAAAACAGGCCAGGGTCAGTTCACATGAAAGCAGTCCAAACAGTAGGCAGAAGCGTAGTTGGTAAAACAGGCCAGGGTCGGTTCACATGTAAGCAGTCCAAACGGTTGGCAGAGGCATAGTCAAAAAACAGGCCAGGGTCAGTTCACATAGAAGGCAGTGGAATGGTTATTTGAGGAAGCATGGGAAATGGTCAGCACAGATCATGAAAATGGGGAAGTGGTTAAGAATATGGGCTAATATTTAAGGGATGTGTGATATAGTCTGAAGCATTCACCAATGCAAAGGCCGGGTTCAAGGGGACACTGGGAACAATGGTAGCTGGTATCTCTTCGAAATCCTTTACTGCTGCATACTCGACATCTTTTTTGGCGTCTTCGGCATGCTTCAGATGGGGAAATGTGGTCCGGGAAGTGGCGTTCATGCAGTCGGCTTACAGCATCAGAGCGAAGGTTTTCTGGGGGGGGTCTTTGATGGTAGATGAGGGACGTGACAACTTCTTCAATGAATTTTAGGAAGTGGGCAGGGCTTTCGGTGGATTTGGTGTAAATTATGTAGGCATTATAAATGGCCAAATGAATTAAATAGAGTGCTACTTTCTTGTACCAGAAACGGGACCTCCTTATTGCTAAATAGGGCTGAAGCATTTGGTCATTGAAATCCACCCCCCCCATGTACAGATTGTAATCTTGTACACATTTTGGCTTTACAATGGGACCTCGTCTTCTCTGAACTTCAACGGTAGTGTCGTCATGGATGGTGGACATCATGTACACATTCCTGGTATCCTTCCACCTCAAAGCCAGCACTTCGTTGCATCTCAAAGTTGCTCTTTCTCCCCCCTGCAATTTCTTGTTTACTATGGCTTGTGGGAAGCCCTTTCTATTCTTTCTGGAGGTTCCACAGACCAGGGTTTGTGCGAGGTATAGGTGTTTGAAAAGGGGCAGACTGGTATAAAAGTTATCCAGGTATATGTGGTAACCTTTCTTCAGCAGTGGGTAGGCCAGGTCCCATACAATTTTACCAGTTGTGCCAATGTAGGCCGGGCACTCAGGGGGCTGGAGCTGGGAATCTCTTCCTTCGTATATGCGGAATGCATACAGATATCCCGTGGCTCTCTCGCAAAGCTTATAAAATTTCACTCCGTATTTGGCCCATTTGCTAGGATTGTATTGTTTTATTCCTAGCCGGCCAGAAAAGGGTACCAGGGACTCATCTACACATATATGCTTATCGGGGACATAGAGTTCTGCAAATCGATGGGAAAAGAAATTAATGAGTGGGCGAAGTTTATATAATTTATCGTAATTTGGATGATTGCAGGGAGGGCACTGGGTATTGTCATTAAAATGAAAGAAGCGCATTATCATTTTGTATCGGGACCTGGGCATTACAGAAGAGTAAATGGGCATGTGGTGAATGGGGTGGGTGGACCAATAGGCATGTCCTTCATTTTTTTTTGTAAGCCCCATGTTTATGGTGAGGCCCATAAACATTTTGAACTCCTCCAGAGTCAAATCCTTCCACTCGAATGGACGGGCGTAAGAAGATTGGGGGTTGTTGGCAATATGCTGCTGGGCATATAAATTGGTCTGGTCCACGATGAGTTGCAGCAAAGTGTTGGGCAAAAATAAATTAAAACAATCAATTGCAGAAAAATTTTGGGTATTGGCCTGCACACCTGGCTGTGCCGTGAAAGGGTGAATTCTTGCTGATCCTGAGTCGGAAGGCAGCCATGTTGGATTGGCAAGACCTTCTAGGAGATATGTAGCGGCCCTGGCTCTTGGGGGACGTGGCACTCCAGTGCTGGTAGTTGGAGTTCCTGTGCTGGCATTTGGGCGTGATGCTGCGGAAGTGCTAGTACTGGGCATTTCTTGTGGCCTTTCACTGGCGGCAGCTCTAGGACTGGGCCTTTGGTTTTGGGGTCTATCGCTGGCAGCAGTGCTAGTACTGGGAATTTGATCCTGGGGTATATTGCTGGTGGCTGCCTGGTTTCCAGAGCGCCGTGCTCTTTTAGGAGGGATCCATTCTTCCTCTGAATCGTTTGCCGATCCACTACTTTCGATCCGTTCAAATGCTGAATTTGATTCACAGGAATTGGCATTTGAATCTGATGAGAGCTCCCCGCTGCTCTCATCAGTCATGGAGAGGATCTGGAACGCCTCCTCACTTGTATAAAATCGTTTGGACATTTTTTCTGATGGGCTGTGTGACAGGTGACAAATTACGGTTACTGATGGGCGACAGGTGATAGGTGACAGGTGACGGTCACTGATGGGCGACAGGTGATAGGTGACAGGTGAAGGTCACTGATAGGTGACAGGTGATCGGTGACAGGTGACGGTCACTGATGGGCGACAGGTGATCGGTGATGTGCGACGGTCACTGGTGGCTGACAGGTAACGGTTGACAGTCACTGATGGCAGTCTCTGATGGTGACTGGTGCACTTTATTGGACTGATAGGTGACAGATGAGGGTCACGGATGGGTCACTGACGACGGTCACTGATGGCGGTCACTGAAGGGTGACAGGTGCACCGCTGATGGCAGTCTCTGACGGTGACAGGTGCACTTAGTGGGCACTGACGGGTGACAGGTGCACTTAGTGGGCACTGACGGGTGACAGGTGCACTTAGTGGGCACTGACGGGTGACAGGTGCACTTAGTGGGCACTGTCGGGTGACAGGTGCACTTAGTGGGCACTGATGGGTGACAGGTGCACTTTTATAAGTACTGATGTGGTGACTGTTGGGGGACAGCTGTAATTGGGGGGGATGGGGCAATGTGACAGGTTCTCTTTGTTGTGTTGGTGCAGTACACTACAGAACACACATAGATCGGTCACTCACTGCTCCTGGCTCTTCTCTCCTCACACTGGAAACGGTGTGTGAGGAGAGAAGAGCCGGTGACAGCTAGTAACCGGTCTATGTTTACAGTTAGTGATCGGCTGTGAATGGATCAGAGCCGATCACGTGGTAAACAGCCACCAGCCATTGGCTGTTTACCCTTGTCGGTGACGAGCAGTGTTCCTGGGAACACGCCGCCACCGACGTGACCGCGCTACGCGCTCCCGATCGCGCGCGCATGCGCAGTCTAAAGCGGGAATACCCTTTGTGATCGGCCATGACGTAATCGCGGCCGATCACATGGTGAACAGCCATGCCCAATGGCTGTTCACTCCTGTCGGTGACGCGCTGTGTCCCGGGGACACGGCGATACCGACAGAGCAGGGCTGCGCGCCCGCGATCGCGCGCATGCCCTGTGTAAACCAGCCGCCGTCATATGACGGCGGCCCAGAACAAGAGCCGCACCGCTCCGCCGTCATATGACGGTGGGCGGGCGGCAACAGGTTAAAGTGCGTCAGCGCTGAAAGCTGAAAATTGGTCTGGGCAGGAAGGGGGTTTAGGTGTCCAGTAAGCAAGTGGTTAAGATTTTCCAGTTCACAAGTATTGCACTGTACATGTGTTTCAACATCTTCTCCTCTATTTTCTAGGTCAGATGTACGTCGGCCTTATTCACGGATTTCCTTAGTCAGGCTTTCTGTGATATGCTTTGATGTCTGCTTTAGTGCTTTTTGTAGCATCTTTTCAAACTGTTTTATTACATTGGGACGTAAAGAGTCTGGCTGTACAGTTTTGTGAAAAAGCAGTGTATTCATGATCAGATTCAGCAGTGTTAGCTGTATCGTCCTGTGGCTGCTGTTTCTGCCTCTGTTTAGTAACAACAGAGTAGCTTGTGTGAGGTGAAGGGGGGAGGGGTGTCATTTTAGACATGGCCCTAGGCAGAGTGTCTCTGGTATTCTTTTTATCAACATTCTTTGGGCGGGCCCCGCCGAAAACCATTTTGTTTACCTCAGTGAAGGTTGACAGCTCTCTGTGTGCTATATTCGAAGCCGTGCAGGTGTCAGTTATAGTACTCACCGACGCCGAGATGCCGAGAGCGGTTCAACCTTGCAACTAAGCGCAGTCCGCCCCCTGGAGGTGGTACAGGGAGTGAATGGCACAAAGAGGCACAGGCTACCCCGATGGACCGTAGGTATCTTGCGTGAAGGTCCTTGTAGAGAAGAGCCGCTGTGCAGATACTGATGGACAGGAGTACAGGCTGAAACAAAGGGTTAGACAGTCCAGAACCAGGCTGAGGGTCAAACACCAGGAACAGTAACTTTAAGCTGCAGGTTTGAAGGTGGGTGTCTAGGAGACACGGGTAGTCCAGGTACAGGCAGGAGGTCAGGCAAGGAGACAGGAGACAGTCCAAGTAACAGGCCGAGGGTCAAACACAGGAGACAGGTGGAAATCCGATTAAACAAGCCGAGGTCAGGTCTAGGAGAAGAGCAGAGGAATCCAATAACAATCCGGGTCACAACAGGTAGTCAGGCTCAAGTACAGGAAACAGGATCAGATCACACAGGAAGCTGAGACAAACCAGCAATTTGTTTGATCCTCTGAGCGCCTTTTATAGGCCGCCCAAAGGATCACGTTGGATGTGCGCTAGTGCGCATGTGCGAACTCCGTAGCGCCGGACCGCGAATGCGCATGCGCCGGAGCGCCGTTCCACGGCGCATGCGCGCAAGGACACGGCCAGAATGACAGGAAGGAATATTCTTCTGACAGCGGGTCTTCTATCTGGCCGCGGAGTCCCGGGAGATACGGAGCTTCAGCGGGACATGTCTGCCTCAGCTGGCTCTGCGCATACAGCCCCATTTCTTTTGCACTTGCAAGTAGATATACATTGACAGAATGGCACGGCTGCGCAAATGGGCGTACCTTTACGTCCCTTTGAATTTGCCGCCGTGCCTTTGTGTGCGCGCCGCCCCCGCCTCAAGCTCCTTGAGTAGGATCGCGGGTCCCGCAGAATCGATGTCCGCGGGGATACCCGCGATCGTCTCACGGAGAGGAAGAACGGGGAGATGCTAATGTAAACAAGCATTTCCCCGTTCTGCCCAATGACAGGACACTGATCAATGCTCCCTGTAATCGGGAGCGGTGATCAGTGTAGTGTCACACATAGCCCCTCCCCCCCACAGTTAGAATCACTCCCTAGAACACACTTTACCCCTACAGCGCCCCCTAGTGGTTAACCCCTTCACTGCCAGTCACATTTACACAGTAATCAATTTTATAGCTCTGATCGCTGTATAAATGTGAATGGTCCCAAAATATCGCCAAAAGTGTCCAATCTGTCCACCATAATGTCGCAGTCACAATAAAAATCGCCGATTGCCGCCATTACTAATAAAAAAAAAATTATTAATAAAAATACCATAAAACTATCCCCTATTTTAGAGACGTTATAACTTTTGCGCAAACCAATCAATGTACGCTTATTGCAATTTTTTTTTTTACCAAAAATATGTAGAAGAATACATATCGGCCTAAACTGAGGAAAAAAAAAAAATTTTAATGTATTTTTTGGGGATATTTATTATCGCAAAAAGTTAAAAATAATGCGTTTTTTTCAAAATTGTCACACTTTTTTGTTTATAGCGCAAAAAATAAAAAACGCAGAGGTGATCAAATACCACCAAAAGAAAGCTCTATTTGTGGGGAAAAAAGGACGTCACTTTTGTTTGGGAGCAACGTCGCACGACCGCGCAATTGTCAGTTAAAGCAACGCAGTGCCGATTTGTAAAAAGTGCTCTGGTCTTTGGCCAGTCAAATGCTCCGGGGCTGAAGTGGTTAAACCTAATCTGACATTACAATACAACTTCCTCCTATACTTTACACTCCCCTCCCCCAATATAATAACAATGTATTACACAGGAATAGACAGAATAAAGATTATACAGAAGTCACCTCACACAGGACATTGTGATGTCACTCAGACTTGTATCTGTATAGAGGGGGGAGGGGAACTATGTCAGCAGACCATTCATTTCCTCATAGGATGATATGTGTGTCTCATGTCTGGGAGGGGAGTGAGAGGATTTTCTCAGCCAATCACAGGAAATAGCTGGGAGAGGTGGGAACATCTGAGGGGGACATCTGTGAGGTGAGTGGCAGGTTCCCTCAGCCAATCACAGGAGAGGAGCTGGGAGGCAGGAAAACCTGAGGTAACAGCTGTGAGGAGAATAACAGACAGACTTTCCTCAGGTAAGCACAAGAGAAGAGCTGGGAGGCGGGAACATGGCAGCTGTGAGGTGAAATACACTCAGCCAATCACAGGAGAGGATCTTAGAGGTTGGGAAAACCTGAGGGGATTGCTGTGTGGTTAGTAACAGGTGTTGTCAGCCAATCAAATGAGAGGAGCTGGAAACACCTGAGGACAGCTGTGAGTGATAGGTTTTCTTCAGCCAATCACAGGAGAGTATCTGAGGTGGAAACAGCTGTGAGGTGAATGACAGGTCTCCTCAGCCAATTAAAGGAGAGGATCTGAGAGGTGGGAAAACCTGAGGGGAGAGCTGTGAGGGGATTCTCAGGCTTCCCTCAGCCAAGCACAAGCTGTGAGGTGAGATACACTCAGCCAATCCCAGTAGAGGATCTTAGAGGTTGGAACACCTGAGGGAAAAGCTATGAGTGGCAGCCTTTCCACAGCCAATCACAGAAGAGGATCTGGGAGGCGGGATCACCTGTGGTGATATCTGTAAGGGGAGTGGGCGGTCTCTCTCAGAAGATAAGACTCCTCCTCCTAGTGATGAGTCCCACAGACTCAGGTAAGTCCCCTCCCCCGGGGCAGTGCTCTGTACCCTGTTATAGAAATCTCCCCTCCCCCTCCTCATATACACACACCCCTCCCTCTCCCCCCTCCTCATATACACACACCCTGACCCCTCCCCCTCCTCATATACACACACCTTGACCCCTCCCACTCCTCATATACACACACCCCTCCCCCTCCTCATATACACACACCCTGACCCCTCCCACTCCTCATATACACACACCCTGACTCCTCCCCCTCCTCATATACAGACACCCTGACCCCTCCCCTTCCTCATATACACACACCCTGACTCCTCCCACTCCTCATATACACACCCCTCCCCCTCCTCATATACACACACCCTGACCCCTCCCCATCATATACACACACCCTGACCCCTCCCCCTCCTCATATACACACACCCTGACTCCTCCCCCTCCTCATATACACACACCCCTCCCCCTCCTCATATACACACACTCTGACCCCTCCCCCTCCTCATATACACACACCCCTCCTCCTCCTCATATACACACACCCTGACCCCTCCCCCTCCTCATATACACACACCCTGACTCCTCCCCCTCCTCATATACAGACACCCTGACCCCTCCCACTCCTCATATACACACACCCTAACCCCTCCCCCTCCTCATATGCACACACCCTGTCCCCTCCCCCTCATATACACACACCCTGACCCCTCCCCCTCCTCATATACACACACCCTGTCCCCTCCCCCTCATATACACGCACCCTGACCCCTCCCACTCCTCATATACACACCCCCTGACCCCTCCCCCTCCTCATATACACACACCCTGACCCCTCCCCCTCATTGTCAGGATGATTTGGATTTTCAGCTGGTGTGGAGGGGATGATAGAAGGGGAATATTTCCATGTATTGTCACCACACCTCACCACTGGGGGGCGCTGTGTAAAGCATTCATGTCCCCACACATTGATGTTCTCTGTGTCAGGCCTCCTATTCACACTGACTGGACTGACAGGAATCAGAGCTGAGCCTCTCTGACAGATCCGCACCTAAATCACATTACTACATCGCTATGTATTGTCCTGATGTTCAGCGCCCCCTCTGGTGGGGAGGTGTATTGGGGGACATTCAGAATGAAATCTTTAGGTCTCACTCACACTTATTATTCAGAAGAAAACAAGAATTATCCGGGGAATAAATCTCCTCCAATCACAATCATCAGGAGTGACCTCTTCATAAATACAATCATTCAGTAATGTCACCCTTGTCATCCAACCTCACCGATACAATCACAGGACCCTTCAATGTACAACTAAAGGAAGAACTTCTCTATCATTGTAGAGTAATGGAGGGTTAGAACCTCTGTTCCATTTCCTCTCACTTCCTGTCCCATAATCCAAACAGGAAGTGAGAGGAAATCCCTCCAAAGTGAGGGCTTCCTGGTTGTCACCAGAACTAGTGTCCCCATTGGGGGATTTCCCTCTATTCCTGTTCTGGGGACAACCCAAAATTTGGGATTTTCTTTTATTTTTGATGATAACAGAAAACAGGAGAAATAGAGAGGATGAATCCACAGCAATAAAAACTGACAGGGGTTCTAATCCCTCTCCACTCCATCCAATACTAAAATAAAAATGGTCTTTACTGTAAAGTGATTGTAAAGTCAGAAGACATTCTATGGATTAGGATAAAAAACCTTCTGTGTGCAGCTCCCCCCTATTACTTACCTGAGCCCCCTCCTCCCTAATACTTACCTGAGCCCCCTCCCTCCCTAATACTTACCTGAGCCCCCTCCCCCTAATACTTACCTGAGCCCCCTCCCCCTAATACTTACCTGAGCACCCCTTCCCCCCTAATACTTACCTGAGCCCCCTCCCTCCCTAATACTTACCTGAGCCCCCTCCCCCTAATACTTACCTGAGCCCCCTCCCCCTAATACTTACCTGAGCACCCCTCCCCCCTAATACTTACCTGAGCCCCCCTCCCCCCAATACTTACCTGAGCACCCCTCCCCCCTAATACTTACCTGAGCCTCCTCCCTCCCTAATACTTGCCTGAGCCCCCCTCCCTCCTAATACTTACCTGAGCCCCCTCCCTCCCTAATACTTGCCTGAGCCCCCCTCCCTCCTAATACTTGCCCCCTCCCTCCCTAATACTTGCCTGAGCCCCCTCCCCCTAATACTTACCTGAGCCCCCTCCCTCCCTAATACTTACCTGAGCCCCCTCCCTCCCTAATACTTACCTGAGCCCCCCTCCCTATTACTTACCTGAGCCCCCCGCCCCCCTATTACTTACCTGAGCCCCCCTCCCCCTAATACTTACCTGAGCCCCCTCCCTCCCTAATACTTACCTGAGCACCCTCCCCCCAATACTTACCTGAGCCCCCTCCCCCCAAATATTCACCTGAGCCCCTTCCCCCCCTAATACTTACCTGAGCCCCCCTCACCCCTAATACTTAGCTTAGCCCCCCTCCCACTCATACCTGAGCACCCTCCCCCCAATACTTACCTGAGCCTCCTCTCCATCCAGTGATGTTGTATGAGAGACACGGCTGTCTGGGGCACTTTCTCCTGATTGGCTGAGACACACAGTGGATGCCATTGGCTTTTTCTGCTGGTAATCAAAGTCAGTGAGCCAATGTGGAGAGAGAGGGGGGGCGGGGCCGAGACATGGCTCCATATCTGAATGGACACACAGAGCCGTGGCTCGGCTCGGGTGTCCCCGTAGAAAGCTGCTCACTGTGGGGTCACTCAGCAGGGGGAGGAGCCAGGAGCACCGGGGAGGGACCCGAGAAGAGGAGGATCCGGGCTGATCTGTACAAATCCATTGCAGAGGAGGGAAGTAGAAGAAAATAAACAAGACTTTAGTGTGACTTTATATAGAGATGGAGTCTCTCTCCTCTGTGCTCTGATTGGATTGGGAGCTGCACTTGCTGGTCTAGATGCTGCTCTGGGATGGACCACACTGGGAGCATGCTGGGACTGTACTGACAGGGAGGTTGGAGGATTTCTCGTCTTCGGTTTGGATTCATTGAAGGAGATGTTCCATCTATTATCCCAGCAATGCTGTGCCGCTCTGCTACACACTGGAGACCTCTCTGAACGACACGATCGTTGTCTGTGATCTGATCGGATCTATCTGTATGTGAAGGGTCCTGGGATTGTATCGGTGAGGTTGGATGACAAGGGTGACATTACTGAATGATTGTATTTATGAAGATGTCACTCCTGATGATTGTGATTGGAGGAGATTTATTCCCCGGACAATTCCTGTTTTCTTCTGAATAATAAGTGTGACCTGAAGATTCTTCCAGTTGTTGTTATGTGCACTGCCGAAAGATGTGTTCATTTACATTTCTTTTTTTTCCGGGTCATTCGTTATGATCGAAATTAGTTATTTCGCATAAATTCATAGAAGTTCGAAAATCCGAAAATTTGAAAATCCGAAAATAAGAACGAAAATTTGAAAATCGGAAAGTTTGATAATTCAAAAATCCAAAAATTCTAAATGTGAAAATAAGAAAGAAAATTTAAAAGAACAATAATCCAAAAATAAGAATGAAAATTCGAAAATCCGAAATAATAACTAACTATTAAATTATACGTATTGGAGTTTCCTTTCAAATTTGTCTGTTAGTGAACGTAACGAATATGAATGATCCGAAATGACAAATGCCGCATCTAAAGGAATGGAATGTAACAAAATAATAATAATAAATAATAATAATACTTTTTTATTACTAATATTATTAATAATATTATTTATTATTATTATTATTAATTTGTTACATTCCATTCGTTTAGATGCGGCTTTCGTTATTTCGGATAATTCTTAACTTTTTCCTTACGTCCACTAAAAGCCAAATTTGAAAGGAAACTCCAATACCTATAATTTAATAGTTAGTAATAGTTATTATTAGTTAGTTATTATTAGTTATTATTTGGGATTTTAGAATTTTTGGGGTTTTTGAGATTTTCGTTCCTCTTTTCGGATTTTTGAATTTTCGGATTTTCTAATTTCGGATTTTTTAAATTTTTGAATTTTTGAATTTTTGAATTTTCAAATTTTTGAATTTTTGAATTTTCAAATTTTTGTTTTTATTTTTGGATTTTCCTTTTTTTTGGATTTTCAAATTTTTGGATTTTTGAATTTTCAAATTTTCGTTTTTATTTTCGGAGTTTTGTTCTTTTGGATTTTCAAATTTTTGGATTTTTGAATTTTTAAATTTTCGTTTTTATTTTCGGAGTTTCGTTCTTTTGAATGTTCAGATTTTCAAATTTTCTTTTTTTTTTTTTTTGAAAGTTCAGAAAAATTTGTTAAACACGTTTTTGTTAATTTAAATATTTCGGAATTAACAAATTTGTTGAACTTTGTCAAAAAAATGAATTCAGATCACAATCAGTAGTGAGTGATGTCTTACATTGCAGTAATGTACACAAGAACATCCACAGCGCTTTCTCTGCAGCTACAATTTTGGGAAAGGGGCGGGAACCTTCTCCCTGCATTTCTTATCGGTACTGCGACCCATTCACATGAATAATCTGCTTCACCTGTGCGAACACGGCCACCAGGAATGGCTTGAGCCTCAAGGTTGAAGTTTTAACCACTTCAATACCGGGCACTTTTACCCCCTTCCTGCCCAGGCCAATTTTCAGTTTTCAGCGCTGTTGCACTTTGAATGACAATCGCGCGGTCATGCTACACTGTACCCATCTGAAATTTTTATCATTATTTTCACACAAATAGAGCTTTGTTTTGGTGGTATTTAATCACCTCTGGGTTTTTAATTTTTTGCTAAAAAAACAAAAAAAAGACCAAAAATTTTTGTAAATAAGTAATTTTTCTCCTTTAGTGATGTGCGCTTATGTTCACTAATGAGGAGGCATTTAAGGGCACTGATGAGGTGGCACTAATATGTGGCACTGATGGGAAATGATAGGCGGCATGGATGGGCAACACTCATAGGCTGTACTGATAGGCACTGATGAGGTGGCACTTATGGGCACTGATAAGACGGCACTGATGAGGTGGCACTTATGGGCACTGATAAGACGGCACTGATAAGGTGGCACTAATATGATGCACTGATAGGTCGCACTGATGGGAAATGATAGGTGGCATGGATGGGCAACACTCATAGGCTGTACTGATAAGCACTGATGAGGTGGCACTTATGGGCACTGATAAGACGGCACTGATAAGGTGGCACTAATATGATGCACTGATGGGCACTAATAGGTTTTACTGATATGCAGAACTGATGAGCACTGATAGGTGGCACTGATAGGCAGCACTGATGGACACTGATGGGCACTGGTAGGTGGCACTTATGGGCAATGATAGGCAGAACTGATGGGCAGTCTATATGGGCAATGATAGGCTGCACTGATGATCAGTGCCCTGATTACCTGTACAGATCTCCCCTGTGAGGAGATACCTCTGATCGCTCTGTTGGTGTGAGACGAGGAGAGCCGTTTACCGGCATTTCCATGTTTATATGCGATCAGGAACAAAGAATACCCTCCAATCACAGGGAATATTATGGGCACAATGGACAAATAACCTCCAAGGCAAGGATATGTAAAAAATATATATACATTTACATAAAATAGTGTAAAATAGAGGGAAATTCATATTCATATATACTGCAGTAACAAAAGGGCCAACAGAAGACCTTACACATCATGTGGAAGATGAGACTGAGGTTACAACTATTTCCGATACATCAATACTTCAGAAAACATTCTGTTATCGAATGGGGAAAGATCTATCACCAAACACGATGCCAACTGCAGAACACAAGGAGTATTATATCTTCTCACATGTGAGTGTGCCGGATTTATGTTGGTAAAACCAAAGCGAGAACCCTGGAGAAGGTCCTATCGGCAAATCTCCAGTATGAAATCTTGTGATGATGATGAACTCTCACTTGGACTCCATGTGACCAACATCCATGGTGGACATTTCACCCGCATTCACTTCCTGGTACTTGTCCAGATCCAATCGAGATCATGTGGGGGGATGTTAACAGGACCCTCCCCCAATGTGAGCTCCGGTGGATCTTCAAGCTTAATGCCACCACCTTACCAGGCCTGAATGAAGCGGTGTCCTTTAAGTCCTTTTTGGAGGTCTTTGTCTCGGGGGATGAGAGATATGAAGCTGTGACAGGTTCTGACCAGCAATTCCTAATTTATTGTCCTTTTAGATTTTGAAGCACTTCCATGTCTGTCATCCCTTTGAAGTACACTTGCGTCTTTTCCTTTTTATATGGAACCTGTGTGACTGCACTGACATCATTGTGTTCTGGCCTATCCAGTTTTTTTTCACAATGCAGCGCACATGGCCCTGCAGCGGCCTTAATATCTCAGTTTTGCCCCTCCTCCTTTAAAAATGATCTTTGTATGTCTACACAGAACAACATCCGGTCCTTTTACACTGATATGGTGCAGTGCAGAGCACATAGCCTCGCATCAGCCCTTGGATTTGTGTACATATTTTTTCCTCCCCTTCTTGTCTTGTACTTTCCTTTTTTCCTTTTCTCTGTTGTCACGTTCTCATTTCCCCGTGTTGTCCAATTGTGTCATGTAATAGACTTGTTTGAGTTGGGAACATATGATTGTTTGGTGTGACATCGATGTTACTGACCGTGCCGTCCCAAATATGCGCCCATTATGGAGCCCGACATTCTTTTTGATTTTTCTTTTTGGTTCTCCCTTTCCCAGCCCCTCTCTGGCTGTTCGGTAATACTTGGTCCTTTCCGCTTCTTGTCTGCTGCCCCCCCCCGGCACACTCAGGCCGCCTGTGTCCCCCTTTATTTTGGGTCGGTCTGACACAGCAGACTTATTTGGGCCACGTTGAGCATTTTCCTTCCTGGCCTTTCGGGTTTCGGGCTCCATCCTATCCACGGCCGTGGATGTTTCTCTGTGGCCCTGGATTGGCCAACTTTCCAGACCCACATTGTGTCCAGTCCTGCCCACGGCCACCCTTGTGTGTTTGGGGGGGCTGATGATATCATACCCTCTGGGTGCGCCCTCAGCTCAGGGCCAGCGCTTTGGGCCCTCCCCCACCTGTGCAGCCATTGGCTCCTCTGTCTGCAGCACTTTGACCCTGCTCTTGGATTGGTCCTCTCTTGCTCCCAGACTGCTCTTATATGGACGCCGGCCCTGCTGGGCTTCAGTGTGGTTTGGAGAGCTCAGCTCTGCATCATCTCTCTGATCATGGAATGTATTTATGCTGAACTGAGATCTCCAATATGTATTCCCTTTACTAACTTTACCTTACACGTTGATGTACGCCCCATAGAGATTCTTTGATTTCTGTTTTTTTATTATCTTATTACTTCTAGTGAAGGTGGGAGCGGGTGGATCCGATTCTGATTCAGCTGGCTATTTTGAATTCTGCAGTCCAGCTGGCCATTTACAGGCCTATACCGATCAAATACGGTCTTTTTTGCACAGAATATACCCTCCCTTGTTGGCAGAGTATTGAAATGATGCGCTGGAAGCTTGTTGAATGCAGAGAATAACTTTACTTTCATGGAGGATGGCAAAGCATGTCTTCACATCATATATATTCCATAGTTTATAGACCAGTGATGGAGAACCTTGGCACCCCAGATGTTTTGGAACTACATTTCCCATGATGCTCAACTACACTGCAGAGTGCATGAGCATCATGGGAAATGTAGTTCCAAAACATCTGGGGGTGCCAAGGCTCGCCATCACTGATATAGACGCTTTAACTTTCACATAAACCTATTTTGTTTTTTTTTCTTTACCAAAGACATGTAGCAGAATACATTTTGGCCTAAATTTATAAAGAATTTTTGATTTTATTGGATATGTTTTATAACAGAAAGAATAAAATATCATTTTTTTTTTTTTACATTTTTCAGTTTTTTTATCACTTATATACAGTAGCAAAGAATAAAAAACCCCCAGAGGTGATCAAATACTACTAAAAGAAAGCTCTATTTGTGTGAACGATATTGATATAAATGTCACCTCATTGCAAACCTTTATGGTTTAGCAACAATAGATTATAACCAGCCTCAGTTTGTGGATCTTGCAGTCAGAATTCAGGGCCGGGTCACACCAGATGCAGTACAGAGAATTTTTAACCACTTGCTTACAGGGCACTTTTACCCCCTTCCTGCCCAGGCCAATTTTCAGCTTTCACACTTTGAATGAAAATTGCGCGGTCATGCTACACTGTACACAAATTACATTTTTATCATTTTTTTCCCACACAAATAGAGTTTCTGGTGGTATTTAATCACTACTTGGGTTTTTATTTTTTTGCTAAAAAGACAAAAAAAACACAAATTTTGAAAAAAAAAAAAAAGTTTTCATGGTTTGTTAAAAAATAATATATTTCCTTCATTAACGTGTGCTAAGGAGACTGCACTGATGGGCACTGATAGGTGGTACTGATGGGCACTGATAGGTGGCACCAATAGGTGGCACTGATAGGCAGCACTGAAAAGCATTGGTAGGTGACACTGATAGGTGGCACTGGTAGGCTTTGATAGGTGAGCACTGGTAGGTGGCACTGGTGGGCACTGCTTAGCAGCAGTGGGTGTCCGTGTGCGGGACCGATATCCCTTTTACACAAGGCAGTAATTTGCTTTTTTTCCCCTCAGCATGAAGCTAATTACCGCCTTCTGTTTACATCACGTGATCAGCTGTCATTGGCTAATAGCTGATCACATGGTAAGGGGCCAGGATCGGGGTCTCATGGACTCGCTGATCACAGAGCACATCGCCCCTGCCCCACAGGGGGTACGCAGGCAGCGCATGCTCAGGAGGATGTACATGGACGCCCTCCCAGCAATTTAGGCCCGCGCTATAGCCATCTTCTAGCTATAGCGTGGGTGCGAATAGGTACATTTGCTGAACAAAAACACACAGACAGCATTTCCCATGTTTTCCAATGGCCTTAGTTCACTCCATTGCTGTCACCAAAGGTAGAACCTTCTGCATTTTTTCTGTATGGAATGCACCTGGAACCTGGCAAAATGCATCAAAAATACATCGGAATGCACATGTCCTGAATAGAGAATAAAGGTAAAAGAGGAAAAAAAAACCCCAGAATGCATCAAAAATACACTGGAATGTATAGAAAACATGCATGTAGAAATTGTGGTGTGATCCGGCCCTCAGTAATATGTGATCTGTATGATCAGCACACCAACAGGTCATTGTAAAGCCGCGTTCACACGATCGGAATGTCCGACAGAAAAAGTCAGACGGAATCTTTTCATCGTATAATCCGCTCGTGTGTAGGCCTCATTGGACCTTTTTTTTTAAATATTCTGACAGACCCAGAAATAGAACATGTTCTAAATCTTTCCGCCGGAACTCCGCCAGGACCCATTACTATCGGGAAACCCGCTCGTCTGTATGCTGTTCCGGCGGACCAAAAACGACGCATGCTCTGAAGCAATTACGAGACGGAAGCTATTGGCTACTGGCTATTGAACTTCCATTTTCTAGTCCCGTCGTACGTGTTGTACGTCACCTCGTTCTGGACGGTCGGACTTTGGGTTGACCGTGTGTAGGCAAGACCGCTGGAATGGACTTCCATCGGAGTTCCGTCGGAGAAACCTTCAGAGTTTATTCCGGTGGCAAAACCGGTCGTGAACCGGCATTAGAGGGTCTGCAGAGGGGAGGAACATTTATAGAAATTTGGTAAATTATGGAGGACATGCAGAACAGAACCTGGAATCTCTGTTGTCTACATAACCAGCTGATGTGATCAGTGATGAAATGATTTTTCTTATATTTGAGTGGGAATAGATAAGATGGTGGGGATGAGATTCAGGTTCAGGTTTCACCTGAGTTTGAGGTGAAGGCAACCCATCATTCATGGATGGGGGAGATTCTTGTTGATGTATACAAACATCTGGAGATCCCAGGAGCAATGCTTATATTACCGCAGTGTCGGGGATCTGTCATTTAGTGACGGGAGAGCGGCAGTACATTGCTAGATGCCATGATTGAGGATCAATATTTATTGCTTGACATCATGATTGATGATGAATTTACATCGGGGGGGCAATATTTACTTTTTTGTTTGCTAAAATAACCTTTTCATGGCGTGTGTGTGTGTGTGTGGGGGGGTGTTTATTAACTTTTAACTCTTTGTGTGATTGGTCTAAGAGTACTAATGTACTCATTCCCCTAGGAGGGCAGTTATCTGGGGGCCATCTTATTACAAAGAAGGCTTCCAGATACCTTATAGGTCCCCCTATAAACTACCTCATCCTTTTTGGGGGGCTGGTTGTGGGGAAGAGGCACTTGACCCCCAACAATAAGACAAAGTTCCTTACAAGGGGGGAGATTTGAGTCCTCCCTTACAAGGTCCCCCCCCTAATGTTTATAGGGATGTGACCTTTCAAGCCTTTGCTAAGACTCATGAAAACAGTCTATATGTAATGGGAATTATGGTGGGGGGAGGGTAACATATGTTCTAGGAGGGGAAATTTCTGAGGGGGGATTTGTGCTGGGGGTGATTTGGGGTGTGTGCTAGGAAGGGTAATTTAGGGGGATTTATTCTAGAAGGGGGGGATTTGTGTTGGGGAGTGTGATTTGGGGGGGGGGGAGATTTATGCTAGTAGGGATGATTGAGGGGGATTTGTGCTCAGAGGGGAAATTTGAGGAGTAGAGGATTTGTGCTGGGAGGGGAGGGGGAATTTGGGGGAAGGAAAGGATCTGAGCTGGGAGGGGGATGGGGGACATAGATTTATGCAGGGTTGGGGATTGTATTGAGGGTGGAATTTGTATCGGGAAGAGAGGGAGTTTTTAGTTTGGGAGAATTTTGGCTTTCAAATGGAATTTATGCTTAGGGGGTAAGCATGCAGATTAGTGCTCACATTTTTTTCGGAGGGGGGGGATTTTTGCTGACACAAAATGCTTATACACCTTTTGGGGGTGCCATTCAGCATATTCACCCTGGGTGATATCTGGCCTTGTCCCGGCACTGACTGCACTCATCAGTTGGGATGCAGCATGCACTAAGGCAGGTGGCACCACAATGCATGGCAATGTATTATACATGTGTCAGCACTTTGCAATCCAATTCATTTTCAATGGCACCCCAATGCACTCAGGTACTGCACCTCTGATATACATACACTATATTACCAAAAGTATTGGGGCGCCTGCCTTTACACGCACATGAACTTTAATGACATCCCAGTCTTATGCCGCATACACACGATCGGAATTTCCGTTGGAAAAATCTTGGATGGTTTTTCTGATGGCATTCCGCTCAAGCTTGCCTTGCATACACACGGTCACACAAAAGTTCTCTGAACTTTCCGCCGTCAAGAACACGGTGACGTACAACACTACGACGAGCCGAGAAAATGAAGTTCAATGCTAGGAATTTTGCGCGTCGGAATTCCATACAGACGATCGGAATTTCCGATAGGAACTTTTTCCGTTGGAAAAATAGAGAACCTGCTCTCAGTCTTTTACTGGCGGGAATTCCGACAGCAAAAGTCAGATGGAGCATACACACGGTTGGAATATCCTACCAAAAGCTCACATCAGAGTTTTCTTGTTGGAATTTCCAATCGTGTGTACGGGGCAGTAGTCCGTAGGGTTCAATATTGGGTTGGCCCACACTTTGCAGCTATAACAGCTTCAACTCTTCTGGGAAGGCTGTCCACAAGGTTTAGGAGTGTGTCTATGGGAATGTTTGACCATTCTTCCACAAGCGCATTAGTGAGGTCAGGCACTGATGTTGGATGAGAAGGCCTGGCTCTCAGTCTCTGCTCTAATTCATCCCAAAGGTGTTCTATCTGGTTGAGGTCAGGACTCTGTGCAGGCCAGTCAAGTTCCTCCACCCCAAACTCACTCATCCATGTCTTTATGGACCTTGCTTTGTGCACTGGTGCTCAGTCATGTTGGAACAGGAAGGGGCCATCCCCAAACTATTCCCACAAAGTTGGGAGCATGAAATTGTCCAAAATTTCAATGTTGTACTAAAGCGCTGAAATAGATTTAAATGTGACTAAACCATTGCTGAAAACTGCAAAACTGTGAAAATATTCAAGTTCCACGGACTTGTGACTGGAAGAAAACCAAATAATAAAAGCTGCAAAACTTAAAAGTGTTCAGACACCTGTAGTGAGTAACTTAAGTGAAATAATGTATTGCGCTAAAATTAACCTTCCAATCAATGTTAAATCCCGTGCAAAATGCTTAATAAATCAATTCCTCATTAGTGTCAGTGAAAAAAATAAAAGACATAAATAAAATATGGTGTGGTCAGAAAACATATAGCCTCTTAATCATAATCATATGCTCCACCACTAAATAAATAATTCGCAGGTTTCCACCTGTAAAAAATGAATGACTACTATGTAAAGGGTCCAATATTTAGTCTATTCAAAGAAAACTCCTCTTATAATATTGTTACAGCTTCATGCAATATGTTGATAGCCGTTCTTAATTGCAGAAGATTACATGCTGCACTTGTATAGGCTGCTGACAAAAATGACGCCTGAGTCTCCATCTATATGCCGACACTAGCGTCACCGTTACTATAGAGTAGTATAGTATAGTAGTAGTATAGTAGTAGCATATGATTATGATTAAGCGGCTATATGTTTTCTGACCACACCATATTTTATTTATGTCTTTTATTTTTTCACTGACACTAATGAGGAATTGATTTATTAAGCATTTTGCACGGGATTTAATATTGATTGGAAGGTTAATTTTAGCGCAATACATTATTTCACTTAAATTATCCAAAATGTCTTGGTATGCTGACGCCTTAAGAGTTCCCTTCACTGGAACTAAGGGGCCAAGCCCAACCCCCGAGAAACAACCCCCACACCATAATCCCTCCTCCACCTAATGATTTGGGGGGATTTTACATCTTGTGATCATTGATCATAGTGGGAAACTCATGGCAGCTTTTGGGAGCTGATATGTATAATTTTGTGTGTTATAATTAATTGGAATTTTGTATTAATAAAGTTGTTTATGTATAATTTTAACTATTGGATTATGTTATGATGTATGATGGTGTCAACAAAATCCACAAACTCTCCCTATCACATGCTTTGATACTCAGCACTGCTTTATAGAAGTCTGTGGCCTGGAAAATATCTATGGAGGAAATATGTAATAAATGCCAAAATGTTTTTTTAATTTTAACTTTTGCACCCAGCTGGAGTTCCTCTAACACACCACAAGGTGGCAGTCATGCACTCACATGGGAAAAAAACTAAACCTCCCCTTTGTAGATTTTTATGAACAAACACAAGTCACACATGTGGTTCCATTCATTATTAATGACACCCCAAACATAACCAGCAGATGGGCTTTTCATGTGGTAAAACACGTGGTAAAAGTGCATGAAGCTCTATGCCTGAAAAGGTTCAGAAGCTTCCTTTGCATATTTGTTGCAATAATGCAAAAATACTAATTTCCACTACACTAGGTGTGAATGGGGCCTAAAGCACAAATAAAACCTTGATATTCATGAATGTAGCATAGTTGCCAACATTGTAAAAAAAAATGTAGGAACACTTTTTTGCATGTAGGCGGAGCCTCGCTATAAGTAGGGTGTGGAGCATTCATTTGTAGGCGTGAGATAAAAAAAACCGCGCTACGCGAAATATGGGCGTGGTTTGCGCGTAATGGTGGGCGTGGCTTAAATGCATGTGGCTCGAAAGGGGTGTGGTTAGAGTCTGAGATGAATGAGGGATGGAGAAAGAAAGAAAGACCAGATTCTACACCACAATAGAAATATGTGTATTCCAGAAAGTTTAACAATTCAGCAGATAAAGATACTCCAAACACCTGGGTTTAGCGCTTTAATCATCCCGGAACCATGGTTGTTATGGTGTCAGGGTGATTGAAGTGCATTATTTCTATTATTACATTGTAATATAAAATTAAATCATTCAACTCACCATAATGCTGAATCATCTGCCACCAGATACCACCAGATGCCAGCACAGTCTGTCCTTGCATCAGGTGCCTCCCCAGCAGTCCATCCTTGCATCAGGTGCAACACGCACTACACTACACTGTTCACTACACCACCCACTACACTGATTACCACTACACTACACTGGTTACTACACCACCCACTACACTACACTACTCACCACCACACCCACTACACTAACCACAACACCCACTACAGTGATTACCACTACACTAACTACTACTACACTACCCTGATTACTACTACACTACACTGATTACTACTACTACACTACGTTGATTACTACACTGATTACTACTACACTACACTACACTACACTGATTACTACTACACTACACTACTTTGATTACTGCACTGATTACTACACTACACTATCCACTACACAGCAATACCCAGCAGAGCCGTGTCCAGAAGATGGTACCTGCCGTGCGTGAGGATGTGGGGCCAAGCTGGGGGTTCGAGGGATCTGAGCCTTGTGAAAGGAGGGAGCCCGGACCATCAGTGTCAACAGCCAGCGGAGCCCCGGTCCTTCCATCAGTGTCCCCGCTCATCGGACACACGGAGATGGAGGGTTGGCAGCGGAGGATGATCACATCTTTGTGTTCAGTGGAGAGCGGGGAGGGGTCGCCAATCCCTGCAGCCAATAGGCTTCAGTGTACAATAGAATTTTCTATTTGTACACTAAAGAGAGGAGCCGATTTGCTTCCCCTCTCCTCTGCACTAAACACTAAGAGAAACAACACTTGTGGCGGTGGCCATTTTTGTGTAGCCGCTGCCGTTTTTAGCCAAAAACACTCCCGATTTTCCGGGGACAAAAGCAAAATCCCGGGAAAATGATCGGGACAAGCTTAAATCGGGACGAGGGTCCCAAATTCGTGATTGCCCCGGGAAAATCGGGACTGTTGGCAACTATGATGTAGTCATAATGTTATGTAGTCGGGTTGCATGTACAATAATAAATAGTATCTTCATTTGTTTTACTAAGTGTTTTTATTGCTAAGCAGCAGGGATTACACTGGAATTCAGGGCGCTGATATTGCACATTGCTCTAATCAACAGCGCTAGATTGGAGCAGCGCTTGATTGGAGTAGCATGCCGGGGGATGTGCTGGACCATGGGACAGCCGGGTGCTTTACCTTTTTCCAAAGCACTTGGACAGTGTAAAGTAAACATAACAAAGATTATATTTATTGCTATTTATGCAGTCTGACTCCTCCACAGGAATAAATATTGAGGCTTCAGCTGGGCTTTATATCTTCAGGCATCTGTCTCTGAATGGAGGAAGTGGGGCTGGGGGGGATGGAGGGGGACAGGGGGAGGTTACTTATCTGACTAATGCAGTTGTGTGTACAAATTTGAGCTTGAGCTGTTGAGCCCTGTGAATTGCAGTTTTTTTCTACAGAGCAGCCAAGAGTAGGCAGATAAATGGGAAAGCTCAAGCTGGAGCTCCACCTACTGTCTAGGAATTTTATTATCACAAATGCATATTTAATGTTTCATAATATCTGCTCAAAACATTTTTATTACATCCTATTTCCTTAACTCTGAACATATACTGTACAAAAACAGCATTCATTCCATTTAAAAGTAAGAATACATTATTTTTTTTTAATCTTTGTCTTCTTTTTAGCTATTTGTGGTTGTAGCAGCAAATCAGTTCATATAAAAGTGACCAGCAGCCCCATTTGTGTTCATCTCTAGCTGGTAAGTTGTATTTCTTCTATAGTCTTCAGGCGTTCAGGCTGTAATGCGTATTTCATTAAGTTGAACTGACAACACATGGCAATGGGAGGAAAACAGAATTATGTGCATCACAATACATGACATGTAGAAGACAATGCCAGATCCAGAGCTCCATACATGTGTCCCCTCCTCTCAGGCCATACTGTAGAGCAGAAATCATTGACCCAGACCACCACCATCTGGGCTCTCAAAGCTGCTTACCCATAAGTGGCAAAATAATCCTTCATACCATCCTGTTTCTCCCATTACCAGTATGATCCCATACTACCTTTGCCCCACTCCTTATACTACAACATGTTTATTGAAGGATTTATGGACCAAGGACCAAGTCTCCTCTCTTTCTGTGGAAACATTGGAGGGGTAGTTCTTGAATCCTAGGATTGTCCTATTGCTACAGAAGTTATGGTAGTATTAGGACAGGGTGTATGGATTCTGGGCAGTTTCCCATTTCCTTGATTTATAACTAAGTGAATCTGAGGTGGAAGTACCACACTGGGAGTTAATCGTCCAGATATCATTTTTTTATAAAATAAAATAAAATACGTTGACACAGAGCTAACAAGTTTCAGGGTTCAGAGAATGCCCCCTTCATCAGGGCTACATAGATACAACAAAAGAATTTAAAAAAGTATAAATAGGTCAAATTTAAATATAATTTCATAATTATATATTTGATTAAAATAAAATGGCATCTTATATATCTTTAATATGATTATGATTTTTTTTATTTAAATGTCTTTTTTTTATTTATACATTTTTAAATATTTTGTTGTATATTTGTAACCCTGATGAAGGGGGCTGTCAGGAAAGGCTCGCTAGAGACGTTCCCTGCAGACCGACTCCCGTTCCCCAAACTTGTGTTAAGAAAGCTGCGTTGGCTCGTGCTAACGTAGGTTAGCACATGCGCACAAAGAAGTGCAAACTTTGAACGGTTATGGGCATTTGCGCATCAGCGCACACCAGCGTGCACGGCGCATCCTGTGATAGATGAATGGACTATTTAAACCAGATCAGTACACAGACCCAGTGCTGTCTTGTCTACAGCGTTCTCATGAGTGTCCTGTTTCCTGTTAAACCTGCATCTGATTCCTGTTACCTACCCGGCTTGCTCTGACTATACCTGTTCTCCGCCTGCATCGACCTCGGCCTGAACTTTGACTACTCTTCAGCTTCTGCATCTGAACCTCATCTGACCGTTCTGTGTATGACCCGGCCTGCCCGACCCTGCTTCAGCCTTTGCCTTCCAGTCTGTGAAGTTCTGCTATCGCTGACCTGCATCCTCCACATACCGGCAACCGCCTGTCATCTGGCACACCACTCAACTGGAATCCCAGCAGCTAGCATGACTACCGTCCCTCGTGCGACTCTGCACTCCTGCGCCACCTGTTTGCTCTACCAGGGACCCCCAAGTCAGAGGAGTAAGAGAAGCCTTCCTCTGCAAATCAGGCTCACTCTACCAGGTACGTGACAGGGGCGGTCCCTGACCCCTGAAATGTCTCGGCTCTGCGATAAAGTGTTTGGTGGTAGAAGACCTTGTCTCAGCACTGTCTATAATTACTTGGTAAAGTCATAGTAATGTTAGACCAGAATATCTGGATTCAGGAGCTTCTCATTGCCCAAGGATTACCACTGTGTCTCGGGTGTTATATGAATCTGAGGTGGAGGAACCACACTGGGAGTTTTTCATCCAGATCTAAATTTATTTCCAAATAAGACAACAGATGTTATTACAGAGCAAATGAATTTCAGGGATCAGAGACCATCCCTTTCATCAGGGCTACAAAGATTTTTTATATACAGTATCTCACAAAACTGAGTAATGGTGTTGGCCACCGTGCTGCAGCTCAGTTTCAGGATCTTGCCAATCTTCTTATAGCCTAGGCCATCTTTATGTAGAGCAACCATTCTTTTTTTCAGATCCTCAGAGAGTTCTTTGCCATGAGGTGCCATGTTGAACTTCCAGTGACCAGTATGAGAGAGTGAGAGTGATAACACCAAATTTAACACACCTGCTCCCCAGTCACACCTGAGACTTTGTAACACTAATGAGTCACATGACACCGGGGGGGAGGGAAAATGGCTAATTGGGTCCAATTCGGACATTTTCACTTAGGGGTGTACTCACTTTTGTTGCCAGCGGTTTAGACATTAATGGCTGTGTGTTGAGTTATTTTGAGGGGACAGCAAATTTACACTGTTATACAAGCTGTACACTCACTACTTTACATTGTAGACAAGTGTCATTTCTTCAGTGTTGTCACATGAAAAGATAGAAGAAAAGATTTACAAAATGTGAGGGGTGTACTTACTTTTGTGAGATACTGTATGTATGTGTGTGTGTGTATATATCATTTATATTATATAATATAAACTTGTAATATATATCATAATTATATTTATAAAATAACTAGAGGAAATTAAAATATAATTTCAAAATCATATTCAAGATTAAAATATATTGGCATTTTATTAGACGTGAAGAACGGCACTAATTTTGTTTAGTCATGGAAGTTGTTTGGCTTGGTTTCGGAATTTGTTTAGTTTAGTTTTGTTTTTGTTAAATTTCGTTTATTAATTTTCTAATGAATTCCAACATTTCAGAACGATTAGAGTTCGGATTCGGCGCTGCCCCCAGCTGACGTCACGTGAATGGCCGCATTTTTCTTTTTTTTTTTCTTTTTTTTTTTTTTTTTTAGCTTTTATCAGTCAGAGTTAGAGCATTTTTACTGCTTTTTTCAACTCCTCTTAAAACCCACTAGTTCTGGGTTTTATTTCCAGATGGAAAATGACCCTGCCAAAAAACACTGATAAGAGCCTATGTGTGCATGGAGACATAGAATAACATGCTGGGGAGTTTATTGGCTGTAGAAAAAAAACACCTGAAGCCAAAAACAGCCGCTGTAAAAATGTCCAGTGTGCATGAGACCTTACCCTGAGACGAGGGGCTGTCACTTTCCTCCAATCAGCTCTCAGATTACACTCATCTCTGTACTCTAGCTCTGTAGTGTGTTAGTTGCCAGATCCCCTCCCCCTGCTTTCTGCTGCTGAGAGATGCTGTGTAAAATGTGTGCTTTAGGAAGTTGTAGAGGAGAGAGGGCTGCAGATAAACAGGTACAACTTATGTAGGAGGATTTGTTTCATGTCTTTGTATCACCTGAGGCCAGCCACTTCATGGGGTATATGTATGTATAGGGTTTAAAACCACTTTAAAGTGGATGATAACCCGATTCATGAAATTTGAGCTGGGCACATATATTTGCAGTGTTTTGTTATCTCTTTTCAATGAGCTAAATCCCATAGCTCTATCCTGAACCATTCCTCTGTTATCAGCCTGATAACTCCTGACAAATTCTCTGACACTTTAGACAAATGACACTCTGACACTGACACTGACACTTTTTTTTTACAAATGTTTGCTTTATCTATGTATTATGTTCAAATACAAAATAAAATATAATTTTGAAGACATGTTTCTGCTGCTCTCAAGGGCACTTTCACACTGGGGCGACGTCAGCGGTAAAGCGATTCTATTTTTAGTGACGCTTTACCGCATTTTTTTGCAGTGCTTTTCGGCCACTAGCGGGGCACATTTAACCCCCACTAACGGTCGAAAAAGGGTTCAAAGTGCCCGCAAAGTGCCGCTGCGCTTCGGTGGTGCTACCCATTGATTTCAATGGGCAGGGGTGCGGTAGGAGCGTTGTATAAACCTCAATACAGGGTACTTTCACCCCCTTCCTTTGAATGACAATTGTGCGGTCATGCAACACTGCACCCTAATGAAATTTTTATAATTTTTTCCCCACAAATAGAGCTTTCTTTTGGTGGTATTTGATCACCTCTGCGGTTTTTATTTTTTTGCGCTATAAACAAAAGAAGAGGGACAAGTTTGAAAAAACACAATATTTTTTACTTTTTGCTATAATAAATATCCAATTTTTTAAATTTTTTTTTTAAACAAATTTTTTCCTCAGTTTAGGCCGATACGTATACTTCCACATATTTCTGGTAAAGAAAATCGCAATAAGCGTATATTGATTGGTTTGCGCAAAAGTTATAGCATCTACAAAATAGGGGATAGATTTATAGCATTTTTATTACCGTATTTATCGGCGTATAACACACACATTCATTTTGAGAGGGAAGTTTCATGAAAAAAACTTAAATTTTAAATAAGGAACTTTGAAGCAAAATAAGGGTCAGTGCCCATCTGCAGCCTCACCATTGCCATCAATGCAGCCTGATCAATGCCCATCTGCAGTCTCACAAGTGTTATCAATGCAGCCTCACCATTGCCATCAATGCAGCAGCCTCACCATTGCCAGCAATGCAGCAGCCTCACCATTGCCATCAGTGCAGCAGCCTCACCATTGCCATCAGTGCAGCAGCCTCACCATTGCCATCAGTGCAGCCTGATCAATGCCCATCCGCAGCCTAGAGGGGACAGGGAGGGGGGTGGGACGAGCACCGACAGATTACATACAGTGAGAATCTCCTATGATAGACAGAACAGTGGTCCAATGGCGGCCCAGTAGATGGGACTTCCTATTACAGAGGCCGCCAAGTAAACAGGAGATTCTCACTGCATGTAATCTGACGGCGCTTGTCCCGCCGCCCTCCCTGTCTTCTCTGAGGCAGCTAAAATTGAAGTATTGGCGTATAACATGCACACACTATTTGCACCTGATTTTCAGGGTGAAAAAGTGAGTGTTACACGCCAATAAATACAGTATTTTTTTTACTAGTAATTGCTGCGATCTGCGGCGGACATATCGGACACTTTTGGGACCATTCACATTTATACAGCGATCCGTGCTATAAATATGCATTGATTACTGTGTAAATGTGACTGGCAGGGAAGGGGTTAACACTGGGGGGTGATCGAGGGGTTAAATGTGTGTCCTAGGGAGGTGATTCTAACTGTGGGGGAGGGGACTGACTGGGGGAGGTGACCGGTCGGTGTCCCTATGTACAAGGGACACACCATCAGTCTCCTCTCCTCTAACAGGACGTGGATCTGTGTGTTTACACACACAGATCCACGGTCCTGCTCTGTTACCTGGCAATCACAGGAGCCCGGCGGACATTGCGGCCGCCAGGTACGCGCATCGGGTCCCGAGCGACGCGGCGCGTGCCCCCTAGTGGTTCGGGAAGGCGATCACGTCATATGACAGAGAAATTGATAGGGGGTGGGTGGCGCTACCTTATAAGGGTACCTTGATTTACAACAGTGGTTCTCAACTCCAGTCCTCGGGACCCACCAACAGACCAGATTTTAAGTATTACCTTGGGGAGTTGCAGACTAGAATACTGCAATCACCTAGCAGCAAGTGATATCACCTGTGAAGTATTTCAGCTATCTTGCAAACCTGGCCTGTTGGTGGGTCCTGAGGACTGGAGTTGAGAACCACTGATTTACAATATGATGAGCCTCAAAGGAATCAGGAAAGATGTAATAGTAAATGCACCCCCTTTAATCCCTCTTTAGGTGGTGGATCTATATATCCAGCGTTGCCTGAATAAACTAAGCTAGCAGGTCTTACTCATACCTACATGCAGGTGTACACCATGTGGTTAATCAACAAAAATTAACTAATTGATAAAAAGTCAATAGTGATAGACCAAGCCTATATAAAATAAATAAAATTAAATAAACCACAGTACAAAATTATATTAATCCCCATGTGTCCAAATGTGCTTATAAGCATAAAAGTGAGTTTAAATAGTCCCAACATTAAACATATAGTGCAGAATTGCACATTAGATATTATAGAGCTGGTGAAATGTAAGTAAAAAATTGATGAACAACTTTATAAAAAATAGATGAAAAAATAGATGAAAAAAATGATGAAAAAATAGTGTAAAAGTTGTAACAAAGTCCAATAGCAGCAAGTGAAAAAACGTCTGTGATAGGTGACTTTCGTGAACACAGCTGATCAGATCCAGTGACTTGCGGTGCTCCCCCTCAAAGATCCCCACTCACCAGCTCCCTACACCCCTGCAGGGGTAGTAGGCATGTAGTAGTAGGCTGAAATCAGATGTGTATGGGTCCTCAGGGTACGCCGCTCCAGCTGTAAGGTATCCTTCAGTACGTCCTCATAGAGAAGAAACAGGGCTCCATAGTGTGATACTTTTAAGGTATTTTATTTATCACAATGTACAAGAAAACCAAATAAAATAAAAAGTTTTAAAAACCAAACAGACAGTCACACAGCTTGTGAGCTATTTCGTATGGAGAGTGCAGGGCGTCTAGGACCGTCAGCTGCGCGGCGTGCGCCTCAGCTGCGTTCCACACTCTCCTACTTCCGCGTGTGACGTCAGTGCGTAGCTCCGCCTTACGCGTTTCGTCATCGACGTTATCAAAGGCGCAGCTAGCGTACCTCGTCCTATGTTATTTAAAGGCAAGCAGTGTATGCGTTCCTCCCACTCTCCTCCCCTGGGTGTGCTCATAATCTCATGTCACCTCCCAAGACATATTATTGCAGAGCGGAGAGGAGATCCAATAAGGAGGGGGGGTTAACAATATACAGGAGGGGGGTTAACTATATACAGGAGAGGGGTAAACTATTTACAGGAGGGGGGTTAACTATGTACAGGAGGGGGTTAACTATATACAGGAGGGGGGTTAACTATATACAGGAGGGGGGTTAACTATGTACAGGAGGGGGGGTTAACTATGTACAGGAGGAGGGGGGGTTAACGGTGTACAGGAGGGGGGTTAACTGTGTACAGGAGGGGGGGTTAACTATATACAGGAGGGAGGGTTAACTATGTACAGGAGGAGGGGGGGTTAACTATGTACAGGAGGGTTACTATGCACAGGGGGGGAACTATGTACAGGGGGGGATACTATGTACGGGGGGGGTTACTATGTACAGGGGGGTAACGATGCACAGGGGGGTAACGATGCACAGGGGGGTAACAGGGGGAGGGGGTAACTATGTACAGGGGGGTAACTATGGCTCTGCCTGGGACACTGATGTAAGGAGTGAGGCTAGGAACACTTGTGTAAGGACTGACTCTGCTGGGGGCACCTGATGCAAGGAGGGACTCTGCTGGGGGCACCTGATGCAAGGAGGGACACTGCTGGGGGCACCTGATGCAAGGACGGACTCTGCTGGGGGCACCTAATGTAAGGACGGACTCTGTTGGGGCACCTGATGCAAGCACGGACTCTGTTGGGGGCACCCGATGCAAGCACGGACTCTGTTGGGGCACCCAATGCAAGCACGGACTCTGTTGGGGGCACCTGATGCAAGGACGGACTCTGCTGGAGGCACCTAATGCAAGGACGGACTCTGCTGGGGGCACCTGATGCAAGGATGGACTCTGCTGGGGGCACCTGATGCAAGGACGGAC
The DNA here is from genome assembly GCA_037952835.1 of Lithobates septentrionalis. Taxonomy (NCBI): domain Eukaryota; kingdom Metazoa; phylum Chordata; class Amphibia; order Anura; family Ranidae; genus Lithobates; species Lithobates septentrionalis. The sequence continues at coordinate 351,449 of JBBDGP010000670.1, read as the reverse complement.
TCTGCTGGGGGCACCTGATGCAAGGACGGACTCTGCTGGGGGCACCTGATGCAAGGACGGACTCTGCTGGGGGCACCTGATGCAAGGACGGACTCTGCTGGGGGCACCTTAAGCAAGAACGGACTCTGCTGGGGGCACCTGATGCAAGGACGGACGCTGCTGGGGGCACCTGATGCAAGCACGGACTCTGCTGGGGGCACCTGATGCAAGGACGGACTCTGCTGGGGGCACCTGATGCAAGGACAGACTCTGCTGGGGACACCTGATGCAAGGACGGACTCTGCTGGTGGCAGGTGACACGCCAACTGATTCGGCAATTTGGTGAGTTGAATGATTTAATTTTATATTACAATGTAATAATAGAAATAATGCACTTCAATCATCCTGACACCATAACAACCATGGTGCCGGGATGATTGAAGTGCTAACACCAGGTGTTTGGAGTACCTTTATCTGCTAAGTGTTAAACTTTCTAGAATACACATATTTCTATTGTTGTGTAGGATCTGGGGCTGCTGTCCCTCCATCCCTCTCTCCCCCTTTCCCTCTCCATCCCTCATTCATCTCAGAATCCCCCCTTTGAGCCACACCCATTTAAGCCATGCCCACTATTTCACGCAAACCACGCCCATATGTCACGAAGCGCGCCGCATTTTTTGGTTTCCCTATGTCATGCCTGAAAACGAATGCTCCACCCCCTACTTATAACGAGATTCTGCCTACATGCAAAAAAGTGTCCCTAAATTTTTTTTTACAATGTTGGCAAAAATGCTACATTCATGAATGTCAAGGTTTTATTTGTGCTTTAGGCCCCATTCACACCTAGTGTAGTGGAAATTAGTATTTTTGCATTATTGCAACAAATAAGCTTCTGAACCTTTTCAGGCATAGAGCTTCATGCACTTTTACCACCAGACTCTAACCAAACGCCCTTTGAGCAACGCCCATTCAAGCCACGCCCACTATTTCGCGTAAACAACGCATTTTTATTTTTCCTTATGCCACGCCTACAAACGCATGCTCCGCCCCCTAATTATAATACAACTCCGCCTACAGCCAAAAAAGTGTCCCGCAATTTTTTTTTACAATGTTGGCAACTATGGGGGTCATCATATATGAATCTTCAGTCCTGGCCGAAGGGATTCCAACTTTTTCAGTTCCCTTTTTGTTTCATCTGACAAGTCACTGTTCTCGATCCTAGAAGAGAAGATAGAAATAGTCATCAGATCTCAGCAGATCAATCTCATTTCCTTTATTCTCTGAGGTAAAACAATGAGTGAAGTGTACAGTTATTGTTTTTATTATTATTCACATAATAACTGATAACGGACCTCCTGCCAAATATCTGACTTTAGAACTTTCTGTTTTCATTCAGCAGCCAATCAAGTTCTGCCTTTTGCAATGATGAACCAGACAATGTAAAGCAGACACTGCACACAGAGAAGTTTAGTGATTATAATATTCCATGAAACTGCAACTCTATCCCTTAATTCATAATCATTTATATCAGGGAGTATGTTATAACCCACACTGACTGATATACAGAGGCACACAATGACATGATGATGAATGGACACTGACTGATGGATGGAGACACACAATGACATGATGATAGATGGACACTGACTGGTGGACAGAGACTAGGGTTGCCACCTGTCCGGTTTTGACCCGGACAGTGCAGGTTTAGATTGCTGTGCCCAGGTTTCCCTCTGCCTGACACCAGCAGCGCCGCTGACAGGGGTACCATGGGGCCTCCTGTAGGGGCCCCAGCACACAGGCGGACCCAGACAGCGGGGGGGGGGGCAATTGCAGAGGAGACAAAACATAAGGGAGAGAGAGAGGCGACAGGCAGCTGTTAGTGAGGAAGTTTTTAATAAATTGTTTAAAAACAATCCACTCACTCTCCATGTCAGAGCTGTATATGTCAGTCTGTGAAGTTCGCTGCCCCATTCTCCTGATCCACGCTGCTGTTTCACTGAATCTCTGGAGGGAGCCGAGGATACAGAGCCGCGGGGAAACTGCAGTGAGCTGTCAGCCTGGGACACTGTGACCAATCAGAGAGTTCCGGAGGCTTAACCACACCTCCATCACCAGAGGCTGTCAGTTCACATGAGTTTCCAGCGGCTCTCTGTTTTCTCCAGCAATTCAGTGATAACAGCAGCGTGGATCAGGAGAATGGGACTGATATGCCTACACCTTTGACATGGCGAGTGAGTGGATGTTTTTTAAACATTTAATTTATTAAAAACTACCTCCCCAGCAGCTACCTGTCACTTCTCTCTCCCTTATGTTTTGACTCCTCTGTAATTGCCTCCCCTCCTCTGTAATGGGCCCCCCCGCCCGCCGCTTCTATCCCCTTGCTGTCCGGGCCCCCCTGTCAGCTGGGGCCCCGTGGTACCCTCTGTCGGCTGCCATGGGGGTATTGGAGGGAGGAGGATTTTTTGCTGGTAGGGAAGAAGATTTGTAATAGGAGGGGATGGGCATAATGGCACCCCAATCGCAAAGCAAAACTTTTTTTGGGTGACAGGCATCCCACGATTATGTTTATGTGATTTTTGCCGCGATTTGTCGGGTGGCAATCACAGCAAAATCGTGCTGTCTTTGGAGTGCCATGCTGTGCACCGCTAAAGTGTTTGGCTTGAAGAAAAGGTGGCAACCCTAACAGAGACACACAATGACATGATGATGGACACTGACTGATGGACAGACACACAATGACATGATGATGGATGAACACTGACTGATGGATGTAGATTGGGAGGATGAACAGACATACATGGACAGACACACACTGGGGAAATTCTGGTTAAAACAATGCTGCATGGGTAAAACCCCTGTTATCATCCCAGCTATGAACATGAGACCAAAGTGAATTGCTCCATGATTGGAAAAAGAGTCATGTGACAAAACTATGGAAAGAACCAAGAATCAGCGTGAAGGAAGTCAGTGTGTGAAGGTAAAACAGGAGATATGATCTGGAGGAGAGAAGGATCGCTAAGAAAAATGGAGGTACACTACTGTGCAAAAGTTTTAGGCAGGTGTAAAAAAATGTAAATGAAGAATGCTTTCTGACATAGAAGTGTTAATAGATCATTTTGGCCCCACTGTGCAGAATCACATATGTTAGAAGGCTGGCCGGAGGATTTGTAGGAGGAGTCTGGGGGGTATATATCCCTCCTCTTTCAGGTCCCTTGTCAGATCGTCTTCCTGGTACCTGTGGTAACACCTGACAAGTGTCATTTCCAGTTTCGTGCTAGCAGGGGGAATCGCCTGTCAGGAGGCCCCGCTTCAAGTGCTCGCATCGTGGTTTTCAGGTATCGTTGGGGGGGAGTTGGCACTTATCGCAGTGCTCCAGGTAGCAATCAGGGAGGGTCAATGGGTGAGGGGAGCTCTCATTGGCTCAATTGGGCTGTGGATGTGAGCATCTGTATCGCCATGCAACGGCCGGGGGGAGGAGTATAGCTGGGCATGGGGGGTAGTCTTTCGGGGGTGGGGGGGTTTTGCCAGATTGGTGGAGGAGGGAGGTATTAGGATCGGGAGGTATTGGGCATGTCACAGGATGTGAGGGGGGCTGCGGGTCCCAGCATGCCAATCATCTGCAGCAGGGGGTTGGTTATGTCATTCCCGTGGTAGGGAATATAGCAGCTCGGGCTGCATAGATCCATCATCAGAGGATAATTCATTCTCTTCATGATTTCCTGCTGTTAGAAGACCCTGGTGAACCGCTCAGGGATCTGCAGGCACTTACAGAACCGTTTTCAGAGTTAAATGTCCCTTTAGCTGCTCATAAGATGGAAGGTCCGACCAGAGTCATCACCTTTTTGGGGATCACGCTTGATTCCAATCTCATGGTTGCTAGCCTGCCCTTGGAGAAGATGGTCAGGATACACCAGATACACTCTCTGACACAGATACATGCAGTGTTAAATACACTCTCTACCTCTATGGTGCAGTTGCAGGATAGGATGGAGGTGATTGAGGCCCTCGCAGCTAGTGCTGTGGTATCAGCTAATGCTAAGGTATAAGCTGCACCCCCAGCAAGCCCGGCTGCAGTTAATGTCATAGTTTTACCTTCGGCAGTGCCTTCACCATTGGTGGCTTTGCCTTCTGTGTCACAGGCCCATTTCATGCCTGCCAATATCTTCGGGACTTTCAGGTCAGGTAGAAAAAAATGGGTAAACGCATCCGTTATCTGGGTAAATCTCAGTTATGCAATAATTACAATTACACAGGTTGCAACCACAACCAATGCAGGCTATTGCACGTTTGCTCTAATTGCTTCAGAGCTCACCCTAATGCCGCGTACACACGAGCGGACTTTACGGCAGATTTTGCCCAGCGGACGGGATTTCGTCGGACAGTTTGATCGTGTGTGGGCTCCAGCAAGCTTTGTTTTCTCAAAAGTTAGACGGATTTAGATTTGAAACATGTTTCAAATCTATCCGATGGACTCGAGTCCGGTCGAAAAGTCCGCTCGTCTTTATGCTAGTTCGACGGACAAAAAGCCACGCTAGGGCAGCTATTGGCTACTGGCTATGAACTTCCTTATTTTAGTCCGGTCGTACGTCATCACGTACGAATTCGACAGACTTTGGTTGATTGTGTGTAGGCAAGTCCATTCATTCAGAAAGTCCGTCGAAAAGTCCGCCGGGCAAAGTCTGCCATAAAGTCCGCTCGTGTGTACACGGCATTAGTCCGCCTGTTTTGTCAAGTCTTTCAGTGCGTCATGACTATGCCAAGTCAGTATCTCCTTGCTAGGGGATTACCTGGAAAACCACCCATCCCCAGCTTTCAGACAATTTTTGTTGGAGGGTTTTTCTATAGGCTTTCACACTGGCCTCATCACCCTTCCAACAGAGTCTTTTGAATGCAATAATTTGATTTAGGCGGCGAGTCACCCTGCTATTGTCGATTGAGTTACTGCAGGCAGAACTGTCAAAGGGGTTCCTGATAGGTCCTTTCCTTTCATCACCTTTTTGTATGTGGAGGGTTAGCCCCATTGGGGTGGTCTGTGGAATATTTTCCCATAAATATCGCTTGATTTATGATTTGTCCATGCCTCATTCATCTCACATTCCTAGCCTTAATTCTATTATCCCCTCTGAGAAGTTTTCGATGAAATATGCATCAGTGGATTTGGCTATCCAGCACATTTTACAGTTAGGTAGGGGTGCTTGGCTTTCTAAAGCTGATATTACTGATGCTTTCATGCTGCTTCCTATTAGTCCTACTCTCTGGCAATTTCATGGCATCAAGTTGCGCGGTCAGTATTACTTCGCCACTAAGTTAACTTTTGGGTCAAAAAGTAGTCCTTGCTTGTTTGACACCTTTGCCCTGGCTCTTCATTGGATTTTTGGTAATTGCAGAGGTTGTCAGAGGATAATTCATTATCTTTATGATTTCCTGCTGTTGGAAGACCCTGGTGAACCGCCCAGGGATCTGTAGGCGCTTACAGAACTGTTTTCAGAGTTACATGTCCCTTTAGCTGCTCATAAGATGGAATGTCCGACCAAAGTCATTACCTTTTTTGGGGAGCACGCTTGATTCCAATCTCATGGTTGCTAGTCTGCACTTGGAGAAGATAGTCAGGATACACCAGACCCGTCATCTGTTTGTCCGATCCCCAGTCTGTTCCAAGAGGGACTTCCAGTCTCTTTTGGGGATGCTAAATCACGCCATGAGAATCATCCCTCAGGGTAGGGCATTTGTTTCCAGATTGCTGGCCCTTCTTCCCCAATATAAGGATTCTGACTCGGCTGTCAAGTTACTAGCAGATGCCCAAGCCGATTTAATCATGTGGGATCAGTTCCTGTGTGACTGGAATGGCATCTCTATGTTTATGCAGCATCCAACAGATAGTTCTCCCAGAGGGTTTTCAGATGCCGCCACTTTGGTTGGTTTTCTGGCCATTTTTGGCCATGAATGATTGGCCAGCCATTGGCCCCCAGAGGTTTTCCATCTGCCAAAGTTTGCTGTCACTTCAGCATTGTTCGAAATCTATCCAATTCTGGCGGCAGCAGTCACATGGGGTCCAGTTTGGTCAGGCAATGCGGTCATCTTCTTTACAGATAATTTGGCCACAGCCAAAATTGTCAATAAAGGTAGATCGGGGTCCCTTCTAATTATGTCTTTTGTGCGTAGGTTGACATCGCTGGGCTTGACGTACAAGTTTTATTTTCGGGGTGAGTTTATCAGTGGGGATCTCAGCGGTGCCGCTGATGCTTTCTCTAATCTCAATAAGCCTCAATTTTTCTTACAGCATCCGGTAGCAGAACGGATGGGCCAGCCAGTTCCCCCTTACTCACTATTAGTCATGGATTAAACACATTCTGGACTCATGCAATCGATCTTGCTAATACGTCTTTATCCAGGAATACTCTGAAAGCATACACAACGGGTTGAACGACTTTCCTCAGGTTTATGTCTTTATACCCTTGCAGTTGCCCTAAAGATGTCATGACTTTCACTGCGTATTGCCACAGTGAGTTGGCATTATCTGCTAATACCATCAAGCTGTATTTGTTGGGTATTCAGCATTTCAGGTCCCTGCATACACCTGATAGTCCATCCATTTTTGCAGCTCACCCTCTAAAAGCCATGCTAAGGGGTATACAGAGAACCCAGGGGAGATCTCAGTTGTCTCGTCAACCTATCACCGGCCAGATTTTCCGTGATATGTCAGACGTGTTGTTTCCTTCCCCTTTTGGCGCAGGTCTCAGCCTAGTGCTTAAGGCAGCTATTTATCTCAGTTTCTTTTGGATTCCTCCGACCTGGGGAAGTGTCCCAAACTAGCTGTCATGCTCCTGTTCTGCTTAGAGGTAGTCTCACCAGATTCTCTGAGCATTACGAGTTACAGCTTCCCAACAACAAGAACAGACAGACAGGTTAGGGGTTTGTGTTAAATCCAAAGCAATTTTCTGGACATTCGTTCAGGATCAGGGCAGTGTCCGCAGCTTCTAAGCTGGGTGTCTTGTCATACATTATTAAGTACATGGGGCGTTGGAGGTCATCCTGTTACAGCAGGTACATAGCCAAACCCCATATGGAAGTTAGCATAGCGTTCACTACTTTATTGGATTAATTGTGGTTACCTGTTTTATTAAAGCTTTTCATACTTTACCTATCTTTTGTGTCTTTTGCCCTTTTTTAGGCATACCGACCAGCTAGACCAGGGCACATCTCAGGTCTTGGTAGTTAGGGTTACCACGTTTTCCAAGTGAAGACTCTGACTACAAATATATATATATATACAGTATCTCACAAAAGTGAGTACACCTCTCACATTTTTGTAAATATTTTATTCTATCTTTTCATGTGACAACACTAAAGAAATTATACTTTGCTACAATGTAAAGTAGTGAGTGTACAGCTTGTATAACAGTGTAAATTTGCTGTCCCTTCAAAATAACTCAACACACAGTCATTAATGTCTAAACCACTGGCAACAAAAGTGAGTACACCCCTAAGTGAAAATGTCCAAATTGGTCCCAAAGTGTCAATATTTTGTGTGGCCACCATTATTTCCCAGCACTGCCTTAACCCTCTTGGGCATGGAGTTCACCAGAGCTTCACAGGTTTCCACTGGAGTCCTCTTCCACTCCTCCATGACGACATCACGGAGCTGGTGGATGTTAGAGACCTTGCGCACCTCCACCTTCCTTTTGAGGATACCCCACAGATGCTCAATAGGGTTTAGGTCGGGAGACATGCTTGGCCAGTCCATCACCTTTACCCTCAGCTTCTTTAGCAAGGCAGAGGTCATCTTGGAGGTGTGTTTGGGGTCGTTATCGTGTTGGAATACTGCCCTGCGGCCCAGTCTCTGAAGGGAGGGGATCATGCTCTGCTTCAGTATGTCACAGTACATGTTGGCATTCATGGTTCCCTCAATGAACTGTAGCTCCCCAGTGCCGGCAGCACTCATGCAGCCCCAGACCATGACACTCCCATCACCATGCTTGACTGTAGGCAAGACCCACTTGTCTTTGTACTCCTCACCCGGTTGCCACCACACACGCTTGTCACCGTCTGAACCAAATAAGTTTTTTTTTGGTCTCATCAGACCATAGGACATGGTTCCAGTAATCTGTGTCCTTAGTCTGCTTATCTTCAGCAAACTGTTTGCGGGCTTTCTTGTGCATCATCTTTAGAAGAGGCTTCCTTCTGGGACGACAGCCATGCAGAGCAATTTGATGCAGTGTGCAGCGTATGGTCTGAGCACTGACAGGCTGACCCCCCACCCCTTCAACTTCTGCAGAAATGCTGGCAGCACTCATACGTCTATTTCCCAAAGACAACCTCTGGATATGACACTGAGCACGTGCACTCATCTTCTTTGGTCAACCATGACGAGGCCTGTTCTGAGTGGAACCTGTCCTGTTAAACCGCTGTATGGTCTTGGCCACTGTGCTGCAGCTCAGTTTCAGGGTCTTGGCAATCTTCTTATAGCCTAGACCATCTTTATGTAGAGCAACAATTCTTTTTTTCAGATCCTCAGAAAGTTCTTTGCCATGAGGTGCCATGTTGAACTTCCAGTGACCAGTATCAGAGAGTGAGAGTGATAACACCAAATTTACACACCTGCTCCCCATTCACACCTGAGACCTTGTAACACTAACGAGTCACATGACACCAGGGAGGGAAAATGGCTAATTGGGCTCATTTTGTTGTGGTGTACTCACTTTTGTTGCCAGCAGTTTTGACATTATTGGCTGTGTGTTGAGTTATTTTGAGGGGACAGCAAATTTACACTGTTATACAAGCTGTACACTCACTACTTTACATTGTAGCAAAGTGTCATTTCTTCAGTGTTGTCACATGAAAAGATAGAATAAAATATTTACAAAAATGTGAGGGGTGTACTCACTTTTGTGAGATACTGTATATACAGTACGTGATTCTGCACTTCCGGGTTTTGGGCGCAAGTGCACGCTGCCAGCAACTTGCTTCCGCTGTGATTTTACACAGGGAGAGCTTATCAGCAGGTCCCATAGACCTGATGTCCGCCGGGACCCACCAATCATTCAGTACACTGACAGAATGCAAACAAAGTAAACATGGCAGACTGTCATTCTGTGAGTAGAGAAGACAAGGATCCTGTGTTTCTGTAAAGCAGGGACAAGGATCCATGTAAAAGCACCTCCCCCACTACATTGTAACATTAGCTAGGCACAGTTAATCCTTTTATCACCCCTGATGTTAACCCCTTCCCAGCCAGTGTCATTAGTACGGTGACAGTGCATATTTTTAGCACTGATCACTGTAATAATGTCACTGGTCCCCAAAAAAGGATCAGTTAGTGTCCGATTTGTCTGCCGAAATATTGCAGTCCCGCTATAAGTCACTGATCGCCGCCATTAATAGTAAATATAAATTAATAAAAAATAAATAAGAACATCCCATAGTTTGTAGACATTATTACTTTTGTACAAACCAATCAATTAATGATTCTTGGGATTTTTTTACCAAAAATATGTAGCAGAATACATATTGGCCTAAATTGATGAAGAAATTTGTTATTTTACATTTTTTATAATGGATGTGTTTTAGAGCAGAAAGTAAAAAAAAATATATTTTTTTTTTAACCGGTTAACAACCGGCTCCTGTACATATACGTCGGCAAAATGGCATGGCTGGGCAAAGCAACGTACCTGCCTTCCGCGAGCTTTGTGCCCGTGCCTGTGGGACCCGCGGAGTCAATGTCCACCGGGTGCCCGCGATTGTGTCAAGAAGCTGAAGAACAGGGAGATGCTAATGTAAACACAGCATCTCCCCGTTCTGCCTAGTGACAGGACACTGATCGTCTGCTCCCTCTCATCGGGAGCAGTGATCAGTGTCATGTCACTGCTAGCCCATCCCCCAGACAGTTAGAATCACTCCCTAGGACACAGTTAACCCCTTCCCTGTCCCCTAGTGGTTAACCCCTTCACTGCCAGTCACATTTTTACAGTAATCAATGCAATTTTATAGCATTGATCGCTGTATTAATGCCAATGGTCCCAAAAATGTGTCAAAATTGTCCGATGTGTCCGCCATAATGTCGCAGTCACGATAAAATTCGCTGATCGCTGCCATTACTAGTAAAAGAAAAATTAATAATAAAAATGCCATAAAACTATCCCCTATTTTGTAGACGCTATAACTTTTGCGCAAACCAATCAATAATTAATAATCTTATTGCGATTTTTTTTTTTACCAAAAATATGTAGAAGAATACATATCGGCCTAAACTGAGGAAAAAAAAATGTTTTTTTTATATATTTTTTGGGGATATCGATTATAGCAAAAAGTAAAAATTGCTTTTTTTTCAAAATTGTCACTCTATTTTTGTTTATAGCGCAAAAAATAAAAGCCGCAGAGGTGATCAAATACCACCAGAAGAAAGCTCTATTTGTGGGAAAAAAAGAACGTCAATTTTGTTTGGGAGCCACGTCGCACGACCGCACAATTGTCAGTTAAAGCCACGCAGTGCCGAATCGCAAAAAGTGCTCTGGTCTTTGGGCAGCAAAATGGTCTGGGGCTTAAGTGGTTAAATTGTACTTTGTTCTTTGTTTCTAGTGCAAAAAATAAAAAAACGCAGTGGGGATCAAATCCTGCCAAAAGAAAGCTCTATCCCACTATTTGTGGGAAAAAAAATACATACATTTTATTTGTGTACAGTGTTGCACTACAGCGCAGTTGTAAGTTAAAGTAAAACAGTGCCGGATTACAAAAAATGGCCTGGTCAGGAAGGGGGCAAACCTTCCGAAGGTCAAGTTGTACATTAACAAATTGGAAAGTTAAATGAACAGAAGAGAAATCCAAATCAAATTAATATTTGGTGTGACCAACCTTTGCCTTCAAAACAGCATCAATTCTTTAAGCATCGGATGTGAAAACCAGGCTAAGTGACTCAACCATGCAGGAAAATATAAGAACTGGGATGCAGAAAAATGGCAGCAGGAGGAAGTTTGTTGATGAAGAGCTGGAGAGCGGTACAATAATGAGTGCCTGCAGCCAACTGTGAAGCATGGCGGGGATTCCGTGCAAGTTTGGGGCTGCATTTCTGCAAATGGATTCAGAGATTTGGTCAGGATCAATGGTGTCCTCAATGCTGAAATATACAGGCGGATACTTATCCATCATGCCATACCATCAGGGAGGCATGCGATTGGCCCCAAATTTGTTCTACAGCAGAACAATGACTCCAAACATATAACCAATGTCATTAAGAACTATCTTCAGTGTAAAGAACAAGGAGTCCTGGAAGTGATGGTTTGGCCCCCACAGAGCCCTGATCTCACCATCATGGAGTCTGTCTGGGATTACATGAAGAGATAGAAGGATTTGAGGCAGCCAACATCCACAGAAGATCTGTTGTTAGCTCTCCAAGATGTTTGAAACTACCTAGCCCGCCGAGTTCCTTCAAAAACTGTGTGCAAGTCTACCTAGAAGAATTGATGCTGGTTTAAATGCAAAGGGTGGTCAGAGCAAATATTGATTTGATTTAGATTTGTCTTCTGTTCATTTACTTTCCATTTTGTTAATTGATAAAAATAAACTATTAACACTTCTATTTCTGAAAGTATTCTTCATTTACAGCATCTTTTCCCACCTTCCTAAAACTTTTGCACAGTACTGTAAAGGACGGGTCCTCTTACTGTGGCTGTCATGGCTCTATTTGTTCCTGTGTATGAGCTGTACTCCTCTGGATGACTGGAGATTGCAATAAGTGTGGCTCCTCTGTAGGAATGAATAGGGCCACAGGGTACATTGGCAATAACAAGAAGACCCGTTTGAGATATCCTCATTGCAGAGGCTGTGTGGTGGTGTACAAGGAAGTACACGGTGAAGATTATGGGAGTGGAGAGTGTTAGAAAGTTTTCTTTAATCTAATATCTAATATTCATCAATTAACAAATATATGAATGATTGGATCAAAGAGGAAAAAGAGGACGAGGCGGGGGTCATCATACAAGCAACACAGGCTACAGAAGATATCCAAGGAAAGCCAAGAAGACACAGAACTAGATGAAAGAAATGAGGAGTCTTTACCTTCCCTAGATTTGACCGAGCTGAAAGATATTTTATTATCGCTGGGAGTGACCTCTCCCGACTGGACCGCTATTTGGAGGCTTATGGTGACCGTCTGCTGACACGCATCCACCATCCCAGAAGAGACCCATTCGTTGAGAAGACAACACCCCAAATTGATGTTATCATGCCTCTGATTAGAGGCCGTCTGGTAAGCCTTTAATCTCTTCAAGGTGATGGGCATTCATCACGGTGGAAGTCACAGATTTACTCATACAGCAAAGTCACTTCATACTTTTTATGGACACTTTATGTTTGTTGATGCACCTTAACCACTTGAGCCCCGGACCATTATGCTGCCTAAGGACCAGAGGTCTTTTTCCAATTTGGCACTGCGTCGCTTTAACTGCTAATTGCGCGGTCATGCAATGCTGTACCCAAACGAAATTTACGTCCTTTTCTTCCCACAAATAGAGCTTTCTTTTGATGGTATTTGATCACCTCTGCGGTTTTTATTTTTTGCGCTATAAACGGAAAAAGACCGAAAATTTCGAAAAAAAATGATATTTTCTACTTTTTGTTATAAAAAAAATCCAATAAACTCAATTTTAGTCATACATTTAGGCCAAAATTTATTCGGCCACATGTCTTTGGTAAAAAAAATGTCAATAAGCGTATATTTATTGGTTTGCGCAAAAGTTATAGCGTCTGCAAACTAGGGTACATTTTCTGGAATTTACACAGCTTTTAGTTTATGACTGCCTATGTCATTTCTTGAGGTGCTAAAATGGCAGGGCAGTACAAAACCCCCCCAAATGACCCCATTTTGGAAAGTAGAAACCCCAAGGAAATTGCTGAGAGGCATGTTGAACCCATTGAATATTTATTTTTTTTGTCCCAAGTGATTGAATAATGACAAAAAAAAAAAAAATATTTACAAAAAGTTGTCACTAAATGATATATTGCTCACACAGGCCATGGGCATATGTGGAATTGCACCCCAAAATACATTCAGCTGCTTCTCCTGAGTATGGGGATACCGCATCTGTGGGACTTTTTGGGAGCCTAGCCGCGTACGGGACCCCGAAAACCAATCACCGCCTTCAGGATTTCTAAGGGTGTAAATTTTTGATTTCACTCTTCACTACCTATCACAGTTTCGGAGGCCATGGAATGCCCAGGTGGCACAAACCCCCCCCAAATGACCCCATTTTGGAAAGTAGACACCCCAAGCTATTTGCTGAGAGGCATATTGAGTCCATGGAATATTTTATATTTTGACACAAGTTGCGGGAAAGTGACACTTTTTTTTTTTTTTTTGCACAAAGTTGTCACTAAATGATATATTGCTCACACAGGCCATGGGCATGTGTGGAATTGCACCCCAAAATACATTTAGCTGCTTCTCCTGAGTATGGGGATACCACATGTGTGGGACTTTTTGGGAGCCTAGCCGCGTACGGGGCCCTGAAAACCAATCACCGCCTTCAGCGTTTTTAAGGGCGTGAATTTTTTATTTTACTCTTCACTGCCTATCACCATTTCGGAGGCCATGGAATGCCCAGGTGGCACAAACCCCCCCAAATGACCCCATTTTGGAAAGTAGACACCCCAAGCTATTTGCTGAGAGGCATGGTGAGTATTTTGCAGCTCTCATTTGTTTTTGAAAATGAAGAAAGACAAGAAAAAATATTTTTTTTTTTCAATTTTCAAAACTTTGTGACAAAAAGTGAGGTCTGCAAAATACTCACTATACCTCTCAGCAAATAGCTTGGGGTGTCTACTTTCCAAAACGGGGTAATTTGGGGGGGTTTTGTGCCACCTGGGCATTCCATGGCCTCCGAAACTGTGATAGGCAGTGAAGAGTGAAATCAAAAATTCACGCCCTTAGAAAGCCTGAAGGCGGTGCTTGGTTTTCGGGGTCCCGTACGCGACTAGGCTCCCAAAAAGTCCCACACATGTGGTATCCCAATACTCAGGAGAAGCAACAGAATGTATTTTGGGGTGTAATTTCACATATTCCCATGGCATGTTTGAGCAATATATCATTTAGTGACAACTTTGTGCAAAAAAAAAAAAATTTGTCTCTTTCCCGCAACTTGTGTCGCAATATAAAATATTCCATGGACTCGACATGCCTCTCAGCAAATAGCTTGGGGTGTCTACTTTCCAAAATGGGGTCATTTGGGGGGGTTTTGAACTGTCCTGGCATTTTATGCACAACATTTAGAAGCTTATGTCACACATCACCCACTCTTCTAACCACTTGAAGACAAAGCCCTTTCTGACACTTTTTGATTACATGAAAAAGTTATTTTTTTTTTTGCAAGAAAATTACTTTGAACCCCCAAACATTATATATTTTTTTAAAGCAAATGCCCTACAGATTAAAATGGTGGGTGTTTCATTATTTTTTTTCACACAGTATTTGCGCAGCGATTTTTCAAACGCATTTTTTGGGGAAAAAACACACTTTTTTAAATTTTAATGCACTAAAACACACTATATTGCCCAAATGTTTGATGAAATAAAAAAGATGATCTTAGGCCGAGTACATGGATACCAAACATGACATGCTTTACAATTGCGCACAAACGTGCAGTGGCAACAAAATAAATACATTTTTAAAAGCCTTTACAGGTTACCACTTTAGATTTACAGAGGAGGTCTACTACTAAAATTACTGCCCTCGATCTGACCTTCGCGGTGATACCTCACATGCATGGTGCAATTGCTGTTTACGTTTGACGACAGACCGCCGCTTGCGTTCGCCTTAGCGCAAGAGCAGGGGGCGACAGCAGGGGGCGCTTTTTTTTTTTTTTCTTTATTATGTTTTTGCTTTTTTATCTTATTTTTAAACTGTTCCTTTCATTTTTTTTTTTTTTAATCATTTTTATTGTTATCTCGGGGAATGTAAATATCCCCTATGATAGCAATAGGTAGTGACAGGTACTCTTTTTTGAAAAAATTGGGGTCTATTAGACCCTAGATCTCTCCTCTGCCCTCAAAGCATCTGACCACACCAAGATCGGTGTGTTAAAATGCTTCCCCAATTTCCCAATGGCGCTATTTACATCCGGCAAAATCTAAGTCATAAAATGCTCGTAGCTTCCGGTTTCTTAGGCCATAGAGATGTTTAGAGCCACTCTGGTCTCTGATCAGCTCTATGGTCAGCTGGCTGAATCACCGGCTGCATTCTCAGGTTCCCTGTTGAGACAGGAGAGCCAGAGAAAAACACGGAAGACGGTGGGGGGGGGCATTCCCTCCCACGGCTTGTAAGGGCAGTCTAGAGGCTAATTAGCCGCTAGGATTGCTTTTACATGAAAGCCGACCGCTGGCTGAAAAGAATGACACCAAGATGATACCTAAACCTGCAGGCATCATTCTGGTATAACCACTCAAAGTCGTGAATGGCGTACCTGAAGACAAAAAAATGGTTAACAATAAAGCACAGTAAACGGTAAAGTATAAAAAATTGCATACCTGAAAAACAAACATGATAAAACATAATAACAATAAAACATTGTAGAATCGAATACAGTAAAAAAGAGCAGAACAATAGAGAGAGAGAATAGAGAGAGAGAGAGAGAACAATAAAACGACAACAATTTTTTAAAATTTTATATATATATTTTTTTTTTTACACTTTTTTTTGTAACTAACTTTTATAACTGTAACCGGTTCCAGGTTTGGGTCTCTCAAAATGCGATGGCATCTTGGGAGACCCTCAGAAAGTGTGCCTAGTCTGTGCAATGCTGTACCCTAGGCTAATACTCAACTAGTGCATGGTAGCGTTCAAAACATTCACCAATGCAAAGATCAGGATTGTCAGGACAGGAGGGACAATAATAGCGGGTGTCACGCCTATATCCGCGCTTGCTGCAGACATGACATCTTTTTTGGGGGGGTTCGCTGGGTAGGGGTACTCGGGAGGACATAAAAATGCCTCTCATGCAGCCGACTGCATTTGGTTGGGGATGTGAATGGGGAAAGTACGGGCGCTGCAGAAGTGGTGGGTTCCCAATTAGGATTGGCGAATGCAGCAGGAAGGGCATTATGGGCACGACGGGCCTGTGTTTGTCTTCTTCTTGGTGGCAGCGGGACACTACTTGTGCTTGCCACGTCACCAGCTTGAACTTCACTTATGGGACTCGCCACGTCACCAAGTGTTACTGCAGTGCTGGTTTGACTACGACTGGGGTGTACTAGGCCGCTGGTGCTTGCCAGTTCAATAAAAAGCTTCCAAAAAAACTGTTAGCGATCGCAGGGATTAGGCCTGACTCTGTGAACGCTGCAGTTATGCGTTTAGTATTTTGTAAGTGACAGTGTCATGAGAAGGTCTACCCGTTGGTGGCGCTATCGGTCTCTTGGATCGCAGTACCAGTGTCCATCAGCAGGTGTCTCCCAACACCTAGGACCTGCAGTAAGAGGTCTTTCCTGCTGGTGGCACTGTTGCATCCTCGGGCCGTAGTACCGGCGTCAACCAGCGGGTGCACTCTGGCAGTGTGGAGCAAACAGGTCACACTGCGCTCAGCTGTAACGTGAGGTCAATTACCACAGCCTTACAAATACCCGGCAAGCCCTCATAGGCTTGCCTTGGTATCTCTCTCTCTCCCCCTGCGTTCTGACCTTGCTGCCTGTTTGACCTTGAGCCTGCTATCTGCCTTGTCCTGATCTGATCCAATCCCTATCCTGAGGCCTTCCTAGTCCTGTCGCTTCTGTTCCTGGCTCCCTTGGATCCCTGCCCTGAACCCCATCCATCCATCCTCTCCTTGTCCTGTTCAGGTTCCCGTCCTTACCCTTATGCTGACTTCCCTGTGTATGACCTTGGCTTGGCTTGTTTACGATTACGGTATATCCCTTTACTTATATATATTTATACATTGTTGTTTGTAGTGGGTTGTTGTGTGGGTTTTTGCACTGTTTGTTCCTGTCACTTATCACTTGTTAATAAACACCATTTCACTTACATGTGTTTCTGGTCTCCTCTGTGCAGTCCACACAGTCTGGTCAATTAGATATCCTAACAGTATACCAAGGCCATCTCTGACCAGAAGTGGCTGCACAAGGGAACCATCTCGGTTCTGTTGCACATTACTGGGATGAATTCAGACATAATTGCTTATTATGCTCTGCTGGCAACAGAGTTCTGAATATCTCCGCCAGACATTGGAAGGGTGGTCCAGTGATCAGCTGCTGGAGATTATCCGTTTAGCTCACTCTGTGGTCGATCAGGGCAGTATACGGTTTGAGGATGTTCAGCCTTTGATTGGAATGTGTACAGAGCTGGCTCTGCCTTGTATTCCAGAGGGCCATGATGACTTTTCTCCCCCCTTCAGCATTAACCAGATTGCGTCCTTAGTATGGCTGTTGGAGGATGACTCTGCATCCTTTTTTGAGCATTTTTCGGTTTGTCCCAAACAGTTGTTGAAGGATTGTATAGATGAAGTGCAGTCGCTGGTCAGACAGGGGAAATGTGAGGCCACTTTTGTGCTACCTGTACTTCAGGCATGGTCAGACCTGTTATGCCCAGCTTCTGTCAGCTCTCCACAAACCAGACCTGCTACTAAATACCTGCCTGCTCAGACGTCCTTTCTCCCATCACCCCTGGCAACCTCAGCTGCAGTCCAATATACCCTGCTCCCCACCAAGTATCAATGCCCTGTTTCTACTTCCTGCACCTATCCTGCCTTCAATCCACCTGTCTCTTCTCCTCCACCTGTAACAGTCCCACAAAACCCTTCTCTAGCTACAGTTCCTTGGTCTTCCTTCGATCCAGCTACTTTCTTTGCTTACAGCCCTGCACCTACATACAAAACTGCACGGGCTAAACCAAAGAAGAAGCAAAAATTCTTCCCGACCCATACCATCCTGCCAGTAACCCAACCTGTTCCAGCTTTGCAGTCTGAAGTCCCAGCTTTGCAGTCTGAAGTCCCAGCTTTGCAGTCTGAAGTCCCAACTTTGCAGTCTGAAGTCCCAGCCTTGCAGTCTGAAGTCCCAGCTTTGCAGTCTGAAGTCCCGGCTTTGCAGTCTGAAGTCCCGGCTTTGCAGTCTGAAGTCCCGGCTTTGCAGTCTGAAGTCCCGGCTTTGCAGTCTGAAGTCCCGGCTTTGCAGTCTGAAGTCCCGGCTTTGCAGTCTGAAGTCCCGGCTTTGCAGTCTGAAGTCCCGGCTTTGCAGTCTGAAGTCCCGGCTTTGCAGTCTGAAGTCCCGGCTTTGCAGTCTGAAGTCCCGGCTTTGCAGTCTGAAGTCCCGGCTTTGCAGTCTGAAGTCCCGGCTTTGCAGTCTGAAGTCCCGGCTTTGCAGTCTGAAGTCCCGGCTTTGCAGTCTGAAGTCCCGGCTTTGCAGTCTGAAGTCCCGGCTTTGCAGTCTGAAGTCCCGGCTTTGCAGTCTGAGGTCCCGGCTTTGCAGTCTGAGGTCCCGGCTTTGCAGTCTGAAGTCCCAGCTTCCCAGTCTGATGTGCCAGCTTCCCAGTCTGATGTGCCAGCTTCCCAGTCTGATGTGCCAGCTTCCCAGATTGATGTGCCAGCTTCCCAGATTGATGTGCCAGCTTCCCAGCCTGATGCCTTGCAGCTTGTCTTCCAGCCTGATGTCTTGATGCCCACCTACCAGTCTGATGTGCCAGCTTCCCAGTCTGATGTGCCAGCTTCCCAGTCTGATGTGCCAGCTTCCCAGTCTGATGTGCCAGCTTCCCAGATTGATGTGCCAGCTTCCCAGATTGATGTGCCAGCTTCCCAGCCTGATGCCTTGCAGCTTGTCTTCCAGCCTGATGTCTTGATGCCTACCTGCCAGTCTGATGTGCCAGCTTCCCAGTCTGATGTGCCAGCTTCCCAGTCTGATGTGCCAGCTTCCCAGTCTGATGTGCCAGCTTCCCAGTCTGATGTGCCAGCTTCCCAGATTGATGTGCCAGCTTCCCAGATTGATGTGCCAGCTTCCCAGATTGATGTGCCAGCTTCCCAGATTGATGTGCCAGCTTCCCAGATTGATGTGCCAGCTTCCCAGTTTGCTGTCCCAGCTTCCCAGCCTGATGTCTTGCAGCTTGCCTTTCAGCCTGATGCCTCGAAGATAGCTTCTCAGTCTGATGTGCCAGCTTCCAAGTCGGATGTTCCAGCTTTCCAGTCTGATGTTCCAGCCCTCCAGCCTGATGTTCGGGTGTCTGCCCTCCAGCTCAAGTGGTTCCTGTCATCTGCTGCCCAGCTCAAGTGTTTCCTGTCGTCTGCTGCCCAGCTCAAGCGTTTCCTGTCGTCTGCTGCCCAGCTCAAGCGTTTCCTGTCGTCTGCTGCCCAGCTCAAGTGGTTCCTGTCGTCTGCTGCCCAGCTCAAGTGGTTCCTGTCGTTTGCTGCCCAGCTCAAGTGGTTCCTGTCGTTTGCTGCCCAGCTCAAGTGGTTCCTGTCGTTTGCTGCCCAGCTCAAGTGGTTCCTGTCGTTTGCTGCCCAGCTCAAGTGGTTCCTGTCGTTTGCTGCCCAGCTCAAGTGGTTCCTGTCGTTTGCTGCCCAGCTCAAGTGGTTCCTGTCGTTTGCTGCCCAGCTCAAGTGGTTCCTGTCGTCTGCTGCCCAGCTTAATGACTCTGACATGCCAGCAGTACCCACTGTCCAGGTTGATGTACCTGATGCCCTGCCTGATGTGCCCTCACCTGTCCAGTTGAAGGCCATGAACTTTGAACAGATACACCTTGTTGGAGCGTCCGGAGGCCGCTCCTTTAGGGGGGGGTACTGTCATGAGAAGGTCTACCCGTTGGTGGTGCTATCGGTCTCTTGGATCGCAGTACCAGTGTCCATCAGCAGGTGTCTCCCAACACCTAGGACCTGCAGTAAGAGGTCTTTCCTGCTGGTGGCACTGTTGCATCCTCGGGCCGTAGTACCGGCGTCAACCAGCGGGTGCACTCTGGCAGTGTGGAGCAAACAGGTCACACTGCGCTCAGCTGTAACGTGAGGTCAATTACCACAGCCTTACAAATACCCGGCAAGCCCTCATAGGCTTGCCTTGGTATCTCTCTCTCTCCCCCTGCGTTCTGACCTTGCTGCCTGTTTGACCTTGAGCCTGCTATCTGCCTTGTCCTGATCTGATCCAATCCCTATCCTGAGGCCTTCCTAGTCCTGTCCCTTCTGTTCCTGGCTCCCTTGGATCCCTGCCCTGAACCCCATCCATCCATCCTCTCCTTGTCCTGTTCAGGTTCCCGTCCTTACCCTTATGCTGACTTCCCTGTGTATGACCTTGGCTTGGCTTGTTTACGATTACGGTATATCCCTTTACTTATATATATTTATACATTGTTGTTTGTAGTGGGTTGTTGTGTGGGTTTTTGCACTGTTTGTTCCTGTCACTTATCACTTGTTAATAAACACCATTTCACTTACATGTGTTTCTGGTCTCCTCTGTGCAGTCCACACAGTCTGGTCAATTAGATATCCTAACAGACAGTGATCGATCGATACTGCACTTGGGTGGGCTGGGCCGGGCGGAGGGGCAAAACGCAGGTGCTAGCAGGTATCTGGGCTGATCCCGCTAACACTGCGTTTTTGGGAACCCTAAACTGCTGGGGACGCTAGTATAGATCTGATCGGATCAGATATTGATCCGTTCAGATACTATACCACTAAGGGAGGTGTACGGCGCGTGCGTGGGTGTTAGCGGTACTGGCGCTAATCTGACGCTGCCTGGGGCGACGCATATCCCCGCCGGGCGATCGGGGGGATAAACCTTTATTCGGTAATAAACGGCGGGTGCCCTGATACTATACAAAATAAACGAACTAACCAGCGTCACCCGTAACGGTTATACGGTGATCAGTGGTGAAAGGGTTAACTAGGGGGCAATCAAGGGGTTAAAACATTTATTAGGTAGTATATGGGGGTCCCTGTCGCTATAAAACGCTGACGGCGAACCTAAATATTTACCTCACTAACTAGTGTCACCAGCGACACTAATACAGCGATCAGAAAAATTATCGCTTAGTGACACTGGTGACAGGGTGTGATCAAGGGGTTAAAACTTTATTAGGGGGGGTTAGGGGGGTATCCTAGACCTAAAGGGGGCTAATACTCACTGTCCCAACACTGTAACTGTCACAAACTGACACCAATGCAGTAATCAGAAAAAAAAAAAAAAAACTGCTGGTGTCAGTTTGTGACAGGGAGGGGGGGGGTGATTGGGGGGGGGATCGGGGGGCAATCGGGGGGGGGGGGATCGGGGTGTTTTGTGTGCCTGGCATGTTCTACTGTGTGTGTAGTGTTGTGCACTCACAGTGAAGTCTTCTCTCCTCGGCGCTGCAACGGAAAATACCGAGCCGAGGAGAGATGACATCATTTCCTTTGCTGCTGTTTAGCATACAGCAGCAAAGGAAGTGATCTGATTGGCCGGTAGCGATCGCGAGGGGGGGCCACGAACGGATGGCCTCCCCCTCACCTCCGATCGCCGGGGGACAAAACAGGACCGCCTCGGGCACCGGGGGGGGGGTCCGATCGGACCCCCCACCCGCGGGAGGCAAATCACGTACATGTACGTGATTTTGCCTGCCCGTGCCGCCTTGCCGACGTACATCGGCGTGAGGCGGTCCTTAAGTGGTTAAATTTGATTAGGATAGGCATTTGCGGTGGTGGGAACCACGCACATATCCCTACAGTGAAGCACTTTCATCATCTAATTTGTTTGATCATGTATGGACAAATCATATGATTTTTGCACTATTTGTTCGGATCATGTATAGCATATATCTATTTAATATTACCAATTTTTGTGTTTTATATATCCAGCGCTGCATTTATTTTTATACATATGAATGATTGGGTTTTGGGAATAATAGACTTGGATACATTTAAATATATTTATATATTCTATATATGGAAAAAGTGAAATATATAAATTCTTATACTTGTAAAGGTATATATCTTGTTATAAGCTTCATAAGCGATCCTATGGAGAGCTAACATGTGGTAGTAATTAAAGTCTGAGTTGGTTTCTCTGACCTCCTCCCATCGTAAATAGATAGGGTTACATTCTTAAGATGTAAGGGTTTGTTTTAGTTAAGATTATAAGTTCTTTAATATTACAATACTTCTCGATTAGGAGTAGGGATGAGCCGAAAACACCCCCCGGTTTGGTTCGCAGCAGAACATGCGAACAGGCAAAAAATTTGTTCAAACACGCGAACACCATTAAAGTCTATGGGACACAAACATGAATAATCAAAAGTGCTAATTTTAAAGGCTTATATGGAAGTTATTGTCATAAAAAGTGTTTGGGGACCCGGGTCCTGCCCAGGGGACATGTATCAATGCAAAAAAAAGTTTTAAAAATGGCCGTTTTTCGGGAGCAGTGATTTTAATAATGCTTAAAGTGAAACAATAAAAGTAAAATATTCCTTTAAATTTCGTACCTGGGGGGTGTCTATAGTATGCCTGTAAAGTAGCGCATGTTTCCCGTGTTTAGAACAGTCCCTGCACAAAATGACATTTCTAAAGGAAAAAAATTCATTTAAAACTACTCGCGGCTATAATGAATTGTCGGTCTCGGCAATACACATAAAAGTCATTACAAAAACGGCATGGGATTCCTCCACAGTCCATTACCAGGCCCTTTGGGTCTGGTATGAATATTAAGGGAAGCCCCGAACCAAAATTTAAAAAGAAAATTGCGCGGGGGTCCCCCCAAATTCCATACCAGGCCCTTCAGGTCTGGTATGGATATTAAGGGGAACACCGCACCAAAATAAAAAAAAAATGGCGTGAGGGTCCCCCCAAAAATCCATACCAGACCCTTATCCAAGCACGCAACCTGGCAGGCTGCAGGAAAAGAGGGAGGGACGGGAGAGCGCCCCCCCTCCTGAACCATACCAGGCCATATGCACTCAACATGGGGAGGGTGCTTTGGGTAGCCCCCCAAAGCACCTTGTCCCCATGTTGATGGGGACAAAGGCCTCATCCCCACAACCCTTGCCCGGTGGTTGTGGGGGTCTGCGGGCGGGGGGCTTATTGGAATCTGGAAGCCCCCTTTAACAAGGGGACCCCCAGATCCCGGCCTCCCCCCTGTGTGAAATGGTAACAGGTACAAATGTACCCCTACCATTTCACAAAAAAAGTGTCAAAATGGTAAAAATGACAAGACACGGCTTGGGACTAGTCCTTTATTAAAAAATAAAAAAATAAAAATGTCCCACGAAGTCTTCTTCTTCTTCTCTTGCTCCGGCGATGGACCGAAAAAAAAAAAATCGCACCGACCTGCCTCCATGGGAGGCACCCGCTGTATGACGCGTCCTCGCATGTGACAGTTCTTTTATAACTGAGGGCGGGGCCACACTGTGACATCCCCAGGTGACCCCATCCCCCTCTGACACACGGGGACATCCCTATGGCTTCCTCGTAGTGTCAGAGGGGGGCGGGGTCACCCGGTGACGTCATGGCTTTTTTTTTCTTTTTCAGTCCATCGGCGGAGCAAGAGAAGAAGAAGACTTCGTAGGACATTTTCATTTTTTATTTTTTAATAAAGGACTTGTCCCAAGCCGTGTCTTGTCATTTTTACCATTTTGACACTTTTTTTGTTAAATGGTACGGGTACATTTGTACCCCGTTACCATTTCACACATGGGGGAGGCCGGGATCTGGGGGTCCCCTTATTAAAGGGGGCTTCCAGATTCTGATAAGCCCCCTGCCCGCAGACCCCCACAACCACTAGGCAAGGGTTGTAGGGATGAGGCCCTTGTCCCTATCAACATGGGGACAAAGTACTTTGGGGGGCTACCCCAAAGCACCCTCCCCATGTTGAGGGCATGTGGCTGGGTACGGTTCGGGGGGGGCGCTCTCTCGTCCCCCCCTCTTTTCCTGAAGCCTGCCAGGTTCCGTGCTCGGATAAGGGTCTGGTATGGATTTTTGGGGGGACCCCCAAGCCATTTTCTTTTTTAATTTTGGCGCAAGGTTCCCCTTAAAATCCATACCAGACCTGAAGGGTCTGGTATGGATTTTGAGGGGGACCCCCACGCCATTTTTTTTTTAAAATTTTGGTTCAGGGTTCCCCTTAATATTCATACCAGGGCCTGGTAATGGACTGTGGGGGAATCCTATGCCGTTTTTTTCAATGACTTTTATGTGTATTGCCGACAATTCATTATAGCCGCGAGAAGTTTTGATTGACTTTTTTCCCTTTAGAAATGTAATTTTGCTCTCGGACTGTTCTAAACACGGGAAACATGCGCTAATTTACCGGCATACTATAGACACCCCCCAGGTACGAAATTTAAAGGAATATTTCACTTTTATTGTTTCACTTTAAGCGTTATTAAAATCACTGCTCCCGAAAACGGCCGTTTTTAAAACTTTTTTTTGCATTGATACATGTCCCCTGGGGCAGGACCCAGGTCCCCAAACACTTTTTATGACAATAACTTGCATATTAACCTTTAAAATTAACACTTTTGATTTCTCCAATAGACTTTTAAAGGGTGTTCCGCGGCTTTCGAATTTGCCGCAAACACACCAAATTGTTCGCTATTCGGCAAATTGCCAATGTTCGAGTCAAACTCACGTTTGACCGGAACATAAAGCTCATCCCTAATTAGAATATTAACCACTTGCCAACGGCTGGCCGTAATATGATGTCCTCGGCTTTGTGGGGGGATATCTGAATGATGCCTGCAGCTACAGGCATCATTCAGATATTGCCATTTTCAGCCAGCGATTCCCTACATTATAGGAATGATCATAGCAGCTGGTCAGCCGCTTGAGCTTTCTTACGGGTGGCGAGATGGAATGTCCCCTCCTCCTGCCGCCCTCCGGTGCTTCTACCGACTCACCGCTGCGATCGGTGAGTCGAGAACGGATCCGCCGGCCCCAGATGTTGATGATAGAGATTTCCGGTGGACCAGATGGTTGCCGGAGTCTCTATGATCGTCAGAGGCCGGGTGCGATGTTATGACGTCACGCCCGGCCTCTGCATTCAAAAAAAGGCGCTGCCTTGGCTGGGAAGCCAGGATCGTTTTTTTTTTTTTATTTTAGGCTTCCCAGCCCAGAGTCTTATTGACCCCATATCTCACTGTAAAGAGGTCCTGTCATGCCATATTCCTATTACAAGGGCTGTTTACATTCCTTGTAATAGGAATAAAAGTGATCAAATTTTTTTTTTTTTTTTTTAAAGTGTCAAATTTAAAAATTTGGCATAAAATTAACAATAAAAAAAAAATAAAGTGCCCCTGTCCCTGTGTGCTTGCACGCAGAAGCGAACGCATATGCAAGTCCCGCCCACATATGAAAACGGTGTTGAAACCACACATGTGAGGTGTCGCAGCGAACATTAGAGCGAGAGCAGTAATTCTAGCCCTAGACCTCCACTGTAACTCAAAACATGTAACCAGTAAAAAATTTTAAAGCGAAGGGGATTTTTAAGTACCGAAGTTTGCCGCTATTCCATGAGCGTGTGCAATTTTGAAGCATGACATGTTAGGTATCTTTTTATTCGGCGCAACTTCATCTTTCACATTATGTAAAAAAATTGAATAAATTTACTGTTTTGTTTTTTTTTAAGCATGAAACTTTTTTTTCCCAAAAAAACCTGTTTGAAAAATTGCTGCGCAAATACCATGCAAGATAAAAAGTTGCAATGACTGCCATTGTACTCTCTAGGGTCTCTGCTAAAAAAACATATATAATGTTTGGGGGTTCTGTGTAATTTTCTAGCAAAAAAATTATGATATTTACATGTAGAAGAGAAATGTCAGAATTAGCCTGGTGGGCAAGTGGTTAATAAGAACATTCGGTTTTCAATTAATATAATATACATACTGATTCATGTAGTACAGTGGAACCTTTGATTATGAGCATAATCTGTTCCAGGAGAATGCTCGTAATCCAAAGCACTCGCATATCAAAGCAAGTTTCCCCATAGGAGTCAATGGAAACGAAAATAATTTGTTTTCCGCATTGACTTCTATGGCATGCAATACCGCATGTGGCCAGAGGTGGGGGGGGGGGGGCGCCAGAGAGCCTCGGACGTACTCAGAAAAGCTCGGGGACAGCTCGGCTGAACTCAGAGTATTTCCGAGTATGTCTTAACGGCTCCACTCGGCTCGGCTCCGGCGCCCCCCACCTCAGGCCAAATGCGGTACTGCACACCGCTGTGGCTTGAATCCTTCTCATTTTGCAAGACAACACTCAGGAGTTTTTTTTTAAAAAAAACAGTACTCGTATTGTGAAATGCTTGTTAACCGCGTTGCTCGCAATCCGAGGTTTCACTGTATTTGATTTAGATGTTAAAGGAAACGTATATTGTACAAGTTAAATGATTCTTGTCACAGCTTTGTTATATACCATTCCTCAGGAATGTTAATGCATAAGAGACTAAACAACCTCCACTCTTGTGTGAAGGAGATGTTTGAAATTTGCGGGCTTTCTGTAGAACTGCAAGGCAAATAATGGACTTAAACCAGTCCTTTTAAAGATATGGTGGGGGTCAGATTTTAGGAGTGAAAAGCTAGGGAGAGAATCTTTTGAAGCTGACACAAGCAGACACTCTTGGAAACTTTGAAGGAGGCTGACAAACCTTCTCACACAAGACACACACACACAAAGATACATTTATACAATCTTCATTTCAAGAATAAGAAACTTATTGATGCTATTTTTATATTCTACATTTTGATTCTGTTCTTGTAAAATTTTGCTATTTTATTATTAAATCAACTTTACAGTTTTTACACGAGAACTAAAACAGATTTTCTTGGAACTTTCCTCATCAATATGAATTATTGATTATTAACCACCTCCAGCCCAGGCCAGTTAGGACATTTCTTTCCTATATGTAAAGATCATAATTTTGTTGCTGAAAAATTACTTAGAATCCCCAAACATTATATATTTTTTATGCAGAGGCCATGGAGAATAAAATGGTTGTTTTTGCAATTTTTTTATGTCGCACAATATTTGGGCAGTGGATTCTCAAACATACATTTTCGGGACAAAATACACTTTAATGAAAGTTAGTGGACACAAGCACAATGTAATACCTAAAAAAGGATATTACACCGAGTAAATAGATATCTAACATGACATGCTTTAAAATGATGTATGCCGACAAACTATGGTACCATAGGCAATGCTTTAAAAGCCTATATAGGTTACTACTGTATTTTCCGCCGTAAACACCTAAATAACACAGCCAAAAAGCGGGGGTCTTCTTATATACGCCGGGTATGAAGCGGCCGCCAGATGGATGTCAGCCTGCCGGATGCTCGGCAATACTGTATACATACCCAATCCCTGCGGGCGATGTATTCTGTTGATGAATACAGAGCCTGCTAGCCTGCTCGGGTTGGAGTAACAACCTCTGCCAATCAGAGCAGGATACATTACAGTGAGTCAGAGTGGCGCGGGCATATGATGTCACAGCCTCTGCCAATCCGAGCAGGCTTTGTATCCATCAACAGAATAATAAAATACATTGCTCGCCGTGATTGGCTCAGTGGTGCATACTGTATTCTGCAGTGTACCTGGCGCTACTGTACATACAGTATTACTTCACATCCAGATCTCCACTTCAAATAAAATATGATTTATGGTGCTTTGGAGGAGAGGATTCACTGGCTATTGTTACTGGCCATTGATGCTCACACTGGAGGCGGTACTTGGTCACGCGATTGCATCACTTCTGGTTGCTCGCCGTCGGTGGAATGCACGCCAGTCACCACGCTGATTGCGGGACTTCATCCATCTCTATACATGCCATCCAGCCTCAGTGCCGGAAGAAGGCACTTTTAAATGTAAGCAGCCATTTGGCGTTTTGTTTTTAAACTATATTTTAAATAAATGGGATTACACTATTCCGGTTCCCTCTATATTTCTTATCCCACCTGAGAATCCTTATTTGGGGAGAGGTACAGACCCAGTATACGGTCTCCATTATTGCAGCAAGCAAAATATTGCTAAAGCTTAATTGACCTTTTTTTCACTAATAAGGTCAACCATCTGGTAAGCAGACATCCATCTACAGAGCACTTTGGGTGACAACGTAGTCAGTGAAGGTGGCATTTTCATCTTTAATACTGGAAGGAATTTCCTTTTTTCATCACATTGGACTTGTTATTTAACACATGTTGTGGATATATGTATGATAACTTCAGTTAATTGTTGTCACAACATTACTGTAGCCACGGTTCAGAACACTGTATATATGTTTGATATATTTATTATTTGGTATATTTATTATTGATTATCACCATTCGAGCAGTCAACTGCTCCATGTAAGATCATCGCACAAATTTATTTTAATAATTAATGTTGTAGCGCCCCCTATCCTCTCATTTCCAATCCGCACTAGTGATATATTCATTCAGTTTGGGGTTAGCAGCTTTTTTACATTTATAATTTATGCCTTTAGGGTTTGCACTAAACTTTGGCGCGAGGTAATTATAACTTTATCACAAAGGGTTAAAAGCGCCCGTAAAGCACCGCTGCCGAGGCACTTTGCAGGTGCTTCGGCAGCGCTGCCCATTGATTTCAATAGGCAGGGGCGCTTTAGGAGCGGTCACGCTCCTAAAGCGCCTCAAAGAAGCTGCTTGCAGGACTTTTTTTGATGTCCTGCCAGTGCAGCGCCCCAGCGAGTGCTTTCACACTGGGATTGCAGATGAGGCTTTTTTCAGGCACATTTACAGGTGCTATTTTTAGCGCTAAAGTGCCTGAAAACTGCCTCTGGTGTGAAAGGGGTCTTAGATAAGCACCTGAACGACCACAACATGCAAGGATATACAATGTAATTGTAGACATAAAATCACACACATAGGTTGGACTTGATGGATTTGTGTCTTTTTCAACCTTGCCTACTATGTAACTATGTAACTAAGATTGTCTGCAGTGATTGTCTCTGCTCCATTCAACCCAGACATAAAGATCTCCAGAAGAGAGAAGTCACTATTATAACAAATGCAGTCAGAATATTTACAAGTTTTGGATATTACTGTCCCAGAATATTATTGTCTCAGTCAGTACTTTTATACTCACAGTAATTCCTCTATTCGGCTTGTTGTCAGAGCTTCCATTAGATCTCTGAAATGAGGACCCTCCAGATTGTTCTTGGACAAGTTCAGTATCCTCAGTGTCTGGTTATTTCTCATTACAGATGCCAGGAGGGGGCAGGAACTGTCTGTCAGCTGATTTCCATCCAATCTGTAGAAGAAGAGAAGAATGTTTTAGAAGAAAATGAATTTCTCCCCCAGTAATGAATATAACTGAATGGAGCTAATTTCTCTTTATTGGAATCATTTATATTAGATCACTTTATAAAACTGCAGGAAATATAATTTTATAAGAAAAATGTTATAATGAAGTAGCCCCCCCCCCCCAATATTGTCCTCCATGTGTAGAGACGGTGATATCTCCATACACAGGATGAGCACAGAATACCACTGACATGACTTGTATTGTGCTATAAGCTCCTTATGTATAGAGCATGAATGGTCTTTAACCACTTGCCGGCCAGGCTTTTTCTGGCACTCTTTGTTTAAATCATTATTCTTTTACTAGAAAATGACTTATAACCCCCAAACACTTTTTCTATTAGATACCTTAGGGAATAAAATGGCGATCATTGCAATTTTTTATGTCACAAGGTATTTTTTCAGCGGTTTTTGCTATTACAAGGAATTTAAACATCCTTTGTAATAGAAATAAGGATGACAAGGTCCACTTTATGGAGAGATCTGGGGTCAAAAAGACCCCAAATCTCTTCCTTACCTTTTTTTTAAATCTTTTGCTTTAAATGTTTTTTATTTACTTCCAGCCTGGACTGGAAGTGATGTCATGACATTGCTCTGGTCCTCTGAGACCATAGAGGCAATCAAAGACGATCTATTCTTTGATCGCCTATTGGAGCAGTCGGCCGCACCATCAAGTCATTTCTCGCGTGAACCGGTGGAAATGGTAAGCCCAAGAAACACTGGCCAGCAAGAGCTTCCCCATTCTACCACTTCAGTAACCAATCCAGATGCTTATGAGCTGCTTAAAATGGTTTCATAAGAAAACCAGCCGCCCGCTGCAAAAAATACTGGGGTTATGGCTAATATCTTCAGCCATAATCCTGGTGAACCACTTGCAAACTGCAATGTATATATACATAGTGCGGTCAGCAAGTTGTTAAAATCTGAGGTAAAATAGCTCATAGTGTTTTTCAAAAAAAAAAAATGGATTTCACTAAAAAAAGCTTCTATTTCCCCAAGCAGTATTTCATTGAAATATAAGTTTATCATGAAACCATGCAGTATTTTTTTTTCTCATTAGGTATTTATTAAGTTTAAATGATATACAATAGGTACCGCAATTGGCGGATACATGGGCATAGATAGTAGCGGATAACGAATAACATAACAGTAGTAGAAACAATAATAGTGACCAAAAATAGCAAAGCAAATGATACTCAAGTAATCAGTAACATTCAAAGTATGGTACACAAATAGGGCATCAACATTTATCAATCCAAGTGAACCATGGTTCCCAAAGTGAGTGAAATAAAGTTATGCTTCCTCCCCACACCGACAAAGTGCATTCATAAGAGTAGTGAAGTTTAGTAGTGGCTATTACCTCTGAGGGGTTTGGGGCAAGCTGAGATTCAAAATGTGGGAGGGTGCTATAATAATTCCTGTTATCTCTGATAACAATTGAAATACCTTGATGCAGAAATTCACAATACATTTGCAGGACCAAAACATGTGGATCAGGTTTCCTGATTTCCCACATCCTCTCCAACACAGAGGCGATTGTGTAGGAGAGATCTGGGCCAGACGCAGAGGCATGGGATTCCAACGGAGGGTGATTTTTTTTGGTTTGGCTCCCAATGTTGTACACAGTGTTGCTTTGTAAATTGACCTCAGAGCAGTGGACCATTGGGAAGGGGAGAATTCAGAGCCTAAGTCTTCCTCCCATTGCTAGAAGGGTTTTGATTTATGGAAGGTAAGCTTCTCTTGTAGTATATTGAAGATGAGGGAGATTTCCTTTCTTTTAGCAGGGGTTGAGGAGTAGAATAGCAACAGTTGTTTGAGCAGCTTTATGACAGGAGGTGTGCAATGTTTTAAGAGATGTTGGATTCTACAATAAGTAAAATGGTCCTTAGCCATCAGTCCAAATCTCTCCCGCAGCACCTCCAAGATGTGGAGTCTGCCATCAATGTAAATGTCCTCAATTACCCTGATACCTAGGAGTGTTGTCAAATGAAGCATGAGATGGTTCAAGGCTGCAATTGGATCATGTACTAAGGAGTCATAGGATTCCGGGTAAGAAGCGGCATGCAGGGTTCTCTAAGCCAGGAGCAAGGTTTTCATAGGTGGGGAGACACTTTGCAAAGGACGAGGTTGCCATAGATCAGCCATCAGCAAAGCATGGGGGTTGGGGTCCCGGGCCAGGGTCTTTTCAATTTCTACCAATGGAAGGGGGTCTACTGGTTTAAACCAATGTTGAATCTGGTCTAGGCGTGTTGCCAAGTAATAATCCTTCACATCAACCAACTCCATGCCACCAGCCACTCTATGTTTGAGCAAGAGGGAATGAGAGCATATTGCCCTTTTACCTTGCCAAATAAAGCATTTAAGTTGGTTTTTGAGTATAAGCAACTGCTTTGCTGAGAAGGGGACCACTAGAGTTCTGAAAGGGTAGAGTATCTGAGGTAGGATTAGCATCTTACAGGAAGCAAGGCGCCAGGACAGTTCAAAGTTTGCAAGACGGGTCAGTTCCTTGGTCAATTTTTTGTGGAGAGTATCAAACTTTCTGGAGGCAAGCTGGGAAGTGCAAGGAGTGATCATAATGCCTAGGTAAAGGACACCTTGGGAGCTCAAATGGTATGGAAATGAGGTTTGCAAGAAGTCCTTCTATCTCTTTGGGATGTTTAAGTCTAATATTAGAGATTTGGAGCAATTAACCTTGTAATAGGAAATGGCACTGAATTGAGAGAGCAGCTGGTGAACATTGTGCAGTGAGGTGGATGGGAGGATGAGGAGTATGATTATGTCTTCCACAAATAAATTAATTGTGTTGGTAATTGGCCAATGTGAAACCCATGTATTTGGGGGTGAGAGCGGACTGCCTCAGCTAGGGGCTAAGGTAAAAGGTTATATATTGAAGGAGAGAGGGGACAACCCTGACGGGTGCCATTTGTAATGAGGTTTTGGACAAGAGATTGGATGTTTTGACTGGTGCAGATGGGCAGGAATAGAGGGCCAAAATGGCAGAGAGGTATGGACCAACGCCTTCTCATATAGCCCCAATGTATCCTGTCAAACACCTTCTCCGTGTCTAGGGATAAGAGCAGAGAGGGTGTTTGATCATATTCAGCATTGTGAAGGAGATTGATAATCTTTCTAGTGGCATCGGAGGCCTGTCTGCCTTTAGTGAACCCATATTTGTCAGGTTAAATCAGTTCTGGGAGGATGTTAATTAAGCTCCCTGCCAAAAGTTTAAACTGACGAAGGAGCTGAAGTGCTCCAAAACAGGTTGCCGCCCACCTTGCAACGTCATCAAGGCCCCACCATCCCTTTAGTCACAGAATCCACACCAGCCTGTATTCCAGCCTGGCATGGCTCCAGGCTACGGCTTCCCGTGCCTGTCTATTTGCTATCATCCATGCTCCTTGGAAACTGTGGACATCACTCTGCCCACAGCCTCGGGTCTATCCAGAGTAGAGATCATGGTGACACTCACCTGCACTCCTGCATTTAACAGCAGTGACTGATGACTCATCCATCCTTCCTGGATCTTTGCCAACAGACACTGGCTTTTAAAGAAACAGATGATCAGCATGCACTATGTTAACCCTTGTGAGTGCATTCTTCTTTTTAACCATTGTGTTTTTATATATTCACTGTTACACTGAGATGGCAGCGCTTTCTCTCTCTTGTTTTTAATTAAAGTTCATAGAGGTACTCAATACTTTTATTCGAGAATAGCTGCAGCTTATCAAAAGTGAACCTCTCCCATAAATTTTAACCTATGTACTGACATTTTAGCACTAATGGGTCTAAGACCCACTCTTTGTTTGGGCTAAGAGATTTTTACTATCCTTTCATGTATGCTTTATGTGCATTTCAGGGTAGGACTGGGTCCTTAGTAGAGGGGGCATTGGTTGTAAAAAATTCCCTGAAATGTTGAGAGAGCTTTTGGGCATTAGGTGGTTCTCAGATAAGGTGCACAAGTGAACAGAGGCATCAGTCATCCGAGATGGAGACGGTGACATGACCTGACCAAGTGATGTCTGCTATCGAGGATGAGGATGTTTGTTGGAGGAGCCATTTGTCTACCAGAAACAAGTCAATAATATGGGTGTAAGTAGTATGCCTAGGAAGAAAAAGGTGTAGTCCCTCTCTGAGACATGGTAACAGCGTCAGACATCGAATAAGTCTTCAGTAAGAAGCAGAGACTAAAAATAAATAAAGAACCGCGCTACGTGCATAAATGTGAAAACATAAAATAAGTGAATCGTGAGTAACCAAATTTGAAGAAAATCCTGCTGCTAAACACTATAACCTCGATATAAGGCAAAGATCAAATACATAGCAATCAGTGTAGCGCTGGACATAAAAAGTGTGACTAGTGACTAAAAAATAGTGCACAATCTCTGATATTACTAAGATATAATACCAAATTAAACAATATAAATTCAGATAGATTATTCATCTAAGGCTTATATCTAAATGTGGTACATAGTGAAATTCTCATGAGTGATATTCCTTATAAATATGGGTCCATGCCCAAAATAATATATGTGAAATAAATATAACATGAAAAAATGAAATAAAAAGTTCAAAAAAGTGTCCCAAATAACAATGTGTTAATTCCACAAGAAATCCAGAAAAAGGTGTATTGCAGGGTTCGGAAATACTTGATCCACCTCTCGTGCGGCCCACCACCAAATGGTAAAATTATAGGCTTACCGAAAAGCCTGCGACCGCCCTTACTCAGGGGGGTCAAAACAGGCTTAGTTGTGGAAATGTCCAGGGATGATGGACCCTCCGAACCCTCTCTCACTTCATCGGACAGGCAGCCCACAGCAACGGGGACCCCGATGTGGAAGTATGCTCCCAGGAATTCCTTCAATATTTCTTCTCGGAAAAGGTCAGGTACAGGTAAACCACAGCTCCCAAGAAAAAATAGAGCAGGACTCCAATAGTGTAGATTGAAAAATTGGGGGCGATTTATTAAAGCTAAAATGCATTAAAAGCATTTGTAACAATATGACAGTAACAGAAAGGAAAAAAACTCTCCTCAGCGGTTTAAAAACAGTCCGCGCACGCGCGTTGCGCATCAACGTTTTGACCCTACGGCCGTTTCGTCACAACTGACGCCATCAGGGGTACGCGATTGCGTACGCGCATGCGCATTAAATAGCTCGGCAGCGCTGAACAAGACGACTCTATTGGTTAGCTCAGACCAGATTAGATGTTGTAATAGGCTAATCTAAAGCCTATAAGCCAAAGGTAACGCCCAGTATATAAATTGGTAAACAACTAAGACGTTAGTTAAACGTGCATATGATAAAGAGCCAGCCACAACAGCGCCATCTAGTGGACATTTTACAGAAGACGCTGAGCAAATGACAAATTAAACTTTCTGTAAAGGAAACACTTAACATCTAAAAATTCAATTAAATTTATAAGTAATACTATGTCATCCTCAAAGGGGGCAATATTAATAATGTAGCTAAGACCGTTTAAAATCATGAGTTAAAAAATCTAATATAGATTATAAAATATATATTGATCAATAAAAAATTGTCATATAATATAGCCTCCTTACTAACAGTATAGTTCTCCCACTATAGTCCTCATACAGATGTCTTCACTAAAAGCCCTATCTGAATTGAATGGTCATAGAGGATGACCATAAATGCGATAATAGGCACTAGACCCATAGTCCTGGGTAAAGGACCATAAATGTCCACAAAAGAGGTACTGCACACCCAAAAAAAAGGGGTGGGGGGGGAAGGGAAGGGTTAAAAATAAATAAATATATTGGAGTTGTCTGAAAAGGAAAAACAAATAAAGGAAACCACCAAAAACAGGTACCATGCCATGATCATAGAGGGGACAAGATATTTCAAGCAGACCCCAACTATTAATAGTAAAGACAGTATCCCAGAAGGCCCTTATTGTCGGACAAACCACGGGTTTTGTTTAGGGGAGCTACCAGTTTTAGACATATGTTGGCACCTAATGTCCCAGATCCACCTGTGCGTTTGAGCTTTTTTGGTGACCTCAAAGGTTTCTCTCCATGTAGAAGGTGTGTAGTGTGTAAGGTCAACACATTAAAGGACAGGAGATTGACTGAATTTACTTCAGTCAATACGGGTTTAACATACCCCATTAAATCATTGATTACCTGTACCACAAAATGTGTCATCTATCTCCTGAGGTGCTCTTGTGGGCTGGAATATGTTGGACGCACTGTTAGAAAATTGCATGTGAGGCTGGGTGAGCATATCACCAATATTAAACAGGGCTTCGATAAGCACAGTGTCTCCAGACACTATGATCTCGCACATAATCGAGATCAAACGGGCACAACTGTCATTGGTATAGAGAAATACATTCCCCATTGGCGTGGCAGCAATGGTAAGAGAGCCATCTCTAGAGCCGAGACCAACTGGATCTACAGATTGGGTTCTCATGCCCCCAGTGGCTTGAACATTGAATGGGACATCAACTGTTTTATTAATAACAGTTGATGTCCCTTCTGGGATACTGTCTTTACTATTAATAGTTGGGGTCCTGCTTGAAATATCTTGTCCCCTCTATGATCATGGCATGGTACCTCTTTTTGGTGCTTTCCTTTATTTGTTTTTCCTTTTCAGACAACTCCAATATATTTATTTATTTTTAACCCTTCCCTCCCCCCCCCTTTTTTTTGGGTGTGCAGCACCTCTTTTGTGGACATTTATGGTCCTTTACCCAGGACTATGGGTCTAGTGCCTATTATCGCATTTATGGTTAGCCTCTATGACCATTCAATTCAGATAGGGCTTTTAGTGAAGACATCTGTATGAGGACTATAGTGGGAGAACTATACTGTTAGTAAGGAGGCTATATTATATGACAATTTTTTATTGATCAATATATATTTTATAATCTATATTAGATTTTTTAACTCATGATTTTAAACGTTCTTAGCTACATTATTAATATTGCCCCCTTTGAGGATGACATAGTATTACTTATAAATTTAATTGAATTTTTAGATGTTAAGTGTTTCCTTTACAGAAAGTTTAATTTGTCATTTGCTCAGCGTCTTCTGTAAAATGTCCACTAGATGGCGCTGTTGTGGCTGGCTCTTTATCATATGCACGTTTAACTAACGTCTTAGTTGTTTACCAATTTATATACTGGGCGTTACCTTTGGCTTATAGGCTTTAGATTAGCCTATTACAACATCTAATCTGGTCTGAGCTAACCAATAGCGGC
This sequence comes from Lithobates septentrionalis, assembly GCA_037952835.1. Classification (NCBI taxonomy): domain Eukaryota; kingdom Metazoa; phylum Chordata; class Amphibia; order Anura; family Ranidae; genus Lithobates; species Lithobates septentrionalis. Next base: position 315,028 of record JBBDGP010000670.1, on the reverse strand, counting down.
GTCTTGGGCAGCGCTGCCGAGCTATTTAATGCGCATGCGCGTACGCAATCACGTACCCCTGATGACGTCAGTTGTGACGAAACGGCCGTAGGGTCACAACGTTGATGTGCAACGCGCATGCGCAGACTGTTTTTAAACCACTGAGGAGAGTTTTTTTCCTTTCTGTTACTGTCATATTGTTACAAATGCTTTTAATGCATTTTAGCTTTAATAAATCGCCCCCAATTTTTCAATCTACACTATTGGAGTCCTGTTCTATTTTTTCTTGGGAGCTGTGGTTTACCTGTACCTGACCTTTTCCGAGAAGAAATATTGAAGGAATTCCTGGGAGCATACTTCCACATCGGGGTCCCCATTGCTGTGGGCTGCCTGTCCGATGAAGTGAGAGAGGGTTCGAAGGGTCCATTATCCCTGGATATTTCCACAACTAAGCCTGTTTTGACCCCCCTGAGTAAGGGCGGTCGCATGCTTTTCGGTAAGCCTTCAATTTTACCATTTGGTGGTGGGCCGCACGAGAGGTGGATCAAGTATTTCCGAACCCTGCAATACACCTTTTTCTGGATTTCTTGTGGAATTAACACATTGTTATTTGGGACACTTTTTTGAACTTTTTATTTCATTTTTTCATGTTATATTTATTTCACATATATTATTTTGGGCATGGACCCATATTTATAAGGAATATCACTCATGAGAATTTCACTATGTACCACATTTAGATATAAGCCTTAGATGAATAATCTATCTGAATTTATATTGTTTAATTTGGTATTATATCTTAGTAATATCAGAGATTGTGCACTATTTTTTAGTCACACTTTTTATGTCCAGCGCTACACTTTTTGCTATGAGTAAGAAGCAGAGGACTGAGGGTAGGAGAGGCATGTTTGGGAGGGTTTAATTCCAGCACAGGGTCTACTTGAATATATATATATATATATATATATATGTATGTATGTATGTATGTATGTATGTATGTATGTATAGCGCTGGTAGATTTCTAGTCTACCGCTGATAGGTAAATTTAGTGGGTTACTTGTTAGGTGAAGTTAGATTTGCCTCTGTTCCAGCTTGGCTGAGTTGTGTGTAATTTCACACTGTGCCGGTGGGTGTCGTTGTCACCATGGGCCAGTGTTGGAAAAGCAACGTGCTGAAGCGTATGAGTGCTCCTCTGTCCCGGAGACAACTCGGTGGAGGTGGTCCTCCGAATTGCATTCGAGGAGAGGGTATTTATGGGACAGACGCCATGTTTGGGGTTTGTTTTCCAGCCACCTGCTGGCCCTCCTGGCCGACAGGTATGCGTTAGGAGTACCACCTCGGGGTCCTCGGATCCGGAGGTCCACGCGGCTGCAGCGTGTGGGTGGGCCCAGAAGCCTGTCTGGGGCCTACCACAGCGGCAAAGGAATGGTCTGGGGCTGTCTATCCCGAGTGAAGAAGCTGGACAACGGAGGAAATCTCAGGGGAGGACCCGTCATGGAAGGATCACGCAGAGTGCTGGTCTGGAGAGGGGCCTGGCGACTCAGTTGGAGGACGTATCCTGAAGTAATCTTACTGCATAGTACTGCCGGGTTGGCTTAAAGGTTCAAGTGCTGTGTCTGATATTCACCGTAAACCAATACATCCTGTGGCAGAGGATCGTACGGGTTTTGTTCCAAACAAGTCTGTGGCAGAGACTTTTGTTCGTGCTGCGCACTGGCTGCTAGGCAAGTGAGAGAAACCTATCCAGGCGGGCAAAGATTGAATTCCACAAGGGGAGTACGTTCAGCTACAAGTGTTCAATTCCTACCAATACACTAGAGAATACTAAGAAAAAGTATTTGAACTTCCCTGCTGCTTTCCTCCTGCCTCTTTCCTGCTACTTCCTTTGTTACTTGTTCATTAAAGCATTGGAAAAGATACTCAAGTGTCTGGTGCCTACATTGTCTGGAGGTAAACTCAACGGGACCCTAGACCCGGTGCCGGTGAAATAGAGGTGGCGAAAGTAAAGGTAACGGCCCGCTTTAAACCAGCAGCTCCACCGAGAGTTATTGCTACACATACATATATATATATATATATATATATATATATATGTGAATATCCACAGATGAGACCATGTTGAACTTTGCGGATTTTGTGTAGGGTCTTACAAAGGAAGCAGAGTTGATGGGAGTTTGGTGCATAAATGTTGGCCAATGTGAAGGGTTGTGTGTTCATATCAGGAGTATTATAAACCTTCCAGGATGGCATCCTTTACTTTGAAGGCTATAGAGTCCTTAATGGCAATAAGCACCCCTCTCTTTTTGCAGGGGGCAGAGGCTAGGAAAATGTACTGGTAGTACTTGTGAGTACATCTAGGTCTGTCTTCCAGGTCCACCACATTTGCGCTAAGCCAGTGCAGGTCATTCCTGTGCACTTCATATGCATATATCAGAGAGTTAAAGGAGGAGGCATACTCCTCCATCTTATGCTCAAGGTAGCCAACCCTTTCTCCTACAAGAGTGAGTTTATAGTGTATTGCGTATTAGTGTATTGTATGTATCTCCTGCATGCAGTGTAACACATCTGACTGTAGAGAGGCTATTAATGACAGGAGCATATCTTTCAATGTTGAGTTGCAGACAGGCTGGTCTGTGGTAGGGAAGGAGGCAATAGGATCTGGGGGAGGAGGATGGCCTGCTTGTGTATCGCTCACCTCTATGTCCAGCTGAAGAGAAAGGTCCCTATCTGCCTTCATGCAGGGTCTGTATTTAGCTGTGCTCATTAGGGCAGGGGTGGAGGATCTGGAGTTAGAGGATTCCTCTGGATTGAGCAGTGATGAGTCACCCTGTGCAGGCAGGCTGGCTGCAGGATCTGCGGCATAGCCTATAGGTTGTGAATAGCAGCAGGTGCTGCCATTTTGTTGTAGGCACGGTGGGAGCGGAGGAAAGTATCCATCCAGCCTGCGTGATTGGCGGTTGTCTCGGTGTCTCCGGGACATGTGGTGAGATCTGGGGGTACTGTGGGAGCTGGGTGGGCAGTGAAAGCCGCTGTCGGGTCCCTGTAGCTTGCACTGGGAAGCCATGGAGCGAAGCTGAGTCAGTGTGCTGCCATCTTCTAGCGCGGTCCCCACGCCCCCATTATTTTATCTCATGAGATATTCAGTGGGATGGATACAGTAAAGGATTAGAACCCCTGTCATTTTTTATTGCTAAGAGGTAAAATGGTTAAAACTGTAAAAATATGGTAACTCGCGGTGACTAGAATACCAGTCAAAGGGAAGCTGGTTTCACAAGACACATGTGGTGTATCAAAAACAACTAAGTTACATTAAGTCAATACAGAATATCTTTAAAAATGTCAAATCTTGAATGAAAATAGTATAAAAAATTACACACATACAGTATCTCACAAAAGTGAGTACACCACTCACATTTTTGTAAATATTTAATTATATCTTTTCATGTGACAACACTGAAGAAATGACACTTTGCTACAATGTAAAGTAGTGAGTGTACAGCTTGTATAACAGTGTACAGAGAAAGGAAGAGGAGAGGAGGAGGTAGAATTGAAAGTATTGCTAAAGGTGCAGCTATGTAGGAAGAGAACCACCAAAGAGTACAGTCACGGAGACCAAAGGCAAGGAGTTTTTTGAGGAGGAGGGGGTGGTCAACCATATCAAAGGCAGCAGAGAGGTCCAGGAGTAGGAGTACAGAATATTTAGGCTTCTATGCATTACTGTTGAGAGAGCGGATCCAAAAAGGTAGAGACTCCTCCAAATTGGCTATTTTTACATTCCTTACATGCCTCACGCCTGGACCACGACTTATTTAACTCATGCATTTAATTATTTTTTTTCTTTTGTGAACTGACTTTACCGCCATTTCATGCAGCATGGGAAGTTTTGAGGTAAATTCTGCAAAACGAAATAGCGAATTTACATTTTCAGCATTGCATGCGAGATTTAGGAATTTAGGAAAAACATATCCAATCGCTTAAATACCGCATGTGATGTGCTTTAGTGTATGGTACCCAGTGTGAGGCCGAAATCAGCATTGCTAGTGATTGGACGGGATGATTTTTATCTGATATTCTATTTATCTCTGCTGATAAGAGATCTGTACTCATAGGAAGTAATGGGTGGATCCCCTGACAATAAAAATAGGAAATGTTCAGTAATGGGGAGATCTTCCTTTAACTGAATATTGGATGGTCATGTCAGATGAAAAAGAAAATTGTATTTGGCTCTGTAGAAAAATCAGATTCCCATCTGTAGGAACATCTATCATCTCAGTAGACATGTGCACTGCCGAAAAGTTGATTTGTTTTAGTTTCATTCAGGGTTTATTTCTGTTTTTCGGGTCATTCGTTATGATCGAAATTCGTTATTTTGAATAAATTTGTAACTTCGGAAAAATTTTAATTCATTGCATTCCATTAGTTTAGATGCAGTATTCATTATTTCAATGATTCGTAAAAATCCGAAATCCAAAAATCGGAAATGCGGAAATCTGAAAATTAAAAAATCTGAAAATTTGAAAGAACGAAAATCTGAAAGAACAAAAATCTGAAAATAAGAACGAAAATCTGAAATAATAATAACTAATAATAACTGTTATTAACTATTAAATTATAGGTTTTGGAATTTCCTTTCAAATTTGGCTGTTAGTGAACATGACGAATATGAATTTATCCGAAGTTACAAATTATCCAAAATAACGAATGCCGCATCTAAACAAATGGAATGTAACAAATTAATAATAATAAATAATAATAATAAAAAGTTATTATTATTAATTCATTATGTTCCATTTGTTTAGATGTGGCATTCGTTATTTTGGATAATCCGTAATTTCGAATAAATTCTTATTCGTTACAGTCACTAAGAGCCAAAATTTGAAAGGAAATTCCAATACCTATAATTTAATAGTTAGTAATAGTTATCATAAGTTAGTTAGTTATTTCGAATTTTTCAAATTTTCGGGTTTCAAATTTTCGTTCTTATTTTCTGATTTTTGTTCTTTAGAATTTTTTGATTTTAGTTCTTATTTTCTGAATTTCGAATTTTTCTGATTTTTGAATTTTCGTTTTTGGAAAAATTAATTGAACGGGTTTTAAACAGGATACATGCATGACCATCTGTCTGTTTCCATGTGGATCGTTCCAGTCATTGCTTTTATTGTTTGCTCCATTTATGTTTTTGTATCCAAGGGGGCTGCCCCACTTGCATCTTTGATGCATGTTTTCCTCTTGTATTAAACAGGTTTTTGTTCATTTGACTATTTCCGGATTAACAAATTTGTCTAGTGTCATCAAAAAACGAATTTGAAATGAAACAAATTGCACATGTCTACATCTCAGATACCAGACTAAAATTATTTACTTTTTAAAGCTTGTACGCCACCATACATGTTACAATCTGACAATGTAATATTTGTGCAACTTTAAATTTACTGAAAATATGTCATATGAGGACCTTCCCAAACTATCCAGTCCATTTGTATCCAATTAGACAAGCTTGTGCACTACATAGCTGACAGTAGATTTAAAGAAGAATGTATAAGCAGACTACTGTGTGTGGTGAGATTTAGAAAAGGTCTAATTTATATCTGATAACCGATTTAGATAAGATCCCAGGATTTAGACAGGCCATAGATTATGCAACTTTCTTTCCTCCCACCACGTGTGAAAGGAAAGAAAATTGCTTGATTTCCCTCATCAACAAAGTCAGTGTTGATGGGGGAATCCCTCCCACTGCACTATTGTGTTCTGCTGGTGGGAAGCCTTCCCTGCTGGCAGAACACAATGACTAGTGTGGTCAGCTAAAGCCAGCAGCACTAATCATTAGGGAAAAACCTGACAGTCTGGTTATTAAAGTTGATTGATAGATCAACTTGTGTACAACTAGCCAATCCATCAATCCATACATGATCATAATTCATCCGATCCCTGCTGAATTGACCAAATTTAAAAATGCCAGTATAATGCCCATACTAACGCTATAGGAGCGTTTGTTAAGTGTAATGCCGCGTACACACGAGCGGACTTTCCGGCGGACTAGGTCCAACAGGATTAGTCCGGCGGACAATCCTATCATGTGTGGGCTAGTCCGATAGCTTTTCGGGATAAAAATTAGACGGACCTAGAAATAGAACATGTTTCAAATCTGTCCGACGGACTAAAATCTGGAACACCGCTAGTCTGTGTGCTGGCCCGACGGACCAAATACGACACAAGGGAAGCTATTGGCTACTGGCTATTGAACTTCCTTTTTTAGTCCCGTTTACGTCATCACGTTCAAACAGAATGGACTTATGAACGGACTTAGTCCGATCGTGTGTGGCCAAGTCCGTTGGTTAGGAAAGTCAGTTGGAAAGACAGTCAGACCTAGTCCGCCGGAAAGTCAACTCGTGTATACGCGGCATTAGAAATGTAGTCACGTGCAAACAAGTCTTTAGAGAATGGATAGTTACACTGTCCAAGAATATTAATATATAAAACACACAAAGCGCTGTGATGATTAATAACTAATAAATATATATACACATCAAACAGGTGAGGCTGCTATCAAAAAAAGTGTTCAGAATCACTAGAAAAATATATGAATAAAATGTGTTTGAAGTGCTTCACAATGTGATAAAATTCAGAAAAATTGGCTTTTAAATACTGGTAGCCATATACTAAAAATAATCCAACAGTGGTAAAAAAATGCAATCTAAAAAATATGTTGTGACACCATGTGCATAAATAAATACAAATAAATAAATAAATACTAGTGTGTTAAATATAGAGTCACTTCTAGTGATGTTCAAAAAATCGTGAATAAATAAACCAAATTCACATACACATTAGTTTTTAGTCCCAATAGCAAAGTTTTTGAATAGCACACAATTGCTTAAAGCGGGGGTTCACCCACACCGCAAAAAAAAAAAAAATATTAAAAGCCAACAGCTACAAATACTGCAGCTGCTGACTTTTAATACATTGCCACTTACCTGTCCCGGGGTCCAGCGATGTCGGCAGGGGACGCCGAGAACCCGCCCGGTTCTCGGCAGCTGCCACCGCCATCCTAGGTGAGGGAATCAGGAAGTGAAGCGTTGCGGCTTCACTTCCCGGTTCCCTACTGCGCATGCGCGAGTCGCGCTGCGCGTCCCTAGTGGTCCCCGCTCTCTGCTGGGAGCTGTGTGTTCCCAGCAGACAGCGCGGTCGGGACGGGAAGATGCATAGACTCCCATGGGAGTCTATGCCGGAAGTGGTTGCAAATACCTGTCTTTGACAGGTATCTGCACCCCCCCCCCCTGACATTTGTACCCATTTTGGTTGGTATTTTTGCAGGCATAACACCTCTTACAGCTAATTGTGCTCCGAGCGTAGCCAATGTATTCATGGCAAAATGGGAGGAGGAAGCCATCTTTTTAAACACTCCAGAGGAACTGGTATTGTATAAAAGATTCATAGACGATTGTATTCTCATCTGGAAGGGAGATGAATTGAGCTTAAAATCATTTTTCCAACATCTGAATGTGAATCAAAAAAATATTAAACTTGAACATCAAATCAGTGAACAAAAAATCCAGTTCTTAGATCTAGAAATAGAATTAAAAGCTAATGCCATCAGTACAAAAACATTCTTCAAACCGGTGGAAAGGAACAGCTATATACCAGTGACTAGCTGCCATTATGAGCCATGGTTAATCAATATTCCTAAAGGCCAGTTTATTCGCTTGCGTAGAAATTGTTCGGATAATCAAGACTATCTCAAACAAGCTCAATGGATGGGGAAGAGGTTTGAAGAAAAAGGATATAGCAAAGACTTTATAAAAGAAAAAATCACAGAAGTTAACCAAACCTCAAGAGATGTGCTGATCCAAGATAAAATTAAGGCAAATGATGCAACAGATGATATACCCTTGATTATGGACTTAAAAGGATGGAGAGAATTATCAAAAAACATTGGTCTATTCTAAAAACTGATACTACTTTGGCAAATATCCTCCCAGAGAAACCGAGATTTATATATAGACGAGTCCCAACTTTAAGGGACATTATAGCTAAAAATGTCCCGGACCCTCCCAAGAGAATAACTGATTTGTCCTTTTTCCAGGGTAAAGGTTTTTTTCCCTGTAAGAGGTGTTATGCCTGCAAAAATACCAACCAAAATGGGTACAAATGTCAGAAATTTTCTTCAACAAGCACTGGAAAAGAATTTGAAATAAGGGACTTTGTGTCATGCAGGACGGAAGGGATGGTATATGTTCTACAATGTTCTTGTTCTCTTCAATACATTGGCAGAACGAAACGGCCGATGTGGAAGCGAATAAGAGAACATATTCAGAATATTAAAAAAGGTTACCCAAAGCACAGTGTCTCAAAACATTTTGACATATGCCATAATAGAGACCCCAGGGGTCTAAAGTTCTGGGCAATTCAAAAGTATAAACCTCATTGGAGGGGTTCCAATAAAATTAGGGAACTCAGCAAGAAGGAATCCAAATGGATATTCCAGATGCGTACGCTAGAACCAAATGGCTTGAACATTGAATTCGATCTTAATTGTTTTATATCGGATTTTTAGTGTAATTTTACATATTTTAACCTAGTTTTTGGCATCTTTTTCATATTGATTATTATATGAGTACTAGTTGCTTCAGTTCTGATTTTCAGGGAATACGACAATAATTTTACCAATAATTTTACCAACAATTCATTGTTTAAATAATAGTTTGGATATTTTTCGATATTTTAATTAATAATAATATTTTTAATATTTTTTAAATATTTTTTATTATTTATTACCCACTATTTTCTCCTCCCACTACATTTATCTATAGCCACCATACCTTAATGATATATTATCTCCAAGGGACCTGACCTGACATATTGATCACAATTGTCCATTTATCATGTGGTAAATGTCAATGCCTTGTGAGAGATTGTTATGTGGGGTTTTGTAGTTAGGGATGTCATACCAGTCTAACACCACTGGAGGGAGCCTGTATATGTAATCACACTATGGATGCTTAGTTGCAATCTTTATATATATGCAGCGGTTTTTTATTAAGAATTTGTTATCTCTATGTCAATTGTATGTTTAATAAAAAGGCATTTTAAGTAGTAATTAAGGATATGCAGTAAGCAGGATGATGACCGAATCACGCTGTAGCTATGGCAACCGCTATGCCACTGTGCTATAAATAAGAGACCGTGATAGCTTGAGTATATCCTTGAAAAAGTCACGTGACCGTGACGCAACGCGTGGGAGGAGCCAAGCACGCACTGTGCAGATTGTCAGTATCTAGCTGTGTACTGCAGCGATTCTGCTTGTGTCCGAGGTGGCTGACTGCTCTATACACCTGCATATGCCTTTTACTCTTGGGCGCACGTGAGTGCATCTAACACATGTTTGCTTGTGTACCTGTTTTTAAGAGCATTGCGCAATGATATCTTTCTTTTATCTGCTTTACATATGATGTCTGACGGGGATCGTTACATCTGATGTGACTAAAGCAAGGGAACTTTGTCGTTTAAAACTGCCAATGAGCACTCCAATTAAGCAATTGTGTGCTATTCAAAAACTTTGCTATTGGGACTAAAAACTAATGTGTATGTGAATTTGGTTTATTTATTCATGATTTTTTGAACATCACTAGAAGTAACTCTATATTTAACACACTAGTATTTATTTATTTATTTGTATTTATTTATGCACATGGTGTCACAACATATTTTTTAGATTGCATTTTTTTACCACTGTTGGATTATTTTTTATTATTTTTAGTATATGGCTACCAGTATTTAAAAGCCAATTTTTCTGAATTTTATCACATTGTGAAGCGCTTCAAACACATTTTATTCATGTCCAAGAATATTATTGTCTCAGTCAGTCCTGTGATACTCACTCTAATTTCTCTATCCGGCTTGTTGTCAGAGCTTCCATCAGATCCCTGAAATGAGGACCCTCCAGAATGTTCCTAGACAGGTCCAGTGTCCTCAATGTCTGGTTATTTCTTATTCCAGATGCCAAGTGGCGGCAGGAACTGTCTGTCAGGTGACTTCTATCCAATCTATAGAAGAAGAGAAGAATATTACCAGAAGAAAATGAATGTCTCCCCAGGAATAAATGTAACTATTCTATACATGAATGGAACTCATTTCTCTTTATTGGAATCATTTATATTAGATCACCTTATAAAACTCCAGGAAATAGAATGTTATAAGAAAAATATTATAATGGAGTAGACCCCCCAATATTGTCCTCCCTGTGTAGAGACCGTGATATCTCCATACACAGGATGAGCACAGAATTCCACTGACATGACTCGTATTGTGCTATAATCTCTTTGTGTATGGAGCATGAATGGTATCAGCAGAGATGTAAGGCCGGAATCAGCATTGCTAGTGATTGGACGGGATGATTTTTTAGCTTATTATTTTGACAAATGAATTGGTGTTGCGCTGCTGACTACAACAAATAATGAGAACCTTGCCATAAACACCCAGCAGGGGTGATAACCCCTGCGGAAAAACAATTGGTGAACACAAAGCAGATCACACCCCTGGAGGGTGTTTATTGTTCCTTTTATTGCCATACTTGCACACACTTTTAATTATTATATTTTTGTTGCATGTTTCATTTGGTGGGGTTACATCTCTGGAGGGTTCTAACTGTTTTGTATAATAACTATTAACCGCTTCCAGGCCACCTGTCGACGTTTTATGTTGCTACTTTGAAGAGGAATACAGTTGATAACCCCAGTATCTCCTTCTTCATCGGGCGGTCCACTTTCCGATAAAATTGGTCTCTGTGGCGGATTTGCCGCGAGATCAGTTAGGTATATGCCGCCGTAGCCGTCGGTAGCGGCGGAGGAGATCGGATCCTTCTCCCTGTTGGGAATGGAGACGAGTGAGGGGAAGATGGCCCCCACCCATCTCCATACCATTGCAGGGCGGAAGCGACGTCAAAACGCAATTCCGCACATATCTCTTATAAGGGACTTTTTTTCAAATGACATTCAAAAATATTTAATTGATTGCATTTTATTGTAAATATGAGATCTGAGGTTTTGACCCCAGATCTCATATTTAAGAGGTCCTGTCATGCTTTTTTTCTATTACAAGGGATGTTCACATTCCTTGTAATAGAAATAAAAGTGACACATTTTTTTTAAAAAGGAACAGTGTAAAAATAAAAAATAAAAAGGTATAATAAATAAGAAAAAAAAAAATAAATAAAATTTTTAAAGCGCCCCGTCCTGCCGAGCTCATGTGCAGAAGCGAACACATACATGAGTAGCGCCCGCATATGAAAACTGTGTTCAAACCACACATGTGAGGTATCACCGCAATCATTATAGCGAGAGCAATAATTCTAGCCCTAGACTTCCTCTGTAACTGAAAACTTGCAACCTGTAGAATTTTTTAAACGTCGCCTTTGGAGATATTTATGGGTAAAGGTTTGTCGCCATTCCATTCCGGGCGTAATTTTGAAGCAAGACATGATGGGTATCAATACTCGGCATAACATTATCTTTCACAATATAAAAAAAATGGGCTAACTTTACTGTTATCTTATTTTTTAATTCTAAAAAGTGTATGTTTTTCCAAAAAAAAGTGTGCTTGTAAGACCGCTGCGCAAATACGGTGTGACAGAAACTAGAGTGTTAGGAAAAAAATATATATATAATTTTTGGGGGTTCTAAGTAATTTTGTAGCAAAAAAATGTTTTTAACTTGTAAACACCAAATCTCAGAAAGAGGTCCTTAAGTGGTTAAAGGGGTTGTAAACCCCCAGAGTTTTTCACCTTATTGCATTCTATGCATTAAGGTGAAAAACCTTTTGTCCTGCAGCTGCCCCCCAGAGCTCCCCTTTTACTTACCTGAACCCGATCATTCCAGCCATGGGCATGAGCACAGCCACTCCAGCCACTGTCTTGGGTCCTCATTGGATAGATTGATAGCAGCAGGAGCCATTGGCTGCTGTCAATCAAATCCAGTGACATGGGGGGCGGGGCCAAGTCCTACTGTCTGTGTCAATGGACACAGCAGCAGGACTCGGGAATGCACCCGCACAAGTGCCCCCTTGGAAAGCGGCTCTCCATGGATGAGGAGGAGCCAGGGGTGCTGCGGGGAGACCCCAGAAAAGGAGGATTGGGGCCATTGTGTGCAAAACCCTTGCACAGAGGAGGCAAATATCACATATTTTTTATTTAAAAAAAAACCTTTATAATCACTTTAATATACGCACAGATTTTAGTGTTTACATCAACTATTTGCCACTGATTACTCATCCCTACCTTTATTGTGTTTACCGATTGTTGTGTAATCAGGAGCTGGATACTTACATTTCCTGCAATCAAAAGACGCTGTGTAATGCTGTTACCAAGGAGTTGTTTCCCCCTAGTGTTCCAGCTTAGCCAGTGGCATAACGTGGGTTGTCAGCACCCAGGGCAAGGCAAGTAATTTGCGCCCCCCCCTAACCTGCAGACTTTTAGCACTCCCTGAGTCCCTTCCAACAATACAATAGTACTAACCAACCTGATTTCTTTACTGACCATTACACACTACACTGACCACTATACTGTTCACTACACTGACCACTATACTATACTGTCCACTACACTGAGAACTATACTAACCACTATACTGTACACTACACAGACCACTATATTGTCCACTACACTACACTTTCCACTACACTGACCACTATACTGTACACTACACTAACCACTACACTACACTGACCACTATACTATACTGTCTACTACACTGAGAACTATACTAACCACTATACTGTCCACTACACTGACCACTACACTACACTGACCACTATACTATTCTGTCCACTTCAGTGAGAACTACACTACACAGACCACTATACTGTCCACTACACTACACTGACCACTATACTGTCCACTACACTACACTGACCACTGTACTGTCCACTATACTATACCGTCCACTGTACTGTCCACTATACTATACTGCCCACTACACTGAGAACTACACTGACCTCTACATTGACCACTATACTGTACACTACACTTATCACTACACTGACCACTATACTGTCCACTACACTACACTGTCCAGTACACTGCACTGACCACTACACTACACTGACCACTACACTACACTGTACACTATACTACACTAACCACTATACTGTACTATACTACACTACACTGACCACTATACTGAGAACTACACTGACCACTATACTGTCAACTACACTACACTGACCACTATACTGTCAACTACACTACACTGACCACTACGCTGTCCACTATACTATACTGTCCACTATACTGCACTGACCACTATACTGAAAACTACACTGACCACTATACTGTCAACTACACTACACTGACCACTATACTGTCCTGCCTACAGTATTCCTATATTTATACTGACACTATCTCTCTCTCTCTCATCCCCCCGGGGCCAGTAACACAACTCTCACTGTGAAGGAATGTGATGTAAATAATAATAATCTGAAAATGTCTATTTTCTTATGTGTATACATATTTTTCTCCTTACTCATTATATAAGTTACAGATTTGCTCTGTTCCTATATTTTCTCAAAATGGCGGGTACCCCCTACATCCCACACATCAGAAGAACGCGGAACTGAAGATAAAACCAAAGACAGCCAAACCTCGTTATGAAGATTCTCCATCTTCTTTTCTATCTTAACAAATGAGATGTACCTATTAGACTAACATAGCAATGACGTATTTTTGTGTATAAAACATTAGCACCGCCTTGAATAAATTAGAAGTGTAAAAAGTAACGGTGCTGAGCGTGTCTCAGAGTGTTTACTTTTATATGCATGCATAGCCACACTTTCCAATTAGAGACAGCAGCAGATAACCTTGGGCTCGATTGGAGCTCTTAATCATTTCCATAACAGATGGTGCCGAAACCCGGGACCTCAGGCTACAGTCGAAGTCATACCGCGATAAGGATTTGAGCGTTAATTGAAAGATAACAGAGGGGGTGTTTGTGCAGCCCTAACAGTACCGGTAAGTTGATCTATATTCTTACCACTGTACGACTTTCTTATCTTTCGGTTGACCGCTGGATTCTGTCGGTATGCTGAGACTGTCTTAGAGGCAGGTATTTCCTCGCCTGAGGTTGTTTTAACGAACCTGCCAATGGGTTTCTGCTGTATGTATTTGTTCACTGTCTGCCATTCTTTGGGCTAAGAAACTCAGCAGTCTAAAAGTGCTACATGAGTGTATGTGTGTTCTCATCTCCAGATGAGCTGTCGGCCTCTGAGATGAGGGTTTACCTTTGTAGCAAACGGTTATAGACGGGTTACTCAAGGGTTTGTCGAACCTTTGAGGGTTATCTCAGCTGCTGGAGCCCCCAGCAGTCTGAAAGTGTTACAGAAGTCTCACCTCCAGATGAGCTGTCGGCCTCTGGCTGGAGAGGTGTAACAGGCGTCTATAAACGGGTTAATTTTTGCAGGGTGGTCTGCCCTTGTGGTTATCTTAGCCTGCTGAAATTTTGCAGTTCGAAGAGTGGCAGGTATAATGTCCTGTCATGAGTGTATTTGTGGTTTACTGTTTGCTATACACGAGAGGGGTTGGGGTGGGGACTGGTTAAGGTCGGAGGGGGGGCTACCCGGGGGATCTGTTGGGTCGCGGTCCCCATTACCCCTGATGTGTTTGTTCTTGTTCTGAGATTAACCGTACATTACAGGGTTATAGCAGACAGTAGCAGCTAGGAGCGCAGCCTTATGTGCCCCCACCCAAGGAATTTGTTGATAAGGAACACTGAGAAGAATATTAACCCCTTGGTTGTACGTATTCTCCTCTCAAGCCGTTAGCCAAGAAACAGAGAGAGAAAAGAATGTGATAAGAAGAAGATGTTGAAATAGTTAACAAAGTTTAAAGAAGTGGCGAAAGTTATGTTGCTAAAGAAACAGGGAGAAAAATCCTGTGTGATAAAGAAAATTGGATAAAGGAAGTTAAGAAAGATGGCATTGTATCCTGTATGTGTATCACAGAGTTGATGATACAGTATGTGAAATTACCATGCTATGTTGGAATTTGAAACAAAAGGAGGGGAGGGACAGCACTGCCCTCCATCTAACAACCACTCCTTTCTCACCACCCAAGCACAACCCACTGTGACAACTCAGCCCGGCAGCCATCTTAGTGCACCCATGCCTTCACTTTCTACCCAGCCCAGTGCACTTCCTGCCGGCGGCCATCTTGGTACACCCAGTAAGCTTAAACAGCCTGTACCCAGCCCTCCCTGTTTTAAACCAGGATGGTTCGTACCACACATCTGTCTTCCCCAATACGGAAGCATCACATTCCCAGGCCGGATATGTTAATGATGAAGAAGCGTCTGAGTGGGAAGCCCAACAACAGGTAGCAAGGCCACCCACTGATTTAACCCCCAATCCGGCTCCGGACTCACAGTTCCGAGAGGATCTCAAACACATGCTGGCAACCGTAAGGAACAGTGCCCCTTGCCAGCCCCCGCCCCAACAACAGTCTCGGTTACCAGAAGGGGCACCAGTGATGTATGTCGCTTTTACTCCATCACAAGCAGAGGCCTTAGTGACAAGTCTGCCTGACCCAGAGAAGCAGCCAATTCCCTTCTACCACAGGATAGTGCAGATACAAGAACCTTACTCAGCTGCCTGGAGAGACTTGATCAGCCTATGCCAAATCAAAGCAGGACATGTCTTTTGGCCAGTCATGCAGACGGCCTTCAATGATGCCAGCCTGACAAGTGCCACTTCCTACACCTCAGGCGTGGAGTTCTGTGCACAACTCCACAACTGGGCAAAGGAGAAGTTGACGGATCAGACCACCGCAATCCAAGATATTACCCAAGATAAAGGGGAGTCTGTGAAGAAGTATCATGCTAGACTCATAAAGGCACACACACACATGTTATCAGCTGCTTTTGTTTCAGGGCTCAGAGAGGATATCAGAAAAGGCCTGATGGTGGCCCGCGCTGAATACCATTCAATGAAAATGTCTGATTTATTGTTGGTGACCAGAGGTATAGAAAATCAAAAAGGTAAAAAACCAACGCCCCTCGTGGTAACCCATGACAAAGATCCCACCTACACTAGTCCACCACCACTGCCCAATACCAGGGAAAGGATCACCTGTTACAACTGTGGGAAACGGGGTCACTTTAGAAAAGAATGCAGAGCCCCAAGATGTCCCAGACGAAAAACCTACCACTTTCCTCATTGATAGGGGTGCAGCCAAAAGTGTGTTGAGGGCGGTGAACCTGCCTGATAATTCTTTCCTTTCCACTATTGATGTTTCCTGCGTAGGAATGGATGGGGTGCCCCGCTCCAGTCCACTTCCTGATTTGCTTGCCAGATTTGTGGTGTCCTCTACATGTCCCTTGAATCTACTAGGAGCTGATGTGTTGTCCAGACTACAGGTCTCAATCAGGACACGCCTGAAGGGAGGATGAAGTTACATACTCCCCTATGTTTAGAAGACTCATCTGCTTTGTGTTTTTTTGCCTCTCCTGATGACACTTAATGAAGCAAAAACTTCAAGTTCAATACTGCAGGAAGTACTTGACAGAATCCCTGTGTGCCTATGGTCCACAGGACCGGAAGACAACGGTCACTTAAAGGTGCCACCAGTTTCAGTCAAGCTAAAAGAGGGTGCTTCATTGCCCCGGAAACCACAATAACCCCAAGAAGAGAACCCCTAAAGAAGAACCAGGTACCTGCTGTGGATGCCTTTGACTGCAAAATACCTCACAGAGGTGGACCTTACAAACGTTTTCTTCAGTGTCCACCCTCACCCCTCCTGCTGGTACCTTTTCGCATTCATCCACGGAAAGAAACGGCAACATACCTAAACAGTTGTGCCACAAGGGGCACAGAACTTTCCAAGCCAGTTTGCAAAAGCTATGGCTATCATCCTTGACACATGACAAGAGGAACACCCGGAAGTGATTCTCTTCCAACATGTTGATGACCTTCTCCTTTGTGCAGCTGACTTACCCCCTGTTGAAGTCAGCTCAGAAAGCCTGTTGTGCTATCTTGCCAACCAGGGGTGCAGAGCCTCAAAGCCCAAATTGCAGTGGTGCTCAACACCTGTCATTTTCCTTGGACACTGTTTGTCCCATGGGACAAGACATCCCACTGAAGACAGGGTGCAAGTAATCTGATATCCCACTGCCACAAGGTCAGAAATCTCTTCATGCCTTCCTTGGACTAATTTCCTAGTGTAGAGCATGGATTCCAGAAGCCTTCCTACTGATGCTCTGCAATCAGACCCCTTCCAGATGTCTCCTGAAGAAATATCTAAAGTTTGAAGCCTTTAAGTGCGCCACCCCCGGCGCTAGGGCTCCCAGCCTACGACAAAACGCTCAAGCTCTTTGTATCCAAACGTCTGGGACATGCTGCAGGTGTACTCACCCAATTACACGGCATCAGCCTACGCCCCATAGGATATTATTCCTGTCGGCTGGATGTGGTAGCAAGAGGAGGCCTATTGTGTCTGCGAGCTGGCTTTGCTACACAAGCCTTGCTTGACAAAACTTTGAACTTGGTCCTCGGACACTGCCTCGTTCTACTTGCTCCCCATGACGTTGTTGCCATATTCAACCAAGATCCAGCCGAAACACTTGTCCACTACCAGACACTTGAGACTCCTGTGTTCCCTCCTACTGGACAGCATTACTCTATTAAGTTGTCAAACACTGAACCCTACCACCCTTCTTCCACTTCTCGAGGGGGGAAAGGAGGAGGAGGAGTAGAGTCTTGACTTGTCACCCCATGACCACACAGGACACGCGGTCACCACTGAAAACACTGTTCTACAAGCTGAAGCCTTACCACCGGTGATGTCTGCATAGGAGGCAGAGCTGTAAGCACTTACTACAGCATGTAAATGGGCAGAGGGAAAAAGAGCCAACATTCATATGGACTCAAGATATGCTTTCAGCATTGCCCATGATTATGGTGTTATCTAGGACAGAGGATTCCTGACGGCTGCAGGAGCACCTGTGAAAAATTGATGCCTTGCTTCTCCCAACCCAAGTGACTATTCTAAGTAAAGCACACTACAAAATGAACTCAAAGGAAGCTTGAGGCAATCATCTAGCCAATTCAGCTGCCAAACAGACAGCTGGTGGTCCACGGGAAGTGGACAGCAGGGTAGTAGAAGAAGACCACCCCGTGCTTACCTTACAGACTTTCCCAGTGGACAGAGTTTATCTAAAAGAACTACAGGAAACAACAAGTCCGGATAAGAAGGAAAGCTGGAAACGGAGAGGAGCAACTCTCAGTAATGGACTATTCGAGTGCAACAAGAAGCCTTGTCTACCCAGGAGTATGTACCCAGCCGTGGTGCAATGGGCACATGGAGCTGCCCACTTGACAAAGACTTTTATGAACTCTCTTATCAACAAGTGTTGCACCAAGAGTTACTCCACTGACCGACAACTTCTGCAGATAATGCATTATCTGCACCAAATGTAACCCAGGATGCACAGGAAAAACACAGAAGAAGCACCTGGCAAAAGCCCTATACCCCATTCCAGAGGATGCAAATTGATCATTCTCAAGTGCCAAGAAGTGGCAGATTCTAATACGCCCTAGTGGAAGTGGTCATGACTTGTCAGGACCACAGCTAAGAAACTACTGAGTGAGATAGTATGTAGATTTGGGGTCCCAGAGGTGATATTGAGAGATCAGGGACCAGCCTTAACAGCAACCCTTACAAAAGAGATTTGGGCAGCACTGGGGGTTCAGTTGGCACTACACATCCCATACCACCCTCAAAGTAGCGGGAAGGTAGAAAGGATGAATGGGACACTAAAAACAGGATGTTAAAGATAGCCCAAGAGACTAACATGAGTTGGCCCATTGCCCTGTTCAGTGTCAGACACACCCCCGGGGGAAACATGCCCTATACCCTAATGAAATATTGTTTGGTTCAGCTCCCAGACTTGGTTGTTACTTTCCACAACAGTTACAGTTGCAGTCTGATGTGTTGACTAATTATGTAACCACATTATCACGAGAATTAACCTGAATGCATGTCCAGGTGTTTTCTTCCATTCCAGATCCTGAATTAGATACAGGAACACACCAACTACTGTCTGGAGATCCTTGAGCCAAGTTATGATGGTCCATTCCAAGTTTTGCTGACCACAGCCACCTCAGTCAAGTTGGCCAGGAAGAACACCTGAATGCACGCTTATCACTGCAGGAGAGCGTGTTTTCGGGTGTTGCATATCCTTTTTCTGTTTGATCTAGGGGGGAGGGGCCCAGGAGGTGGCCATCACAAAAATGATAACATAATTACGTTTTGGTGTAACTCTTCAGGTACACATGTGACCACCTTTACCTTAGATTACTGTGACATAGTACCTTGTCCGTTGGACCCTTCATGGTGATGCCATTGGTACAGTGATATCCCTGACGGTAAGGACATATATGTATGCCACACAGACAGTTACTGGGGACAGAGTTGTGGTTTCTGTGGGGGCCAGTGGGTTGGAACACAGGGCCAGACTGGGCGACCACAAAATGCATTAGACAAAAAAAATGAAAATAGAAAGCCCCATCTCCTAACCGAAGATACCCCTGATACATACACTGACCCAGCACACAGTCAGAGGAGGAAGCGAGCAGCTCTCTCCGGAAGCTTTGACCCTCATGTATACATAGATGTCATAAGGGTTACAAGGGGGGTCCCTGATGAGTTTAAAGCCAGGGATCAGGTAAAAGCTGGTTTTAAGTCTTTGATCCCCATAACAACTGTCAGCAAAAATGTAGATTGGATTAACTACATGTCATGGTTATGCAATAGAGTTTGTCGATCAGCATACCTGTCTCCATGTGTTCATCTCTAGAGACCAGCTGACCCTCACCTGACTGCTTTTGTAACCTCTCCTCTAAGCATGGCCCCACCCCAGGCCCTATCAGGGAACCCTATATTAACCTGTGCACTGCAAGCCAGCAGTGCTGATCAACCATTGTGTGTTAGCCTCTGTGTGTACTTGCTGTGTTTCCTACATCTGATTCCTGTTACCGACCTTGGCTTGTCCCTTACTTTCCTTGTTGTTCCAGCCTGCTGCCTCCTTCCTCTTCTCCTGTAGTCTACCGTGAG
This sequence comes from Lithobates septentrionalis, assembly GCA_037952835.1. Classification (NCBI taxonomy): domain Eukaryota; kingdom Metazoa; phylum Chordata; class Amphibia; order Anura; family Ranidae; genus Lithobates; species Lithobates septentrionalis. Next base: position 294,957 of record JBBDGP010000670.1, on the reverse strand, counting down.
CGTGAGCTGTGAGACCCTGGGGGCCGCGACCTGGAGCCAGACTGCAGTGCAGTCCATCCTTACCATTAAAGGCTCTGGTGAACACCTGCTGGCTCTTAGACTCCACACCCTGGGGAATCTATGCTCTAGCTCCCAGTGGGATCTGTGTCAGTGATCCAGTAGACCTGCTTTCTGAACCTCCCAGGGTTTAAGCCACAGCAGTCAGCCGTAGGTTCCACTACCTTGCGGTGCACTCCTTATCCCAACGGTGTGCATCTGTCACCCAGCCTCTGGGTGACCTGACACTACACATATTATAACCAACAGAGATTTGTAAATTACTCTAAAGATGCCCTCCAGGGAATTGCTGACCAGTTAGCCCCCACTTCCTACATGACATTCCAGGACCGGATGGCCTTAGACATGGTGCTAGCTGGGAAAGGAGGTGTTTTGTAAAATCATAGGAAAAAACGGGAACCTGTTGTACATACATTCCTGATAATACTGGCCCAAATGGTAAGGTTACTTTAGCTATAAAGAAACTAGAAGATCTGTCATTGGAGTTGAAGAACTCAGGTATCACAGACCCATGGGATCAATACTTTAGCTGGATGAGTGGGTGGCAGAAGGTGCTCGTCCAGATAGCGGTAAGGGTATTAATAATCCTGGTTCTTTTAGCCCTGATTGTATGCTGTATTCTACCTTTTAAAAAAGGCTGTAGACAATAGCACACCTACATTTCTCCACCAAGAAGAAGAGGACCTCCTTATGATGGAAGATGACAAACCCTTCACTCCTCTACAGTCACTCCCTGTCCATAACCTCACAATCCTATAGGGTTTTAGGGATAGATAGCGCCTGACTGCACCTCTCCAGCTGTATCGAGGAGGGAAGTGAACAGTTGCTGCCCAATTCTATATACAGCCTAAAAGAGTTGCTGAGGAGAAGGGCCAGGCCAAAGTGGGACCTTTAGTATTAGGGACAGAAAAGAGAAAATAGTCATTTTAGGGGGGATTGTGAAGGAATGTGATGATAATAATAATCTGAAAATGTCTATTTTCTTATGTGTATACATATTTTTCTCCTTACTCATTATATAAGTATACAGATTTGCTCTGTTCCTATATTTTCTCAAAATGGCGGGTACCCCCTACATCCCACACATCAGAAGAACGCGGAACTGAAGATAAAACCAAAGACAGCCAAACCTCGTTATGAAGATTCTCCATCTTCTTTTCTATCTTAACCAATGAGATGTACCTATTAGACTAACATAGCAATGACGTATTTTTGTGTATAAAACATTAGCACCGCCTTGAATAAATTAGAAGTGTAAAAAGTAACGGTGCTGAGCGTGTCTCAGAGTGTTTACTTTTATATGCATGCATAGCCACACTTTCCAATTAGAGACAGCAGCAGATAACCTTGGGCTCGATTGGAGCTCTTAATCATTTCCATAACATCACAAGGGAGTCTCACTCACCTTCTTGTCCTGGCCTGCATCAGCCAGGAGGATAGGAGGAGGAGAAGACAGCAGCCGCGGCGGCTCACATTTTTGATTGCTTGTCTGCCCCACACTCTGGCCGCCATGTTCAGTGTCTGGTGCACTATGATTAGGCGTATGGGGGTCATGTGTGGAGACGGGACTTCAGGAGCAACCGTGATCGTGGACAGGACAGCCCTACGCCTCACATGACCCCCATACGCCCAATCACAGGGTGCAAGACACTGAACATGCTGGCCGGAGCGCGGGAACACAGGAACTTAAAATTAGGAGGAGGCAGCCAGTAGTGACACACACTGGCATGAAATTTCCCCCCCCCTAAATGTTGTGCCCAGGGCCGCGGCACCCCCCCATCCCCCATGCTATGCCACTGAGCTTAGGTGTTCTGTGACTCTTTGACTAGAGGAAGAAACAAGGAATCTTGGGACCTGTAGTCTATCTGGAAGGGACTCACTCTCTGGCTGCCGGACGTGAAACTACAACTACCAGCTGGCTGATGGAGAAGAGCAGATTGCTGGGAGGGACTATAAGAAGGCTGGGGGCCTGGCATGCTCTCTCGGGACCGGTGTGGATCTGTGTGCAGGAAATCTGCTGCTAGGAGCTGCAGCCTACTTTAAACAGGATTCCTCAGCAGATATCTGGAAGGAAAGCTGTGGACAGTCTCTCTGTGCTGTTTGGCGGCAGCTCAGAGGTCGTCCCTGTCTAATCCATCCTGCAGAGTGACCAGATCGGTGTGAGCCATGGAGCGGTGCGGCAGAGGCTGGAGGAGTCATCATTATCATCCTCATCAGAGTCATCCTAGTCTCCTGTTATGTGGTTGATTGCCCAATTTAACTGACACTGTGTATAGACATCTTTATTTCCTATATTTGCAGTCATCTTTAATGCCAAGATTTGCTCTACATATCATACATACCATGGACACTATACACAGACATCCATGCCATTCATTAAGCTGCTGTTGCTTGTAGGTCCACAGACCTTAATATCCTTGAGTCAGTAATGACTGTGAATTTAAATTACAATTATGGTTGCACAGAAATGTTGTTTACTTGCTACACATAACCTATTGGAACAGCTACTCTATCCAGTAAAAAGCATTCTTTGCATGCAATTAAAATTAGCTGAAGATTAAGTGGATTTTCACACAACACTGGACTACCATTACTTTCTTCCCCCCCAATTGTTTCTGAAATCATCAAAGTTGCTTTTCACCAAGAACTCTCTTTAACCAATTCAGCCCTGGAAAGATTTGCCCCCTTAATGACCACCCCTTAATTTTTGCGATACGGCACTGTGTCGCTTTAACTGACAAATTGCGCGGGGGCGTGGCCAGGATGTGAAGCAGGACAGACGCGTGACACTGGAGCTCTGTGCTTGATCCGACTACATTACCATGTATACCGGCACCGATTCACTCACAATCATCACGGCAGCTACCGCGGGCTTTCAGGACCCCCCCGTGATGGCGATCATGTCAGCCAAGGGTCGGGGTAAACCTAGTAAGGACCCAAAGCCACAGCACTCTGGGAAGGGGCGGGGCGCAAATTCACCAAGCGACATGTTAGCCTCCACTTCCGGTATATGGAGCAGGCCGGGGACAGCGCAGAGCCCAGGAACCTCAGCATCATTCTCAGGCATGTCTTCCTCCCCTGATACACATGAAGCTGCTCTCCCTACCACGGTGCTGGAGACAGCACCGGAGGCCATCACCAGACCTATCTTGGCTGCTATAGAGGGTTTCAAGTCCATGATGATGGTCCGCATCGACCACCCGGCGTCAGAGTGTACCCTGATCCGCCATGATCTAGATAAAATGAGGGGGAGAATCACGGAAGCGGAGGACCGGTAGAAGATCAACAGGGCTCACATACCGCACAAATCACAGAACTGCAGTCGCTGGCGAGTTCCCTTTTACATAAAATGAATGACGCTGAGAACAGGCAGAGGCAAAATAACATCCGCGTTGTAGGCCTGCCGGGAGGTGCGGAAGGCCAGAAGCCTGCTATTTTTGCCAAAACACTGTTTAAGCAACTGCTGCATTTGCCAGATATGCCGCCCATGTATGTCGTTGAACGGGCACATAGGGTACCCACGGGGAAACGCTTGGAGGGTGCACCGCCTAGACCGTTCCTGGTGCGACTTCTAAACTTCCGAGATAGGGATATGATTCTGGCGGAGGAACGGAAGCATCCTGAATTACCGTATGAAAATACCAAACTGATGCTGTTTCCGAGGTTTCTCGGCTGAGGCTCAGAAACGTTGCAGATCCTTCAATGAGATGAGACGCCATCTCTGGGAGAAAAATATCAAGTATGGCATGCTGTATCCCAGCCGCCTGCGGATCCCTCACAAGGGCACAGTTTGTTTTTTTTACAGACACCTTTTTTTTCCCACCGTCTTTTATTTTTATTTTTGGACTGCTTGTAATGTTTTGGACCTAAATTTTCTTTTTTGGGTCACGTTCTCTCCATTTGGGAGAGCTATCTATTTAGTCTCCCTTTTCCTATAGGTTGTTACAACTCTATGTCCATTTTTGTTTGGACTATATGGAGGTATGAGATGGTTCATGGTGCAAATTATTTTGTTTGTATCCTTGGTTTATTACTTGATTATATTACTACTTAGTTACTTAGTAACCTTTTGTGTATATATTTTTATAGATTCTCTATTCAACCAACCGACTATGGTAATTTTCACACAGTAGTCTCCCTTTGGGACCTTCTTTGATCACTGCAATTGGGTGGATCAGTGTGGACAGGCGGGGGCCAATGACCCACCCCATTATTTTCTCGATCTTGGGGCGGTGAATATATGATACAGTTGCCAATATGGTTCCAGCAGTGAGATTTTCATGGTGACCTTCGCTGGGTATGTCCCCTTATGTAATTACTACACTGTGTGCTCTTCAATTTAAGCTATTCCTCAGACTGATGTATATATTATGTTACTTAATTTGTTTAAAATTTGATTTCATTATGGGGCTGATTTACAAAGCATTTGCGCCATGACTTGCGGTGCACGCCGATGCGCAAATGACATTTTCGTATTTACAAAGCATTTGCGCTGGTAACGCAGCGCGATCCCCCATTTACTATTCTCCTACCGGCGCACGGGAAGAGGTGATCTGTACACCACTATAGACTTGGTGCACGGCATGTTTAACTTCAAATTTAAACAAGCCAGAAGTGCCAATATTATGGGGGTGATGTGGGGTGATGTGGGGAAGTGTTGTACTAACTGGCCAAGTCACAAATATGGCCAATATAGAACGAGAAAGTGACTTTCTCTGAACAAGCCGGCAGCGCCGGCAACTACATTTAAACTGCGGGAGGTGAATTTATACCCTGCGCATGCTCAAGCGGCCTTTTCGCTTGTTAAAATACTCTGGTTCACTGCGCCGGCAAAATATTAGTAAATGTCAGGCAACGTAAAAGCATTTGCATAAAGCATTTGTTGAACGGGCGCACCTCTGTTTTTTTTTTTTTTTATAGCTGGTTCACTTCGCGGCTCTAATGAAATGTCAGTCCGGCAAAACACATGCAAGTTCATTGATAAAAACAGCATTAAGAAAACAAACACAATTGAGAAAAAAAAAATGCGTGGGGTTCCCCCGAAATTCCATACCAAGCCCTTCAGGTCTGGTACGGATATTAAGGGGAACCCCACGCCAAAAAAAAAAAAATGGCGTGGGGTTCCCCAAAAAATCCATACCAGACCCTTGACCGTACCAGGCCCCATGCCCTCAACATTGCCCCGCCCCCCGTTATTTAAGAAATGTCAGAATAGGAGAAGCGTCACACAGCAGGAGCCATCCTCCATGCATGGATGCGGAGCGGCCAAAAAGAAGATGAAGAGAAGAAGATGAAGACAAGAAGATGAAGAGAAGAAGATGAAGACAAGAAGATGAAGACAAGAAGATGAAGACAAGAAGATGAAGAAAAGAAGATGAAGAAAAGAGCGGGAGCCTTCCTCCATGCCATCATGGATGTGGAGCGGCCCGAGGAGAAGAAGGGAAGGAGACGCCACGGAGGAAGATGCCGGCGCGAACACCGGAGGAAGAACCAGAAGTACCAGAAGAACCAGAAGAGGAAGAAAATGGAGGAAGAAACAGAAAGGAAGAAACCGAAGGAAGATAGAAGATAGAAGAAAGAAGAAGCATTTAAATAAAGGAATTGTCAAAAACTGTGTCTTGTCATTTTTAACATTTTTGACAGGTTTTTTTTGTGAAGTGGTAGGGGTACTTTTGTACCCCCTTACCATTTCACACGGGGGGAGGGCCGGGATCTGGGGGTCCCCTTGTTAAAGGGGGCTTCCAGATTCCGATAAGCCCCCCGCCCGCAGACCCCCACAACCACCGGCCAGGGTTGTGGGGATGAGGCCCTTGTCCTCATCAACATGGGGACAAGGTGTTTTGGGGGGCTACCCCAAAGCACCCTCCCCATGTTGAGGGCATGTGGCCTGGTACGGTTCAGGAGGGGGGGCGCTCTCTCGTCCCCCCTCTTTTCCTGTGGCCTGCCAGGTTGCATGCTCGGATAAGGGTCTGGTATGGATTTTTGGGGGGACCCCACGCCATTTTTTTTTAAACTTTGGCGCGGGGTTCCCCTTAAAATCCATACCAGACCTGAAGGGCCTGGTATGGAATCTAGGGGGACTCCCCACGTCTTTTTTTTTATTATTTTGGTTCGGGGTTCCCCTGTGGGGAATTCCCATGCCGTTTTTATCAATGAACTTCTATGTGTATTGTCGGACCGGCAATTCATTAATAGCCGCGAGTAGTTTTAAATGACTTTTTTTCCTTTGAAATGTCATTTTGCTGTCAGACTGTTCTAAACACGGAAAACATGCGCCCCTTTACAGGCATACTATAGACACCCCCCAGGTACAAAATTTAAAGGAATATTACACTTTTATTGTTTCACTTTAAGCATTATTAAAATCACTGCTCCTGAAAAACGGACGTTTTTATGACTTTGTTTGCATTGATCCATGTCCCCTGAGGCAGGACCCAGGTCCCCAAACAATTTTTATGACAATACCTTTGCATATAAGCCTTTAAAATTAGCACTTCTGATTATTCATGTTCGTGTCCCATAGACTTTAACGGTGTTCGCATCTTCGAACAAATATTTTGCCTGTTCGCAAGTTCTGCTGCGAACCGAACAGGGGGGTGTGCAGCTCATCCCTAATTGCCGGACCGACATTTCATTATAGCCGCGAGTAGTTTTAAATAACTTTTATTCCCTAAGGGCCAGTTCACACCACATGCAGTCCAGTGCATTTTTTTTTCTGCATCAAAAACGCACTGAAAGTAGGTTATATGGTTTTCAATGGCATAGTTCACACCAGTGCTTACAGTTCCAGAGTGTTTCGAGTTCCCCAAAAATAGTAGAACATGCTGCATTTTTTATGCACTGGACTGTACTGGAACACTGTAAAATGCATCAAAAACGCACTGGAATGCATCAAAAACGCACTGCAACACACTTGTCCTTTTTTAAGGTTAAGAAAAAAGATGGGGGGAAAAAGCACTGGACTGCATCAAAAATGCACCAAATACGCACTGGAAAGCATAAGAAACATGCATGCAGAAAAGCACCTGGAACGCATCCGGACTGCGTTTCTATGGTGTGATCTGGCCCTTAGGGCCCTTAAGGCCAGTTCCCACCATAGAAAGGAAGTCCGGACGCGTTCCAGGTGCTTTTCTGCATGCACGTTTTTGATGCGTTCCAGTGCGTTTTTGGTGCATTTTTGATGCAGTCCGGTGCTTTTTCCCCCCCTCTTTTTTCTTAACCTTAAATAAGGACAAGTGTGTTTTTTTATGTGTTTTACAGCTTTCCAGTACAGTCCAGTGCAGAAAAAATGCAGCATGTTCTACTTTTTTTTCTGGAACTGGAACGCACTGGAACGGCAAGCACTGGTGTGAACTATGCCATTGCAAACCATATAACCGAATTTCCATGCATTTTTGATGCATAAAATATGCACTGGACTGCATTCGTGTGAACTGGCCCTTAAGCAATTTGGTATATTTAAAGGCATTTCTCCTTGTTTCGCTTTTGGGGTTGTCCAATTGGTGATATTGATATATGTCCCTTAGGGTGGGACCTGGGCCCCATACTCATTATAAGGCCAATAACTAGAAGATAAGCCAGCCAAGTGGGGACTAGTAAAATTGCCAAGTCAGTTCCCTTAGACTGCAATGGTATTTGTTGTATAACTTTTGCACATGTTAGGCTCTTTAGTTGCCCCCCTGGACTGGGGGGTGTTTTGTCCCATCTGTAATTTTGGTGCATGCTGGATGATGTGCTTAATTTTGGACAGTGGGGTGGCTTATTTTGTGCTAGCTGCATTTGGGTTGCTCTGGGCATGCTCAGGGACTTTGGTTTATTTTGGTGGTGCTATTTGTGTGTGAACAGCGCTTGGATGTTTCTGGGCATGCTCAGAGTGTGTTTTTTGGGTTAGTAATTTAAGGACATCCTTAACAGGTGTACCCACTTTGAAGTTCTGTCTCTACATTGGGTGAACTTGCATTTTGTGTGTTTCATGGGCTGTCCATGTGTTTGCAATTGCCTCATTAGCACACAAACCTATGTTATATAAAGCTTGCAGATAGCAATCTTTACTTTGCCCTGAAAAGAGCCAAGATTGTGTGTGTGGTGTCTTGCCGAGAAAGTTCAGCGCCTGCGCAGTACGAACTACTGCGCCGGAGATAGCCGAAGCACAAAATCTACAATCAGCTGTACACGGCGCCTGCGTCCTGGGTCCAGGTTCCTTCCCCACCATCCAAGTGGACCTAGAGGGGGAATAAAAAAGAGCCGAGCGAAGTGAGGCCGTGCCCGAAGCGTGGCGAGGGGCCCTCTTACAGGCGCCGTGTACAGCTGATTTTCCCCTATTCATCTTCGGCTCTTTCCGCCGGATCCTACTGCGCAGGCGCAGCGCCTGCGCAGTAGAGGGGGGTCCTTATCCGCCGAGCGGAACTTTCTCGGCAGAACACCGGCAAGAGAGTACATTTGGGTGTCCTTATTGAGTTTCTAACACATGTATTTTCTATTTGTATTTTGTTTGTTATGTTGTTGCAAAACAGATGTGTTTTTATGCAATTTATTTGTTACTTTTGGTTTGCTGTTTTTTTTGGGTGGTTATTTTACCATGAAATTTTTTTTATGTTGGCAATTTTTGTTGTTTTTACGTTCACTTTGATTTAACTGTCTGTGCTGCCTTATTTTTAAAATTCTTTCTCAAGATGTTGTGCCTAATGTTGTTTTAATCCTTAATAGATGTCCATTTGTGGGTGCACTCCTTTTAACTCCTGTTAATTTACACTGCAAAAGGGTCAAACCTATTCTGTTAGTTTCTCAAATTAACATACATGTGTGTATTTTGCTTTCCTTGCTTCTTTTCCAAGTCCTGTGGTTTTTTTTTGGACCAATAAAATTGTTTCAAATTCTTTGTTTTATGTGTGTTCTTTTCATGCAAGGGATTTCCCAACTGCAGCTTAAAGTGGATGTAAACCTGATGTCATCCTTTCTAAACTACTGCCATAGGGGTTATCTATAAGGATATACATGTCTCCTGCATGTATCTTTACCTGTCAGATGTCTCCCCTCTGTCTGTTATTAGACCCGAAAAACTGCAGATTCTGTGGCTGGAGCTTGGTGGGTGGAGTCGTGATGTCAGTAGACTCCCCGCCCAACTCTACACTCCCCTTGTCAATATGCATTTTCTCCTGTGTATTTCTAGCATTGAACTTCTGCTATGATCTCTAACATCCAGTGAAAAGACAGGAAAGTAACCACATTACTTCAGCATGCCAAATCATTCTGAGGTGTGGAACAGCCAATCCTTGCAGAGCTGCTGTAGAAAGGAGTGGGGGAGGGAATTAAAAAATAATGCCTGTGTCTTAGGCTGTCACTCACAGCAAGAGGGAGTATTTGACAAAGTTTTTCTCAGTTTGTCAAGAATTGTCTCACTGAACAATAAAAGGAGATTGCTCAGAGATGGATTAACTCTGTGTGGCAAGACTGGGCTCAAATGATAGGAAATCTTATACTCTACAGTATGATATATTAAAAAAAAATTTTTTCGGGTTTACAACCACTTTAACTAGGCTGATTGGCATGTCTTAGACAAATCACTTTTTTCATTTTTTTTTTTTTTTAATTTTAAGTTCCTTTTCTGGTGCCTTCATGGTAGCACATGCATGGATTGTGTGTATGCTGCCATGGATAGTGACAAGGAAAGTAACATTTCAGAGTGGTAAGTATTTAATTTTCTTTTTGAGCAGTGGTTTTCAGCCTCAGTTACCTTATCTAAAATAGCTTTCCAAAATACAAAGCCATTGACTTTGATTTAAAGCACCTGTGCAACATGAAGGAAAACCTGCAAACATGGCCTGTTGGGGGTTACTTGAGGACAGGGTTGAGAAGCACTGAACAAGCTGAAGACAATCCTATTCTAATTGTAGACATTTGAGGGAAATCAATTTTTTTTTAGGTTGGGCTTTGTGTCCCTTTTTCTTAAAATTGGCTTCACTTCCTGTCACATAGCCAAAACAGGAAGTGAGAGTAAAACCCTATTAATATTTTTCCTTGGGGACACACGGGTCAATCTAACTAGTGCCCCCATTATGCAAATTGCATTCTAGCACTTTGTTGTGTACACCCCAAATTATTAGGTATTTTGGGGTTTATTGAAGGCAAATTATTTCTGCAATACAAGTGTAGTTGATGAAAATCAGAGGGGTAGCACTGATGATTTTCTCATCCAATCATGTAGAGTCAAAGATGCTGTTTTTTCTTTTCCTTGCATGTCCCCTTCGGATCTCCAGCAACTTCTAAGTGCACTTGTAGTCCAAAGTGGATTTACCTTTCAGTAAATAAACCCCAAGATACATAATAATTTGGGATGTACATGGCAAAAAGCTAGAGTGCAATTTCCCGAATGGGGAAACTATTTAGATGGACCTGTGTATCCCCAAGGACATACATTGATAGGGTTTTACCCTCACTTTATGTTTGGCTATGTGACAGGAAGTGAATTTTGAATGAGAAATTGGCAAAATTTAGGAGTTGTCTTCCCCCTATCAGGGGTGTAGACCTCCCCCAAAACTTCTAATCCCTCTGCAGTCTATCCCCAAGCAAAAATAAGAAAGGATTTTAATGAGTTTAACTTTGCAAAGACACATTCCTAAGTTCAATTGTGATGCATGTTAATGGCCCATTTAGACCTTTAATAGAAAGTCATCAGTTGCCTTTGACTCTAAACATTATTTTTGGCCAGTCCTAGAAATCTGCATCTGTTTTTCTATTAACCACTTGGTGTCTGTGCTATAGCCAAACGACGGCCACAGCGTGGACCTGAATTTCTGGGAGGCTGTCATAGGACAGGCTCTCTGTGTGCTCCCTGCAGGACTCACTGAGACTCAGGTGATCACAGATCCCAGTAAGGGGCCCATCCCGGCCCCTTACCACGTGATTAGCTGTCAGCCAATGACGGCTGATCACATGATGTAAACTAAAGCTCGGTAATTGTTTACTTTTTCTCCTCACGCTGAAAGAATGAGGATAAAAATAAAAGCTGATCACCGGCTTAGGTGCAAGGGACATTGGTCCCGAAGAGGCAATTCTGCCTCATCTGTGCCCACCAGTACCACCTGCCAGTGCCACTTATCAATGCCCCCCAGTGGTCCCAAGCAGTGCTGCCTATCAGTGTAACCAATCAGTGCCGCCTCATCAGCGTACATCAATGAAGGAGACAAATTACCTGTTTGCAAAATTTAATATCAAAATATCCAAAAACATACAAAATTATTTTTAAAAATCTGTATTTTCTTTTTTTTTTGAACAAAATAAAAAAAAACACAGAGGTGATCAAATACCACCAAAAGAATGCTCTATTTGTGGGAAATTTAAAAATAAAAAACATTTGGCTAAGTATGACCGCGCAATTGTCATTCAAAGTTCATCAGCGCTGAAAGCTGAAAATTGGTCTGCACAGCAGAGGGGTTTAAGTGCCCAGTAAGCAAGTGGTTAATTTCCATGCCAAATATGGATTTCTGTAATAAAGATGTGTGCCCGTTGTGTATACGGCATGTGCGTAAGCAAGTCGCACACATATGAACGGTACCCATTGTAAATCATGGGGTACAACTTGTGATGCAACTTTTCAGTCCCAAGTGGCCTTAGGCTCTCTTTCCACTACTGCGAGTTGTTGTGCGACTTGACACATGTCAAGTTGCAGGACAAGTCAAAACACATGTATTTCAATGTTCCCCGTTCTAATTGGTGCTACTCCAAAAATAGGTCTTGCACTACTTTGTTCCAACTTCAGTGCGACTTTTTCTCAGATGTTTTGAATTAGTCGCATGACACGGCATTAAGGCTCGGTTTCCACTATTGCAAGCCCAAAGTTGTGTGTTTTTTGCTGCGAGTTTCCTGCAAATTTTTGACGAAACTTGAAGCAATGCCTGTGTATTTTTGAGGTCTTTGGACCTCAAGTCGCATCAAAGTGGGACCAAAGTAGTGCAGGGACTACTTTGAAGTTGCTGCGACTTGAAGTCGCAGACATATGAACGATACTCATTGTGAATCATGGGGTAGAACTTGTGATGAAACTTTTCAGTCCCTAGTGGCATGACAAGTTGCAATAGTGGAAAACAAGCCGAAAAAGCACATTGTAAATCACGCAACTTTGGGGTTGAAATAGTGGAAAGAGAGCATTAGGCTAAAGCGGTAATAGGAAGATGCACTGTAATGCCCCGTACACACGGTCGGATTTTCCGATGGAAAATGTCCGATCGGAGCGTGTTGTCGGAAATTCCGACCGTGTGTGGGCTCCATCGGACATTTTCCATCTGATTTTCCGACACACAATGTCGGAGAGCAGGAGATAAAATTTTCCGACAACAAAATCCGATCGCGTCAATTCCGACCGTGTGTGGCCTGTTCCGACGCACAAAGTGCCACGCATGCTTAGAAGAAATTCTAAGACGGAACAGCTCGTTCTGGTAAACTTAGCGTTCGCAATGGATACTGCACTTTTGTCACGCTGCAATGTCAATAATGGTTTAATACAGTGCACTCTCTTCTTCTTTATAATGTGACAAGACTTAAGTAGTTTTGCTGCTCATATTCACACACACTTCTTACAAAGTTTAATTTTTGTTTTTTTATTGGGATTCCCTGAATATATTGTTATTAGTTGTCACATCTGACATAATGTTTTTTTTTTATTTAATTTTTTTGGGGATTTTAAGCCTTTTTTTTATTTAATGTTTGTATTTTTTACAAGGCTGATCTTTGTTCAATGTTTTTTTTATTTTTACTCCAGAATATTTTTGTGTGTGTTTTGTGTGTCAAGTTACCCCCACACCATTGATATCTTTTATTATTTAATCTCAAGGAGATTGCTTGGTGTTGGTGTCCCTTGTTCATTTCACATTGTATATTTGAAATGTACCTGAATCCTCACAAACAAACTGTCCTTTTTGAAGTAAAACACATAGGAGAGTATAAAGGGCTCAGAACCAAACAAAGAGGAAGGCAACACTGGATCAACAGGAGAAATTAGCGAAGCCTGGGACCCCCACGGCAGACATCAATTCTTGAACATCAAAATTGGTGGCCTGAAGAGTCCATATGTAAGGGAGGGCAGTCTGGTCCAGAATTCGCAGAGATCCGGATAGCAGCAGATGGTCCCCAGGCTGTGGTACCACAAGAGGCTGCATTTTTTGGCCGACCAGACTGGATCCAGGGTCCTCACTTTCTGGTCTTCCTTCCACGCTTCCTTCCGGGCTGTGGCTGTGCAGTTGGAGATGTGGCAGGAGGAGGAGTAGGACCTGGAGGAGGACTGGGAGGACCTGGAGGAGAGGGAGGAGGACCTGCAGGAGGAGGAGGAGGACCATCGCAAAGGTGTGTCTGAGCTGTAATTTGGCCCCTCATACCTTTCTTAAGAGCCTCCAATATGAGCGCCTCACACATGACTTGTTGGCCCTCCTCCATCCTCTGCATTTTATATGCAATGACGGCAGCAGTGTCCTCCTCCACGGTCTGTCGTGCTCCCAGGACCTCTGTAGCCCTCCAAAAGAGTCCTCTGCCAGCCTCCTCTAGGGCACTCCTCCTACTGCCACTTTCTCTTTTCGGGGGAGTGGAGGGACCTGCAGATCAGCCAGCCGGCTAGGCCCAGCCACCTCCTGGCTGAGACTTCCCTGTGTATGAAAAAGGGACATGGTTTTAGTTTTTGGTTCATCAATCACAATCATAAATTACTACTCCCAACTAACATCTAGTTAACATCATTGATTGGACAAGCAGAAATATTTAGAGAAATGCTATATCTGGCTCAATCTGGGCTCCTCCACATGTGGCCTGGAAGGCCCAGGTTGGGCATCAGAAGCCTCAGCCAGGGGGGAAGGAAGCGTGGAAGGAAGACTTGAGAGGGATGGCCTGGGTTCAGTCTGGCCTGCCAGAAAATGCAGCCTGTCGTAGTACCACATCCTGGGGAGATAGATGTCATCTGCTGCTCCGGATCTCTGCGAATCCAGGACCTTCTTGCGCTCCCTCAGATATGTACTCCTCAGGCCACCAATTAAGTTCTTCAGATAGGTGATGTCTGCCATGGGGATCACCTGCTTCACAATTTCACACAATTGCTCCAGTGCTGCCTTCCTCTTTGCTTGGTTCTTGTAATGGGGGTGTTTAATCTCCCACAGACATGGCAGCTCTCTTAACATATCTATGAATACTGACATGAAGTCATTATCTTTCAGTAGCATATCCATGTTCACTGCAAGACACAACACAAGACAAAGCCTAATGTCAGACAAAACTCTCCTAATCTTGTTACAATATAGGCCTCAATGTAGAAGCAGTATAGGCACAAGTTTGTCTCTTACCTTCGTTGTTACGATCGGCGCGTCCAATGCTCCTTCCTCCGCTCACAGATCGTACGTAATACGCACGTGTGTTACGCTTTATATACACTGCGCATGTGTGTAACTCCGCCCGCCCCTGACGTTCTTTCTATTCTATTCCCCGCCCCTTTTCGTTCGGCGCAGTGGGGGAAGAGCACATGGCGGAGTCACAGCAGGTGCGTGATAATTACAGGAACGAGGAGGAGGAGGATGAAAGCCCGGATCCGGACACGTCCCGATCCAGGAGACGTTTTAAGGCCACAAATATGTCCTTTGGGGAGATGTTGGAGATGGTGGACATCCTGAAGAAGGCCGACTATGACGGAAAGTATGGGCCTTACCCCAACCCCAATATCAGAAATGCCAAGATCATGGCAAAAGTGGTCAAAAGTCTTCACAGGAATTTCGGGGTACGACGATCGAATGATCAGCTCAGGAAGCGGTGGTCGGACCTGAAATTAAGAGAGCCAGAGCAATACCGAAAGATCCGAAGAGTGCTGCAAAAAAGTAAGTAGTTGTGCTGTGTTCCTATTCTTTTTGTCTTTATTACGTTCCTGCTGATCCATGTGCTTTTCTTAATTGTACAGTTTAAAAGGGCAACTTTAATGTTCATGGGCCCATTATTCGTTTGTATCAAACATTTTTCTTTCAGCCTCTAAAACACCATTGTTTAGGCCATGTGCATTTTCCCACATTTTTAAGGGCCTACTTGGATGCCAAATATTTTTTTGTGTAGATGGGTTTGTTACTAGAATCAAAAGCAAACTAGATTCTGTGTAAGGAGAGGACACTGAGCAGCTGTTTTCACATCTGGACACTGGAGCACTAGTGTGGGGCACAATTTTTATTAGGGGGGCCACACAGGTGCTCCAGTGTATACTATAGGGGGGTCTCCATCTGTGAAGCTTGTACAAAACAGGTAAAGTATTGCAGCTTGACAAAGGACAATAAAAAAACTACATCTTGGAACTCGGCTAAAATAGACAATTGTACCCCACTTCCAAGCAATGTTTCCTATTTATAGTTCTGCCATCAAATATCTGTGTGCTAATTATACCATTTTTGTTTTACATAGGGGATAAAAGACTCGGAGGACACCCCTCATCCGAGGAGACCACAGGCCCCCACCTATGGAAGAAGGTGAAATCCCCCCAACCCAAGAAGAGCAGGAGGAAGAAGAAGACGTGGTGGAAATTGGCACCACAACAGGTGAGTGTCTGCGACCACAGACTCAGGTAAAAAAGATGGATGGTGGCAGATTTTTGATACCTGTTTTTGTTTGTTTTCTCTCTTTTTAGGTGATCGTGATGTGAGGGATCGAGATCCTTTTACATCAGAAAGTGCCCAGATGCTGATCGGGGAGATCATGGGGTGTAATGTCGAATTGCAAAACATACAGAAAAAAATAAATGATGTGATTCAAAAAAATAATAACATCATTGATGTTTTGGGGCGAATTTAAAACCCCACAAAATCACTTTTTTTATTGTGGTCCAATGTTTTAAATCTTTTTGCATTGTTTAGAAAAGCCAAATTTGGAGGATGCACACAGTGTGCCAACATGTGCTATCTGCCATCACGGGAGATCAATGGACGCGTTTTGGGGGTGCAACCCCTTCCTCAATTATAAAGTAGCGGTGAGGAAGGGCTTGCTCCCCCAAAACACGTCCCTTGATCCCCCGTGATGGCAGATAGCACATGTTGCCATTCGTAAATTGGTGTGCATCTTCCAAATTTGGCTTTTCCTGGGGTGATTTCCCCCCATCTGAACGCAATATCAAACACAGTTCCTAAATACTGATGTCTGATATTGCTTTCAAGTTTTACCTAATGTGAACTTTGTAAGTTCAAGTTTTTTGTCTTTCTTGTTGCTTTTACACAGGCCTGTTTTATCGTAAATGGACATTTCTATTTTTGATAATGCCACCCCAAAAATTGTTATACAACAAACATGTTGGTTTGTTTTAAAAACCTTTGGTAAATGCACATATGATTGTGCAGGTATAAAACAGTTGGTTAATCAAGAATGTGTGGATTATTGTCTCAACACTACAACACTTTTGGGGTGATGTAATTGCTGTTTTCAGCGAAAATGGGGGTTATTTCCTAAGGGCAAATCCACTTTGTACTACAAGTGCAGGTTCAGTGCAGTTGCAAGTGCACTTGTAGTGAAATGTGTTTTTGCATTTAGTAAATAACAGCCAACAGTGCTTTGTATAAGGTTACACAATCACGCCATTTTCTGCACTCAAAACATTTCTGTCAGGATCAGCTAAAACAAACACAAGCAGTAAATGTCCACAAAGAATGTCTTTTTGTTTTTTTTTATAAAAAGGCTTCACATATTTGCTGACATATTGATGGCCCCCCTACCCGCAAAGAACTCCAAGTAGCGTAACCGGACATCATGGGCACTCAGGGAGGGCAAGCCAGGACGGCCGCTTTCAAGCGCCGTCAGTGTGGTTTGATGTATCATTCCGGCCTCAGGCCCAACTGAGCCAGCATAGTTGGCCGAATGTTTCCTTAAAAAGTTATGGAGAACACAGCACGCAAGTATAATATGGTTCAGTTTATACTCCGCCATATGGATGGGTGTCAGAAATAGGCGGAACCGACTGGCCAGGATTCCAAATGTGTTCTCCACCACTCTTCGGGCTCTGGCCAGCCGGTAATTAAAGACCCTCTGTTCCGGGGTGAGGGTCCTCATTGGGAATGGCCGCATCAGGTGGTCCCCCAGCACAAACGCTTCATCAGCAATGAACACGAATGGGAGTCCTTCCACATTGTCCTCTGGAGCTGGCAAGTCCAAGCTGCCATTCTGGAGACGCCTGTAAAACTCCGTCTGGGTGATGACTCCACCATCGGACATCCGGCCATTCTTCCCCACATCCACATACAGGAAGTCGTAATTAGCCGACACCACTGCCAACATCACTATACTATTGAACCCCTTATAGTTGAAATAGTATGACCCCGAGTTGGGTGGTGGGACGATGTGGACGTGTTTCCCATCAATTGCCCCTCCGCAGTTAGGAAAGTCCCACCGCTCGGCAAAGTGGGAGGCCACAGTCTGCCATTCCTGTGGCGTGGAAGGAAACTGTTGAGGAAAAAACAATACACATTACTATTTTTGATCAGAAACATGGCAAGCAGATTAGACACAAACATTATGGGGCAACCTCCAGATAGCATTTAGTAAGGGGAATTTAACAACGCCAAAGTATAAGGTACACCTATCATATTCCCCCTCCCCCCCTCTCATGGGCCATTTCTAACATTATAGGGGGTGTGTGGAAATCTTGGACAGGTAACCCTCTTCACTTCATTGAGAGATGAATGCCTAAATACAGGGTATTACTTGGAACAGCCCCTCCTTAGTTACACTATTGGCAGCCCACTGGACAGGTAAGAAGTGTCATAATACAAAGATATAAATACACACTGTACACATTTGAGGACATTTGGACATTCTGCTATTACCTATCAAGATAATAATAGGGTACAAAAACTTTAAACAGTACCATTTGAAAGTATACAGGCAGGCCCTTGTACTACATGCTTTGGGGAATTCATCCATAAATCAGAGCACAAAAGAGATGGGTATAGTGTGTTTGGGTTTGTTAAAGTCAGCAGATAGATGATTGAGGATAAAGAATTGGGATCAGCTGACTTAGCAGTTGGGGGGAGGGAGGGTTTAGAAAAATGATTTGGGGACACCACCAAAAAAAGCCTCTGGCACTCTGCCTGAATTTAGAGCTAAAATAACATTTCCAAACATTTTAGGGGGTGTTTGGGGTAAAGCACTACTATGGAGCTGAAAAAATACATTGTTAAGTGACTACATGAGGTAAATATAGGCCAGGAGATACCATGCTGGGGAGGTTATTGAAGGGCAAATATGTATGAAGGACCTAAAATAATAATTACATACAAATCCAGCATGCATGAGGACAAAGGGGACATTCACAGCATATTCCAATCATGGTAATTAGGGAATGAGGAAAGAAATACAAGACATTATCAAACATTAAATACAATAAAATGTGATATTAAAGGATAAAAATCTTACCTTCATATACTCCTTCTGCAGGACCTGGATGATGGCAGAACAGGTCTCTGGGATAATGATCCCCAGAGCCTGGGGGGAGATGCCTGTCGAGAACTTGAGGTCCTGCAGGCTTCTCCCTGTCGCCAAATACCGCAGGGTAGCGACCAACCTCTGCTCCGGAGTGATGGCTTGCCTCATGCAGGTATCCTGCCTGCTAATATAAGGGGTCAGCGAAGCCAACAGACGGTGAAACACGGGGTCCGTCATCCTGAGAAAGTTCCTGAAATCATCAGGATTATTCTCACGGATCTCACGGAGCAAAGGCATATGAGAGAACTGGTCACGCTGAAGCAACCAATTCTTGGTCCATGAACTCCTCCCCACCCTGTTCATGGACTGGACTTGTATCAAGGTCAGGACCCCAACACCAAGCCCCCGCACAGCACGAACTCTACAAGGAGTACGCATACGCAACATGGCTAGAAAACGGTCGGCTGCTCAGAACGAAGTAACAGAACGCACTGAAGAACAGCAAGGCCTGTGAAGAGCGACCTGAAAAACAGTAACGAACGAACAAGAATACAATGACTAAAGTCACGCGGAACTTGCTTGCACGCACTGAAGAGCAGATACAAACCCACAAGCACAAACTGAACGGCAGAAAACGATCTGAAAGCCACGAGTCTGAAAAAGCGTGAATCGTCTCTCACCAAACTTTTACTAACACGAGATTAGCAAAAGGAGCCCAAAGGGTGCCGCACTTGGTTCTGAACCGGCCTTTTCTAGTCTCGTCGTACGTGGTGTACGTGACCGCGTGGTTGGCGATCGGAAATTCCGATAACTTTGTGCGACCATGTGTAGACAAAACAAGTTTGAGCCAACATCCGTCGGAAAAAATCCTAGGATTTTGTTGTCGGAATGTCCGAACAAAGTCCGACCGTGTGTACGGGGCATAAGAATTACTTCGAATTGTAGAAAACCAAACAGACTCTTGCACTGAATGAAATTTATGGAAGATCTAACTGATTGGCCAGTGTATGGTGACCTTTAAAGATATGAAAACTTGCATTTCTGGTGTTTAAGCCTCATACACACGATGGGACTTTGTACTCCATGTACGGAGCCCGCTGTGCTCAGTGGGGGATCGCTCCGTCGATCCCCGCTGGGCAGGCAGATGACAGGTCTCTGTCTCTGCACACTGTGCAGGGACAGACCTGTCAGAGTGCCGCTCTCCTCTATGGGGGTTCAGATGATGACGGACCGTAGAGTCCGTCGTCACCCGATCTGATCCGCAGATGGATGGAAAAATTGGTTTTTCCTCCGTTACACTTTTTAGGATTGGAGTGGGTCGGATGTCAGCGGACATGTCACCACTGACATCCAACCCTCCATAGAGGTCTATGGAGTGTCCGTTCAGGTCCAAGGCGGACCTGAAAGGACCGTGCGTGTGAGGGGGGCCTTAGGCTTCTTTCACACTGGGGCGGTGCGGGTGGCAGCGGTAAAACGGCGCTATTTTTCGCGCTGCTTTACCGGCGGTATTCGGCCGCCAGCGGTTTTAACCCCGCTAGCGGCCGAAAAGGGGTTAAATCCGCACGCAAAACACTACTGCAGCGACGTTTTGCCGGCGGTATAGCTGCGCTGTCCCATTGATTTTAATGGGCAGGAGCGGTTTATACACCGCTCCAAAGATGCTGCTAGCAGGACTTTTTTTAGGCCCCTTTCACACTGGGGCATTTTTAGGTGCTACGGCACTAAAAATAGCACCTGAAAAATGCCCTAAAGAAGCGGCTCCATTCACTCCAGTGAGGGCTTTCACACTGGAGCGGTGCGCTGGCAGGGCGTCACAAAAAGTCCTGCCAGCAGCTTTTTTGCAGCGGTAAACTCACTGCTCCTCCCCATTAAAATCAATGGGGCAGCACTGTGATACCGCCGGCAAAATGCCGATGCAGCGGCGTTTTGCGGGCGGATTTAACCCCTTTTTGGCCGATAGCAGAGGGGTTAAAACCGCCCTGCTAGCAGCCGAATAACGCAGCTAAAACGACAGTAAAGCGGCGCTAGAAATAGTGCCGCTTTACCGCAGACGCCCCCACCGCCCCAGTGTGAAAGGGGCCTTAGGCTCTATTCACACTAATGCGTTTTTTGATGCATTTTGCAGAAATGCATGGGAATTTTTTAACATGGGTTCCTATAGAACATGTTCACATCAATGCATTTTTGTGCCTCTGCGTTTTTGGAAAGGGTCGGGGACTTTTTTCCGCAAAATGCAGCATTTTGCTTGTAATAGATTTCACTGGACCTGCATCCAAAACGCAAGTACCGCGTTTTTACCGCGATTTGCGTTTTTTAAATTTCTTTTTTTTCACTGTATATAGCTGGTTGCTAAGAAGGGGGCAGGGAAGCCGGCCGCCACGTCCTTAACCACTTCCTGCCCGCCGTATGCATAATGACATCCGGGAAGTGGTTCTGTTATCCTGACTGGGCATCATATGACGTCCAGCAGGATAACATGCCGGCACGCGCCCGCAGGGGCATGCATTGCAGCGGTCGCGATTGCGGCGTGTTAGTCTGACACCCCACATCTCCGATCGTGATAAGAAGCCTCTGTCAGACCAATCACAGCTGATAATCGCGAGAACCAGGAAGTGCCGGTAAACGGCATTCCTTGGTTCGCGCTGACAGGGAGAGCCGATCGGCGGCTCTCCCTGTCAGAGGGGAGGTCTGTGCTGATAATCAGCACATTGATTATCAGCACAGCCCCCTCAGATGTGCCACAACACCTCAGATGTGCCCCCTCAGCTGTCAGTCAGTTCCCCAATTAAAAGACAGCTCACAGTGCCCATCAAAGTGCCAATCAGTGCTCATATCAGTGCTAATCAGTGCTCACCACAGTGCCCATCTCAGTGTCCAGCAGTAAAACCTGTCAGTACCTCAACATCAGTGCTGCCCATCAGTGCCACCTGTCAGTGCCAATCAGTACCGCCTATCTGCCCATCAGTGCCGCCTGTCAGTGCCCATCAGTGCCGCCTGTCAGTGCCCATCACAGCTGCCTGTCAGTGCCCATCACAGCTGCCTGTCAGTGCCGATCACAGCCGCCAGTCAATGCCCATCACAGCCACCAGTCAGTGCCCATCAGTGCTGCCAGTCAGTGCCCATCAGTGCCGCCAGTCAGTGCCCATCAGTGCCGCCTATCAGTGCCCATCAGTGCTGCATATCAGTGCCGCCTATTGGTGCCCATCAGTGCTGCTTATCATTGGCACATATTAGTGCACATCAATTCTACATATCAGTGCATCCTCATCAGTGCCAACTCATCAGTGCCACCTCATCAGTGCCACCTCATCAGTGCCCGACAGTGAAGGAGAAAACAAAATTTTATAACTGAAACAAAGAAAAACTTTTTTTTTTCCAAAATTTTGTTCTTTTTTAGTTTGTTTAGCAAAAAAAACTGCAGAGTTGATCAAATACCACCAAAAGAAAGCTCTATTTGTGGGAACAAAATGATAAAAATGTTGTTTGAGTACAGTGTAGCATGACCGCACAATTGTCATTCAAAGTGTGACAGTGCTGAAAGCTGAAAATTGTCCTGGGCGGGAAGAGGCAAAAGTGTCTGATATTGAAGTGGTTAACAACCTATGAGTCATCAGCTGTCAGCTGACTTCCCGCTCAATGTAAAAAAAAAAATGCCGGCTAATAAAAAAAAATCATGAAAAAAAACACCGTGGGGTCCCCCCAGGGTCTGGTATGGATTCGGAGGGGACCCCCATGCCAAAATTTTAAAAAAAAAATGGCGTGGGGGTCCCCCCTCATGGGCATACCAGACCCTTTGGGCCTGGTTTGCCCCTGGGGGGGAACCCACGCCGTTTTTTCTCGTGCTGCTTTAATAGGAAGAGTATTTTTCCTATTGCAGCGAGCGTGAGATGTACCTCGCCGAGAACCAGCGCGATCCCATCGCGCTGGAAACATTCTCGCGTGCAGGTACTCCTGTGTCTGTGCTGGTTTACACGCTGGATTAAGGATTTATCCAGCGCACCAATTAAGGTCTGAACCAGCGCAGTGCATTCATCTTAGTAGATGACCCCCTATGATTCGATTCCATGACCCGCCGCTGATGAAGGGATATTTTGTACAGTCCCGAAACGCGTTGGGCCCTCTGGATTATCATTACCATCGATGCCATTGTTTTTAATAAATTTGTAATACTGATATTGATGTATAATGTTTGATATATTGTATAAAATTTGTAATAAATGATTTTACTTTTTATTTTGTGTTGCCGTTAAAGTCCCATTCCTTTGGGGGTAATTTTGCTATCTTCTTTCTAAAGTCGGGACTTGTTCTGGGATTACGCTGCATGTATTGGTTTGAATGTTCTGCACAGCAGCAGGGAGTTACGGGGGGGTTGGGGATTGTTTTGTTTCTATGTGCCAGAATACACCCTTGGCTACCTGAGATATGTATGATAGATGAGATTCTTTTGCCGTGTACGGTCGGACGTTCCCACAATAAAACCATTGTTAATTTTTCCGACGGATGTTAGCTCAAACTCTTCTTGCATACACACGGTCACACAAATGTTGCTTGGAAATTCCGAACGTCAAGAACGCGGGGATGTACAACACTACGACGAACCAAGAAAAATGAAGTACAATGATTCCCGAGCATGCGTCAAATTGATTCCGAGCATGCGTAGGATTTTTGTGCGTCAGAATTGGATACACACGATTGGAATTTTCGACCACAACTTTTGTTGTCGGAAAAATTGAGAACCAGCTCTCAATCATTTGTTGTCGGAAATTCCGACAGCAAATGTCCGATGGAGCCTTCACACGGTCGGAATATCCGACCAAAAGCTCACATCGAACATTTGTTGTCGGAAATTCCGATTGTGTGTATGCTGCATTAGAGGTCACTGGTTGCTAGTAATCATAGTGCAGATATGCCATTTATTGTATTGTTTTATGAGGTATTTCTATGGAGGGAATTGTATTTGATTTACTTTCCTGGAACGTTAGAGGCCTGAACGATAGATTTAATTGTGCCCTAATGTCTCAATACTTGAAACTACTTAAACCGCATATTGTTTTCTTACAGGAGACACAGTTAGATGGTAATAGGATTTTAACATTGCGGCGCTCCTGGATCCAACGTGCTATCCATGCTACGTACTCTACGTATGCCAGGGGAGTGGCTATTTTTATTAGCAAAACAGTCCCCTGCAATGTGCACCAGGTAATCAAGGATCCAGGGGGCCGGTATGCTATTTTTATAGCTGATATTCATGAGCATAAGATGGTACTAGCTAACGTGTATGTTCCTCCTCCATTTCAAATTCAGGTACTGTACTATCTGCTGGGTAAGTTGGCTCCCTTCATGCACCTAGGGGATTAGGGGAGGCTACAACCCTTTAATACCTTGACACCATTATTCCCTTCATGCACCTGCCTCTCGTTGTGGCAGGTGATTTCAATGCCATTTTAAGCTCTTCTCTGGATTCCTCTAACTCTAGGAGAGTGGCGTCTACGGAGCTGTCAGCATGGGCGGAGACCGCTGCACTCCCAGAGTTATGGAGGTATAGAGGAGAGTCCTACCAATAAAAGTTTTTCTTACCTCTCTAAAACACATAGATCATTCTCCAGGATTGATCTAGCGTTTGCAAATGCTTCAATGCTGCAGATAGTGAGGGGAGCCAACTATATTTCAGGGGGCCTTTTGGATCACACCCCCTTACGGATACATGTTGGTATACTCTTACAGGTTAGGGGGGGCATGGCGATTAAATCCAGGATTGTTGGAAGTGGAATCTGTGGCCTCCCAGGCCTCCCAGGTGGACCAGTTTTCTCTGGGTACTGGGAGGATAACTTGCAATCAGCCACTCTGCCTATAGTTTGGGACGCCTTCAAGGCGTGTATGAGGGGACAGTACATCTTGGCAATTAAGCAGGCACATAAACAATTCAATGCTGAGTCATAGGAACTGCAGGACAAAGAAAGGGTGTGTGAGTTGACCCATGCAGCTAATCAGTCAGATGTTACCTATCCTGAACTACTTGAGGCGCGCCGTCTTTTGGCGTTGCACTTCACCAAATTGACCCACACTTCTTGGACGAGGAGGGCGGAGTCCCTCTTTGAGCAAGGAGATAAAAATGGTAAATTCCTGGCTATGTTGGTGGCAGAGCAGAGAGTCCAGACTAGTTCCTTGTATTTCCAACTCTCAGGAAACTCTACTGTCAGAGCCAAATGACATCTTTGACACCTAGGTGGACTACTATAGCACTCTCTACACCCCTATCCCGGTGTATAACCAACAGGATCTCAAATCCCTACTCACCTCCCTCCGCATACCCAGATTATCTGAGTGGGACCAAAATAGCCTAGAAGTTGAAATCACAGGAAAAGAAATTGAAACTGACATTAGATCATTCCAACCACACAAATCACAAGGGGCCCTGATGGATTCTGCATTGAATGGTATAGATTACACATGGAGACTCTTGCGCCAAGACCTTGGGGGCGTGGCTTGACCTCGTAGAGAATGGCTGCTTAACTTCAGAGCTCCGCTGACAGGGATAGAAATCTGAATTCCAAGGACGGTCAACGGCCTCCCAAACACCCGAAAAGCGATGGGTACATCCTCCAGAACTTCGTCGACCTCCCGGTCCCGTTCTCCCCGTGAAATACCAGCAAGATCCAGTCAGAACATCCCGGAGATGTTCCGGGCACAGATGGGAACTTCGGCGCCGGCTCCCACCTCACGGAGCCAGCATCAGCATCCCTCTCACTCTAATGCTGCTGCCTCTCCATCTCACGCTGAACTCAATGAAAGGGGAATTCTCCTCACTCCTCATCAGCATCCGAGCCTGAGCGATCTCAGATCCGTGGCTGAGGACATTAAGGACACCCTGACAGCAGCAATCTCAGATTTAAAAATTGAAATCCAAGCTATTACAGGCAGAGTTCAGGCGGTGGAACAAACGACTGCCCTCCATTCATCCAAGATCCATCACCAGAATCTGGCGATTGACACACATACACGGCAATTAAGAGATGTCAATCGCCACTTGGAAGATTTAGACAATCGCGGCAGACGCCATAACCTCAGGCTGAGAGGTTTGCCTGAAACCGTGGATGCGGATCACCTTCAAAGTGAAGTTATTCATATCTTTAATAACATACTCGGCAGACCCAGAGAGGTTCCTATTGCAATGGAAAGAATCCACCGTGCCCTGAGACCGAAGGAAAAGGACTCTGACCCGCCTAGGGATGTGGTATGCTGCATTATTGACTACCGTTTGAAGGAAGACATCCTGAGGGCTGCACGTTCCCTGACCCCTTTACTACATAACGGCACAGAACTTCGTCTATTCCAGGATTTATCAAATATAACCTTGCAGCGCAGAAGGGAATTGCAACCCCTTCTGACAGTACTCCGGGCCAAGGGTATAATTTACCGCTGGAAGTTCCCTTTTGGTTTGGCGACAACAGTACAAGGACGCTCAGCTCTCCTCAGAGTCCCTGAGGATCTACATTCCTTCTGTGACACGCTCGGAATCCCTCTCATGGAGGTCCCAGATTGGTACGCGGAATTTCGTACCCCTACAGCATCTAAAGCACCTTCCAGGAGTGAAGCAATGGAGACCCAACACACAAGTTACCGAAGACACCGTTCGCCATCGGAACCAAGATTTCTTCAACCTGATCCGCAGTCTCCTTCCATCTACAGCCCGACGAAACCTCCACGCTCCAGAAGAGCTAGAAGAGATCGGTGAATACAAATGGCATCTGCAAGATAGGCTGAAAGATTTCCTCTGACTGTTCATGTGCCGTTTTTAGAGTATTGAAAGTTCATGCCCCGGCTGGTAATATGTTCCTTAAGTATTTCAATCTGTAAAGTTTAGTTTAGGTAGATCATAGTTCTTACACACAGGCATATCTCTATCCCCCTTAACGCTGACTACCAAAGCAGCGCTTTGCCTGCATGGTTTGGTCTGTCACACCTTACTCTCCAATACAGCCCTACACTAGCAGTTCCACCCTTCATTAGAGCTCTATTATAATTAAATTCTTATGTGACTGTATTTTCCAATCTAATGAGGTATAGGGTCATCAGAGATCTCCAATCTACTTTATCTCTCCCTCCTCTAGCTGATCGGTACACTGACAGTTTAACAGGGTTTCATCCTGCTCCGATTACACGGATTGATAATTCTAACTGCAAATATGCCCTTCTCTTACACACAACAGGCTGCTAGTAATATTCATTGACACCCCTATTTTAATCCTGTATTAACTCTCTGTTCCTCTTAGATAGCAACTACATTATTAGGTGACTACTAGAACTACCACACAATCTTATTGCCATGACAACCAGCTGTTTATCGCTCTATTGGTTGCTGTCTTTCGGCGCAAATTCATGAGAGGAGCCAAGGTCTGAGGTAACAAGTTCTCCCCCAACATTACTCATGAAGTCGCTCATTGGCTCTCACAAGGTTAGAGACCTGACTTGTTACCATGGTGACACACTGCAGACCTTTCTCCCCCTGCCTTCACACACGCTCCTCCCATAGGAGGATGCCTGTGTCATCTCATCCCGAGATGGTTGTGACACATGATTCATCTCCTTAGTAGTCCTAACATCACCTTATCTGTCATGAATTACACAAAGATTAGGGCACTCACTACCCTGTATGATTATATAGAACTTATCCTTACGAGTGCCTTTCCCTGACTAGACAGCTGTCTACATGCCAAAACGGAACTGAAAGGCTTCTCAGACAAAGGCACTCTAAGGGAGTTTCACAGACACTGATCTTTCTCATATAATCATCTCCTCCTATCCACTGTGATATGCTCCTAATTAGCATAACGATCTATATGGATACTTCGTTTTATTAATTATTTTGACAACTTCTTCATAGCCTTCAGGGGTAGTTAATTATTAATTAGTTCAGGCACGGTTTATCTATCTTAAGAGATAATACTTTCTACCTATGTTGAATACTCTGCTCTGCAAACTGTTCAAGTTTTCTGGCTGACTGTTTAACTGAATTATTACATAGACTTTTGCGCTATAAGAATCTGCTCCTCACCAGATGTTTATTTTATGTGCTACTCATGGGGATTTTTATTTCTTTTATTTCTTTTATTTTTCTGTTTTTTTTTTCATTCCTTCCTCTCACTTAACGATCACCAGGGGAACGATCTCACAAAATATGTCATTAACTTAATGTTTCATCTGACCATACACCTAATTTTTTATCTGCTTTTCGCAAATCTGACCCATGCTGTTTCTCCAAATCCATTGAGAAAGTTAATAGGTGGCATTCACAGCAATCTAAATGCAACTATTTCACACATGGACCGTCTTCAGTCCATGCCTTCTTCCTACATCTATCCCATATGTCAGCGGCTCTTGTCCCTTACTGACAGGTTTTACTTTTCTCTACGTTACCGTTTGGTCACCTTCCCAAACAGTGGTTTCAATTGATTACCTGATTTCTTCACTCAACCCTCCTTTAAACCACCCCTGACCCATTCCGGTACCATATATCACGAGTGTATACTCGTACAAAGCCTAGCGAGCAGGCATCGCTAGTCCCCGGACTACTTTCCACTACCTATAACCCCTAACAACACTACACAGTGGTCTTCACAGTTTCCTCTCCCCCACATACCCAATATCCCTCACATCACTCCCTATTCCTGAACAATCTACTCTCATCCTGAATAGAATCTCATCACTCTCCTAGAACGCGCCTTTCACACATAAGAGCATAAGGCACAAGTCCAACTACTGTTCTTTTTCTGCCACACATACACCTGCAACGTGGACTATATTCAGTAAACACCACTCCAGTCTAACTCACAACACCTCCCAAATTACAGAATGACACCGGTCTCACACAATTTTACATCAATATCTCACCACAACGCCACTACTAAACTAGTCTCGCTCAACGCACGGGGACTAAATGTCCCTGAGAAACGTACACAAGTTCTCCTTTCTATGCATAAACTCAAGGCAGACATTATATACATCCAAGAAACGCATTTCAAAACGGACTCTATCCCCAAATTCTCCAACTTACGTTATCCAACAGCTTTTCATGCTACCAACAAACAATCAAAAACAAAAGGAGTCTCTATCCTTATCTCAAAACAGTGTCCACTCATAATCAAAGACACTCTAGCGGATGAAGATGGAAGATTTCTATTTGTCAAAGGTTCACTCTTCGGTAAACCTTTAACCTTAGCAAACATATACGCCCCCAACATTAAACAAGTCCCGTTCTTCCGACACACACTGCAATTGCTCTCATCGTTTCAAGAGGGTATACTATTAACTGGAGGAGATTTTAATGTTCCCTTAAACCCAATACAAGATACATCCTCGGGTGCATCCAAATTACCCTTCTCCGCAATACTAGCAATTAAAAAATGTTTTCAAGATTTGACATTACATGACGCATGGCGTACTTTAAACCCCTCAACTAAAGATTACACTTTTTTCTCCAACCCACATGGCAGTTACTCCAGACTTGACTATTTCTTTATTTCACAAAGCGATCTCACCATGCTCAAGCACACCTCCATCGAACCAATGTACATATCAGATCACCACCCGATCACCATGTCCTTGGAATTTCCGTCCAAACATACTCGCTCACAAATATGGCATCTTGATCCCTCACTGCTGACAGACATTGCAATAGTGTCTACTATACACGACAATCTAAAACTTTATTTCCAGGATAACGACTCCTTTGAAATATCCCCAATGATAAAATGGGAAGCCCACAAATGCACCATACGGGGAAAACTAATAGCTATCGCTTCCAAGAGAAGACGAGAAAGACAAGCGCATATTTCTATCCTTTCCAAACGCATACAGGATTTAGAAAAAATACATAAGAAAACTCGAGCTCTCTCCACACTTGAGGAACTTACTCAGGTGAGGACAGAGTTGAAAGAAGTGTTACATAAACAAATAAAACGCAAATACATATTATCACAAAAAATATTCTACGAACATGGCAACAAATCCGGTAAAATTCTAGCCAGAGCCCTCCGTGCAAAAAGATCATCTACAACACTTCATTCCATTAATGACCCTTCGGGTTCTAAAGTAACGTCTAATACACTGATAGCAGACCAATTTGTGAATTATTTCTCGCAGCTCTATAATATCAATCCACATAAACCCATGATAAACAATGATCGTAGAACACACTTGATTAAAGATTTCCTAGCCCAACATGGTCCCAAACCCATTTCTGATGCAGAAGCATCGCATCTAGAACGTCCCATCTCTAAGGATGAACTAGAGACTGTGCTCAAACAACTCAAAACAGGCAAAAGTCCAGGTCCAGATGGCCTAACAGCAGGATACTATAAGGAATTCATTGCTACGCTTTATCCTCACTTCTTAAATGCTTTCAACTCCCTTTCATCCGAGAACCCCCCTCCCAGAGACCTTCTCACAGCCCACATAGTGGTTATTCCAAAACCTGATAAAGATCCAAATTTAGTTCACAACTACAGACCAATA
Source organism: Lithobates septentrionalis (assembly GCA_037952835.1). Classification (NCBI taxonomy): domain Eukaryota; kingdom Metazoa; phylum Chordata; class Amphibia; order Anura; family Ranidae; genus Lithobates; species Lithobates septentrionalis. The sequence goes on along the minus strand of JBBDGP010000670.1, from coordinate 264,969 downwards.
TCTCTACTAAATGTTGACCTGAAAATATATGCAAAAATTTTGGCTAATAGACTTTTACCCCTTCTCCCTGGCCTCATCTCCTTGGACCAAGTTGGTTTTGTCCCAGGTAGAGAGGCAAGGGACAACACCCTAAAGGCAATCAGTATTCACAATTGGCTGACTTCAAAGAAACAACCGGGATTCCTTCTTTCCCTTGATGCGGAGAAGGCATTCGACAGGGTAGCCTGGGACTACCTAAAAGAGGTCCTAACACACATTGGCATACGAGATCGCATGCTACAATTTATTCTTGCTCTATACTCCACCCCAACTGCCAAAGTCCGGATAAATGGACACCTGTCGAATGCCTTCTCCATATCTAACGGTACAAGACAAGGATGCCCACTCTCTCCGCTTATTTTTGTCTTGGCACTGGAACCATGTCTAACGCATCTAAAAAACAATCCAAACGTTAAAGGAATAACCATCGCAAAATCTACTTATAAATTAGCGGCATTTGCGGATGACATCCTACTATTCCTGAAAGAGCCACACATTACGCTACCCAATCTCCTCAAAGATCTTACTCTCTTTGAAAAACTCACATATCTTAAAATTAACTTCGCTAAATCAGAGGCCTTAAATATCACTCTACCACCAGATATAGTGAAACAATGCAAACCAATTTCCCTTTCAAATGGAAACCGAGCGCCATTAAATACCTTGGGGTCTACATTCCAACCTCGCTATCGGACTTATACAGCAAAAACTATACTCCCATTATCCAAAATATTCAAAAAGACCTCAACACTTGGTCAACGGGTTTGTTCTCATGGTTTGGCAGAGTTTCCATTATAAAAATGACTATAATGCCAAAATTTCTATACCTGCTCCAAACAATCCCAGTGTCACTACCACAAACTTTTTTCAATGCATACCGCAAATCCTGTATGAAATTCATCTGGAACGATAAGCGACCTAGACTGAGTTTCAACAGAATGACCATACCCAAAATGAAAGGTGGGTTAGGCCTACCGGATCTTCGAAAATACTATTGGGCCTGTCAACTCTCTCGAATAGTGGACTGGAATGTTCACCCTAAAACTAAAGCGTGGATCGCAATTGAACAAGCCTTCTCACAAATCCCGCTCCATAATCTACCCTGGATTCACCCTCGCCACATCTCTCCACATTGCAAACAACATCCCCTTATCGGTACAACACTGAATTCCTTTAAAAAGACGTGTAAACATTTGCACATTTCCTCCTCTCCAGGCCCTCTCACGCCAATCAAACATAACCCAGACTTTCCACCAGGCATTGATGATTCTTTCCTTCATGAAATAGGATCCCAGACAAGGATGACAGCGGGAGATTTCTTCGCTAAGGGGAATATTAAACCGCTGTCCTCATTGAACTCCCAAGAAACGAATCACCAGATCCCTTTCTGGTCTTATATGCAACTCAGACATTTTCTTCTTGATCCCCAAACTAGGGCTGCATACTCAAGAAACCAATCACACTTTGAATCCCTTTGCTCTGCCACTGAACCACAAAGACACCTGATATCCACCATATACTTGAACCTCTTTCTCGAGCAGACTCCTAAAACAAATATAGCTAGTGCAAAATGGGAAAAAGATCTTTCCATCCACCTCTCTGATAAGGAATGGGAAAAGATATACTCTAACATACACAAAGGCTCCATTAATGTAACAACTCAAGAAAACGGATACAAGCTTTTCTCCAGATGGTACAAAACGCCTCTCAAGTTACACACCATTAATCCAGAGATCCCATCTAATTGTTGGAGATGTAATGACAAAAACGGATCACTCCTTCACATATGGTGGGACTGCCCTGCGATTTCTGCCTTCTGGACTAAAGTTTTTCACCTCTCCTCCAAAATCACTGCACTTCAGCTAGATTTCTCTCCAGCACAAGCCCTCCCTCCTACACCACTCCTCCCTCCCGATGAAATCTTATCACAAATCCCTAGCACTACATCTAATCAATGCTGCCAAACTCTGTATCCCAGTTCTCTGGAGATCTCCCAACCCACCCACAATCGCAGACTGGTTCAAAAGAGTAAACAAAATAGCTGAAATGGAGGAACTTGTACATCAAGCACAGGATTCCTATACTAAATACAGGAACACTTGGGCCTGTTGGCTACATTTCCGCACAACATCTGAATATACCCAATTAATCAGTCAGGAATCCTCCTCCAGCACACCATAAGACACATCATACATCCCAACGGCCTATAGTCCTTCCTATAGCCATGCATGAAACAAAATTCAGGAGGCAACTATATCATTACGCATACAGAATTCACTTCAAAAGCTCTATTATGCTTTTCTTCCTGGGACTTGGTCCTTCTGTAAAGATATTTCCCGTTAGACCCATGGCTGAGCCAGGGACGGGAAATAACTTTCCCCTACCTTCCTTTTGTACTTCTCACTATATTTTGACCACCATTTAATCAAAACTTTGCTATGTTAGGTATCTATTGTTGTATGCTATGATTATTTCTCTATCTACAGACATTACCCGACTTCTGGACACCATGCACCAGGATCAATTTCACACTCTCACACAGACATAGTAATTAACGATTATTCCAAACACAATCCAACAAAAATCTCAGACTCATATACTAAGGCTATCATAGGCAATCTATTATAATACGGTTTTTACTCCTCTCTCCCTTTTTAATCTTTTTCGCCCTCAAAAATCAACATGTTTAACCACTAAGCCACCGCCCACCGTCATATTACGGCTGGACGAGGCTTCTATTGTTCTGGGAGGACGTCATATGACGTCCTCGCCCTCCCGAGCCACTAGGGGGTGCGCGCGCGCCGCCGGCGGCGCGCGCGCGCCCGCTGCGTCACTCGTGACCCGGTGCGCGTGCCCGGCGGCCGCGATGTCCGCCGGGCACCCGCGATTGCCGGGTAACAGAGCAGGAGCGTGGATCTGTGCATGTAAACACAGATCCACGTCCTGTCAGAGAGGAGAGGAGACCGATGGCGTGTCCCTTGTACATAGGGACAGCGATCGGTCACCTCCCCCAGTCAGTCCCCTCCCCCCACAGTTAGAATCACCTCCTTAGGTCATACATTAACCCCTCGAGCGCCCCCTAGTGTTAACCCCTTCCCTGCCAGTCACATTTACACAGTAATCAATGCAATTTTATAGCATTGATCGCTGTATAAATGTGAATCGTCCCAAAAATGTGTCAAAAGTGTCCGATGTGTCCGCCGCAATATCGTAGTCACAATAAAAATTGCAGATCGCCGCCATTACTAGTAAAAAATAAATAAATAATAAAAATACTATAAATCTATCCTGTATTTTGTAGACGCTATAACTTTTGCGCAAACCAATCAATATACGCTTATCGCAATTTTTTTTTACCAAAAATATGTAGAAGAATACATATCAGCCTAAACTGAGGAAAAAATTTGTTAAAAAAAAAAAAATTGGATATTTATTATAGCAAAAAGTAAAAAATATTGTGTTTTTTCAAAATTGTCCCTCTTCTTTTGTTTATAGCGCAATAAATAAAAACCGCAGAGGTGATCAAATACCACCAAAAGAAAGCTCTATTTGTGGGGAAAAAAATGATAAAAATTTAATTAAGGTGCAGTGTAACATGACCGCGCAATTGTCATTCAAAGTGCGACAGCGCTGAAAACTGAAAAATGGCTTGGGCAGGAAGGGGGTGTAAGTGCCCTGTATTGAGGTGGTTAAAAAATGTTTTACCTGCTTTAATATATGTCCTTTATATTTTCTGCCCACACTACTCTGTAATCCCATATATCCACACCCCAGATGTAATGTGTTTTTCAACAACTCCACAGTCGTAGATTTGAATACTTGTTAAAATACAACGTTGTACCCTCTGGACTGTTCCCTCTGTATAACACTGTTATCATTTTATCTCAAACCTTGCTTTTGTGTACTACTTTTCTGTATGAATTTAACTTAATAAAGCTTTATTTGGAAAAAAAAAAGACTTAAGACCTTATTTCACTTCTGCTTGGAACACAAGATTTTACCGGATTCTCTCATGGAGGCTCAGGTCGTCCTCCTGCCTAAACTGGGCAAGGACCTTCTGAGCTGCTCCACTTACAGGCCCATAGCTCTCCTTAACCAGGATCTTAAGATCCTAACAAAAATACTTGCCACAAGATTATCAAAGGTAATCACCACACTAGTAGACATAGACCAAACCGGCTTCATTCCCCAGAAGTCCACTGATACAAATCTCTGCAGGCTGTTTGCGCACTTACAGATCAGTCATACTAACCCTGGGGCCAGAGTGATAGTGTCCTTGGATATGGCTAAAGCCTTTGATTCAGTGGACTGGCATTATATGTCCAGAGTACTTCGACACATGGGGTTTGGAAATGTTTTTCTTACATGGATCCCACTGCTATACAGTAAACCTAAGGCGACAATTAAAATGGGCACGTCAGTTTCTGCACAATTTTTGGTGGGTAGGGAAACGCGTCAGGGATGCCCACTCTCCCCGGCTTTATTTGCCATGGTCATTGAACCCATAGCTATTGCTCTACCGGCATCTACGGAGGTAAAGGCCCTTGAGGTGGGAGGCATTCACGAATGCACGGCCCTATATGCGGACGACATGCTCCTTTTTTTAGAGAATCCCAGACCCTCACTGGAGGCAGTATTTGAGATCCTGGGCACCTTCGCAAAATTTTTAGGTCTAAGAGTAAATTGGGAGAAGTCCAACATTATGGCTATTGATGATGGGGCTCAGGCTCGAGCATCACCTCTGGTTCCCATAGCCTGGGTTTCTGAAATCAATCCCCTAAAGTTACAGATTACCTATCTCTCAATCTCATGCTACTCCTTACTAAGGTTAAGACACAGTTAGACGCCTGGAAACATTTGCCACTCTCCCTAATCGGTAGGGTGAATTTCCTTAAAATGAAGGTACTACCAGTCTTCCTATATTTTTTGAGCAACACCCCAATGTGGGTCCCATGCTCTTTCTTTAAGCGCGTGAACAGCCTCTTTAGTTCTTTTTTGTGGTGCTCAGGTCATCCCAGGGTAGGTCTTCCTACACTACAGGAACCCTATGGACAGGGAGGATTGGCTCTCCCTGGCCTATTTAAATATTTCCTTGCAGGGCAGTTGGTATTTGCCCGGCCCTGGCTGGTACGGGACGATGGTGAAGCAGCAACAGTACTTGAAGCTGCTCTAGTGGGATCCTACGAGAGTCTTTGCTATTTGGTGCACAGGGGACCACAGGTGTCGGCGCCTTTGAGATATACAACCAGTCAGATTATTCTCAGCAAGCCTCAATCATGTAATTCACTTATCACGATGTATCATGCTTTATCTCACATGCCCCTGAATATAGCCTTTTTTTTTTTTTGGTGCTATTTGATCACCTCTGCGGTTTTTAGCTTTTGTGCTATAAACAAAAAAAAGCTACAATTTTGAGATAATACATATCCCCCAAAAATATATAAAAAAAGAATTTATTAATCAGTTTAGGCCAATATACTGTATATTCTTCTACATATTTTTGGTAAAAAAAAATTTGCAATAGGCGTATATTGATTGGTTTGCGCAAAAGTTATAGCGTCTACAAACTACGGGATCGATTTAGGGACTTTTATTTATTTTTATTGTTTATACTAGTAATGGCGGCGATCTGCGATTTTTAGCAGGACTGCGACATTGCGGCAGACAAATGTGACACTTTTTGGGAACCAGTGACATTATTACATTGGTTAGTGGTATAAAAATGCACTGGCAGGGAAGGGGATAACACTAGGGTGCGATCAAGGGGTTAAGTGTGTTCACTCAGTGTGTTCTAACTGTAGGGGGATGGGCTTACTGAAACATGATAAAGATCACACTTCCTGATCACTGGGATCAGTAGATCCATGTCATATCACTAGGCAAAATAAGGGGAAATGCCTTGTTTACATAGGCAGTTCCCCGTTCTGTCTCTCCTCACCACGATCGCAGGCGCACCCGCTATTCTGCTTTTACGGTACATCATGCTTTTTGGAACCCCCCCTCCGGTGTCACATTTGCCACCTTTCAGGGGGGAGGGGGGTGCAGATACCTGTATAATACAGGTATTTGAACCCATAGACTCCCCCCCCCCGCTGTCTCCTGGGAAACACACAGGTCCCAGGAGATTGCGGGGACCAGCTAGGATGCGCAGCGCTTCACTTCCTGATTCCCTCACCGAGAATTGCGGCGGAAGCAGCCGAGAGCAGCGAGAGCCAAGCGATTGATCGGCTTCGGCTGCCGACATCGCGGGCACCCTGGACAGGTAAGTGTCCATTTATTAAAAGTCAGCAGCTGCAGTATTTGTAGCTGCTGGCTTTTAATATTTTTTTTTTAGGCGGACCTCCACTTTAAAGAGCAGGTTGAATTATGCTATAGTTACTGTTTGCTGGAGTTATATTTGTTTATCTGTTATTTTGCTGAACCTTATGTGGGGAAAGCAGCAGAGAAAGGTCTGACATTTAAAGTGGTCATTCCTTTGCTCTCTTGTAGTCCTTTAACATAGACATTGTATGCACTTATCTGGTATGGAGGGTGTATTGTCTAATGTTTGAACTATAAGGGTGATGATAATCATTTTGTTACCCATAATACTTTATTTAAAATAACTTCTGTTGGAATTGAGCTTGAGTTTATCCTTTGGTTCTTTCTTCATTTCTTCTATTGAGTAAAATGTTATTGATTTAACTCATTCTGGTGTATATCATTCATTATTATTATTATTATTGTCCAAAGGGAAAAAATGTTTGAACCCAGGGTGTCAGAGGTGACGGAGGACACTCAGGGTTAGGGTAGCCAAAGGGGTATTAATCTATCTTGCGACCCTCAAGAGGGCGGCGATACAGTTGTTTTCCCCAGGGGTTATCACCCCTGCAGGGTGTTTATTGCTTCTCATTGTTTGTTTATAGTCAGCAGTGCAGCACCAATTATTTGTCATTTGTTCTCTGTGGTGTGGGGGTCACTAATGGGGGGTCTGCAGCAGCTTTCTTCTTTTCTTCTGTTTGTATTTGTTTGCTTTGGTGTTGGCAGTGTGTGAGCTTCCTCTCTGCTATCTGATATTTATAACACTTTTTGATGCATTCCAGTGCATTTTCAATGCTTTTTGTGAAGTATTTCTGGATGCACTCCTGATGTTTTTTTGCATTTTTTTCCATTTTACTGGGGCCCGATGCTTTTTGGTACATTCCAGTACAATTCTGAGCAGGAAAAAACACACACTGATCTGGTGTGATCTATGCCATTGGAACCCATATAACCGACTTTCCATGCGTTTTTGATGCAGAAAAAAAATCCCTCCAGTGCATATGGTGTGATCTGTCCAAGAATATTATTGTCTCAGTCAGTCCTGTTATACTCACTGTAATTCCTCTATCCGGCTTGTTGTCAGAGCTTCCATCAGAATCTTGAAATGAGGACCCCCCAGATTATTATCAGACAGGTTCAGTCTCCTCAGTGTCTGGTTATTTCTTATTCCAGATGTTAGGTGGGGGAAGGAACTGTCTGTCAGCTGATTACACCACAATCTGTAGACGAAGAGAAGAATGTTACCAGAAGAAAATTAATTTCTCCCCCAGGAATGAATGTAATTATTCTCTATCAGGGGTCTTCAAACTACGGCCCTCCACTTGTTCAGGAACTACACTTTCCATCATGCCTTGCCATGTCTGTGAATGTCAGAGTTTTACAATGCCTCATGGGATGTGTAGTTCCACAACAGCTGGAGGGCCATAGTTTGAAGATCCCTGCTCTACATGAATGGAACTCATTTCTCTTTATTGGAATCATTTATATTAGAACACTTTATAAAACTCCAGGAAATAGAATTTTATAAGAATTTTTTTATAATGGAGTATATTCTCAAATATTGTCTTCCACATGTAGAGACGGTAATATCTCCATACATAGTATGAGCACAGAATACCACTAACATTACTCGTATTGTGCTATAATCTCCTTTTGTATGGAGCATGAATGGTATCAGCAGACAGTGTGAGGCTGGAATCAGCATTGCTAGTGATTGGACAGGATCATTTTTATCTGATATTTTTCTGCAAATTAATTGGTGATGCACTGCTGACTACAACAATTAATGAGAACCTAGCAATAAACACCCAGCAGTGGTGATAACCCCTAGGGAAAAAACAGCAATCTATAAACACAATAAAGCTATAGATGCGTAATCATTCGTGGGGGGGTCTGACAGAGGCAGCGGTGGTGGTGGGGAGGGGGGTTCAGTCAGAGGCAACGGTGGTGGGGGCGTTCAGTCAGAGGCAGCGGTGGTGGGGGGTGTTCAGTCAGAGGCAGCAGTGGTGGGGGGGTTCAGTCAGAGGCAGATGTGGTGGAGGGGAGGGGGGTTCATTCAGAGGCAGCAGTGGTGGGGGGGTTCAGTCAGAGGCAGCGGTGGTGGGGGGGTTCAGTCAGAGGCAGTGGTAGGGGGTTCAGTCAGAGGCAGTGGTAGGGGGTTCAGTCAGAGGCAGTGGTAGGGGGTTCAGTCAGAGGTGGTGGTGGGGGTTCAGTCAGGGGCGGTGGTGGGGGGTTCAGTCAGAGGCAGATGTGGTGGTGGGGATGGGGGTTCAGTCAGAGGCAGCGGTGGTGGGGGGTTCAGTCAGAGACAGCGGTGGTGGGGGGGGTTCAGTCAGAGGCAGCGATGGTGGGGGGGTTCAGTCAGAGGCAGCGATGGTGGGGGAGTTCAGTCAGAGGCAGCGGTGGTGGGGGGGTTCAGTCAGAGGCAGTGGTGGTGGGGGGGGTTCAGTCAGAGGCAGCAGTGGTGGGGGGTTCAGTCAGAGGCAGCGGTGGTGGGGGGTTCGGTCAGAGGCAGTGGTGGTGAGGGGGTTCAGTCAGAGGCAGTGGTGGTGGAGATGGGATCAATGGTGCTTGGATTTAATTGCTTACAGTGTCAGTTGTGCCTCCAGCGATTCCTTTTCCAACATGGGGCAGAAAGCTCCTCCCCTTCACACTGTTGGCCGTCAGCTGGTCAGCTTACTTTCTCCTGCCTCTTATCCTGACATGGCATGGCATTTGTCTGCAGCATTGAGCTGGCAGTCCGCTGTGTGGGTATGGCAGTGAGTGCTCTGCCCAGGGCTGGACTTGGACAAAAATTTGGCCCTGGACCGGCCCACTTTACTCCAAACACCTGGTGTTGGCACTTCAATCATCCCGGCACCATGGTTGTTATGGTGTCAGGATTATTGAAGCACATTATTTCTATTATTACATTGTAATATAAAATGAAATAGTTCAACTCACCATAAGCTAGTTACTTGCCACGTCACTTGTCAGCGGATGCAGCTTGTCACTTGCCACATCACTTGTCAGCGGATGCAACTTGTTACTTGCCACGTCACTTGTCAGCAGATGCAGCGTGTCACTTGCCACGTCACTTGTCAGCGGATGCAGCTTGTCACTTGCCACGTCAGTTGTCAGCGGATGCAACTTGTCACTTGCCACGTCACTTGTCAGCGGATGCAGCATGTCACTTGCCACGTCACTTATCAGCAGATGCAGCTTGTCACTTGCCATGTTACTTGTCAGCAGATGCAGTGTGTCACTTGCCACGTCACTTGTCAGTGGATGCAGTTTGTCACTTGCCACATCACTTGTCAGCGGATGCAACTTGTCACTTGCAATGTCAATTGTCAGCGGATGCAGCGTGTCACTTGCCACGTCACTTGTCAGCGGATGCAGCTTGTCACTTGCCACGTCACTTGTCAGCGGATGCAACTTGTCACTTGCAACGTCACTTGTCAGCAGATGCAGCGTGTCACTTGCCACGTCACTTGTCAGCGGATGCAGCTTGTCAATTGCCACGTCACTTGTCAGCGGATGCAACTTGTCACTTGCCACGTCACTTCTCAACGGATGCAGCTTGTCACTTGCCACGTCACTTGTCAGCGGATGCAACTTGTCACTTGCAACGTCACTTGTCAGCAGATGCAGCGTGTCACTTGCCACCTCACTTGTCAGCGGATGCAGCTTGTCAATTGCCACGTCACTTGTCAGCGGATGCAACTTGTCACTTGCCACGTCACTTGTCAGCGGATGCAGCTTGTCACTTGCAACGTCACTTGTCAGCGGATGCAGCGTGTCACTTGCCACGTCACTTGTCAGCGGATGCAGCTTGTCACTTGCCATGTCACTTGTCAGCGGATGCAACTTGTCACTTGCCACGTCACTTGTCAGCACATGCAGCGTGTCACTTGCCACATCACTTGTCAGCGGATGCAACTTGTCACTTGCAACGTCACTTAGTCAGCGGATGCAGCGTGTCACTTGCCACGTCACTTGTCAGCGGATGCAGCGTGTCACTTGCCACGTCACTTGTCAGCGGATGCAGCTTGTCACTTGCCACGTCACTTGTCAGCGGATGCAGCTTGTCACTTGCAACGTCACTTGTCAGCGGATGCAGCGTGTCACTTGTCAGCGGATGCAGCTTGTCACTTGCAACGTCACTTGTCAGCGGATGCAGCGTGTCACTTGCCACGTCACTTGTCAGCGGATGCAACTTGTCACTTGCCACGTCACTTGTCAGCACATGCAGAGTGTCACTTGCCACATCACTTGGCAGCAGATGCAGCGTGTCTCTTGCCACGTCACTTGTCAGCAGATGCAGCTCGTCACTTGCCATGTCAATTGTCAGCAGATGGAGCTTGTCACTTGCCACGTCACTTGTCAGTGGATGCAGCGTGTCACCTGCCACATCACTTGTCAGCAGATGCAGCGTGTCCTTTGCCACATCACTTGTCAGCGGATGCAGCTTGTCCCTTACCAAGTCACTTGTCAGCGGATGCAGCTTGTCACTTGCCACATCACTTGTCAGCAGGTGCAGCATGTCACTTGCCACATCACTTGTCAGCAGATGCAGTGTGTCACTTGCCACGTTACTTGTCAGCAGATGCAGTGTGTCACTTGCCATGTCACTTGTCAGCAGATGCAGTGTGTCACTTGTCAGCAGGTGCAGCTTGTCATTCATTACACTTGCCACATCACTTGTCAGCAGATGCAGCGTGTCACTTGCCACATCACTTGTCAGCAGATTCAGCGTGTCACTTGTCAGCAGATGCAGCATGTCACTTGCCATGTCACTTGTCAGCAGATACAGTGTGTCATTTGCCACGTCACTTGTCAGAGGATGCAACTTTTCACTTGCCACATCACTTGTCAGCACATGCAGCATGTCACTTGCCACATCACTTGTCAGCACATGCAGCATGTCACTTGCCACGTCACTTGTCGGCGGATGCAGCGTGTCACTTGCCACGTCACTTGTCAGCAGATGCAGTGTGTCACTTGCCACATCACTTGTCAGTGGATGCAGCTTGTCACTTGCCACGTCACTTGTCAGCAGATGCAGCATGTCAGTTGCCACGTCACTTGTCAGCAGATGCAGCATGTCACTTGTTAGCAGATGCAGTGTGTCACTTGCCACGTCACTTGTCAGCGGATGCAGTGTGTCACTTGCCACATCACTTGTCAGCGGATGCAGTGTGTCACTTGCCAGCGGATGCAGTGTGTCACTTGCCAGCGGATGCAGTGTGTCACTTGCCACGTCACTTGTAATCGGATGCAGCATGTCACTTGCCATGTCACTTGTCAGCAGATGCAGTGTGTCACTTGCCACATCACTTGTCAGCAGATGCAGATTGTCACTTGCCATGTCACTTGTCAGCAGATACAGCATGTCACTTGTCAGCGGATGCAGTGTGTCACTTGCCACGTCACTTGTCAGCGGATGCAGCTTGTCACTTGCCAAGTCACTTGTCAGCAGATGCAGTGTGTCACTTGCCACGTCACTTGTCAGTGGATGCAGCATGTCACTTGCCACGCGACTTGTCAGCGCATGCAGTGTGTCACTTTCCACGTCACTTGTCAGCAGATGCAGCTTGTGACATGCCACGTCAGTTGTGAGCAGATGCAGTGTGTCACTTGCCATGTCGCCTGCCACCAGGTTGAAGGGGGCCCTGTCAGGTAGGCTGTACGGGGCCCCATGATTTCTAATGGCCGGGTGGCACTTTCAGAGGGGTGGCAAACTCCCACCCACCAGCTAGCCCGTTCTTCCCGCTCCACTGCTTATTTCACTGGGGCAAGTAGATGCAGAGCACCAGTGTGTGCGTCAACTTCCTGGTGATGGCGGAACGCACGTTGGGGCGGACATAATGTCATCAGCTGGAAATGATGGCTGCATCACCTCCCACGTCTTACATCATTTCCATCTGATGACATCACGTCCACCCCATAATGCGTCCACCGTCACCAGGAAGTAGAAGTACACACCGGTTACAAGATTTAAATGGCATAGAAGAAATACTTTACCCAAAAGACCCCCCTTTACATGGAATCTCTCAGTTTTATAAGGCTCTTATTGGCCTCTCTAACCCTGGGTATCCCCATTTCTTGGCAAAATGGGAATCAGATTTAGACTCCCCCATAACAAACACTCTAAAAGATAAAATCCTAACACTCGCTCATGTCTCCTCACCCGCCTCCAGGATGGCAGAAGTCAATTATAAACTTCTTTCCAGATGGCATTACACCCCATTTAAAATGCATCGAATGTTCCCCGATAGCTCCCCGTTGTGTTGGAGGAGCTGCGGGAACGAAGCTTCTCATGCACACATCTGGTGGCACTGCCCGCTCATCCGCCCTTTCTGGACCATTGTTATTAACCTCATAAAACTTATCACAGACGTTAGTCTCCCTCATGATCCCTGGGTTGTCCTTTTCCACGCCACTAAAGAATCCATTGGTACTTACAAACGCTCCCTTATACCGCATTTGCTAAACACTGCCAAGGCCCTAATCCCCACATTGTGGGGACAACCTACAATCCCGTCTATACAAACTTGGTTGCGTAAGGTCTCGGAGGTTCACCACCTAGAAGATATAACTCACAGCATCAGGGGTACCTCTCAGAGACACACTCTAACATGGACACCCTGGATAGTGTTCACATCTTCAACTCATTATAAAGACATTATAACTCAACATATGTGAGCCTACCTCCCTGACCTTGTCCTGGGTCTCATTGGACCTATTCTCAGAGTTCCTTCCCTTTACTGACAGCAAACCAAATTAAACTAAATTACCTTCTCTTCACATACTATCAGGCTAAAGGATATTAACATTTTGTGATATGACGATAGACATGCCAACCCCCCCCCCCACCCTCTTCCCCCATCACCCCCTTTTTTCCCCATTTCTACCCTCCTCCCTTTTCTAAATTTCTTTTCTTTCTTTTCCTTTTTCTCTCTGTTTCTTCTCCAGTCCATTATATATTTTTTCTTTCAATACAAATCTTATTCAGACTCAATCTTAATGTTTACTGTGAATATCAAGCGCATATACATTTTAAACAGCTGTTCGATTCTAGTCTATGTATGCTTGTTTATTCCCCTCAGATCTTTCGATGGCACTTTTTTTTTTCTGATCTTCATTTCTCATTGAGTGTTTATGCCTTTCGAAACCTACCTGTTTTGTATTTATAAGATTGTTTCTCATATGTCTTATGTTTAATCTGTCTTTTTGTATTTCCCCCCCCCCCTTTTTTTTTTTTTTTTTTTTTTGTTTTTTTGTTTTTTCTCTCTCTTAAAGAAAAACAAAAAGTCCTCAATAAACATTTATTAAACAAAAAAAAAGAAGTACACACCGGTGCTCTGCATCTACTGGCCCGATCGGTCCCCATAAAATAAGCATCGGAGCAAGCAGAATGGGCTGGCTGGCAGGAGGGAGATTACCGCCCCTCTGGCAGTGCTGCCCGGGTACCATTTTCTCACCGGGACCCATGGTAGGGCCGGCCCTGCCTGCAGGGTGCTTATTGCTAGGTTCTCATTATTTGTTGTAGTCAGCAGTGCAACACCAATTCATTTGACCTTTGTTATTTGTGGTATGGGGTCACTATTGGGGTGTCTGCAACAGCTTTCTTCTTTTCTTCTGTTTGTATTTGTCTGCTTTTTTGATGCATTTCAGTGCATTTTCAATGATTTCTGTAAAGTATTTCCGAATGCACTCCAGATGTTTTTTATTTGCATTTTTTTCCCTACTATACTGGGGTCCGGTGCTTTATTGATGTTCTTTAGCACATTCCAGTACAATTCTGTGCAGGAAAAAAGCAGCATGTACTTTTTTTCTGGAATGGAAAAGCACTGGAACAAACACTGAGCTGGTGTGAACTATACCGTTGGAACCCATACAACTGACTTTCCATGATTTTTTGATGCAGAAAAACAATAACTGCAGTGCATGTGGTGTGATCTGTCCCAGAATATTATTGCCTCAGTCAGTCCTGTTATACTCACTGTAATTCCTCTATCTGGCTTGTTCTTAGAGCTTCCATCAGATCTCTGAAATGAGGACCCTCCAGCTTGTTCACAGACAGGTCCAGTGTCCTCAGTGTCTTGTTATTTCTTATTCCAGATGCCAGGTGGGTGCAGGAACTGTCTGTCAGATGAGTATTCTTCAATCTGTAGAAGAGAAGAATGTTACCAGAAGAAATTGGATTTCTCCCCCAGGAATGATTGTAACTATTCTCTACATGAATGGAACTCATTTCTCTTTATTGGAATCATTTATATTAGATCACTTTATAAAACTCCAGAAAATAGAATGTTATAAGAAAAATGTTATAATCGAGTAGACCCCCCAATATTGTCCTCCAACTGTAGAGATGGTGATATCTCCATACACAGGATGAGCACAGAATACCACTGACATGACTCATATTGTGCTATAATCTCCTTGTGTATGGAGCATGAATGGTATCAGCAGACAGTGTGAGGCCAGAATCATCATTGCTAGTGATTGGACGGGATGATTTTTATCTGATATTTTTCACAAATGAATTGGTGTTGCATTGCTGACTACAACAAATAATGAAAGCCTAGCAATAAAGACCCTGCAGGGGTGGTAACCCCTGGGAAAAATCAACAATCAGTGTATACAATAAAGCTATGGATGAGTAATCAGGGGCAAATAGTTCACGTAAACACAAAAATCAGTGCATATATTAATAGTTACTATGCAAGAAAGTAAAAACCCTCCAGAGATGTAACCCCACCAAATGAAACATGCAGCAAAATTATAATAATCAAAATTGTGTACAAGTGTATGGCAAATGTGTAGATGGTGTTACTTCAGGGTTGATTTACTAAAGGAAATAGACTGATGACTTTGTAAGTACAGTTGCTCCAGAGCTTAGTAAATAAGGTAAAGCTTCACTTTGCAAAGAATACCCAATCACATGCAGGGAAAATAAAAAAATGAATTTTTGCTTGCACATGATTGGATGATGGAAGTCTTCAGCGCTTCCCCTCATTTACTAAGCTCTGGAGCAACTGTACTTGCAAAGTGCTCAGTCTATTTCCTTTAGTAAATCAACCCCGAAGTAACACCATCTACACATTTGGACTTTTTATAATGGACACTTGCTTTATTACTATGAAATTACATTTATAGTTTGATGAGATTGAATTTGCACTACTGCACTTTTTGAGATGCAAAATATGTGTATTATTTGAGTTTATGTTTACAGATCACACCCCTGGAGGGTGTTTATTGTTCCTTTTATTGCCATATACTTGTAAGCACTTTAGATTATTATATTTTTGCTGCATATTTCATTTGGTGGGGTTACATCGCTGGAGCTTCATTGTGTTCACCGATTGTTGTTTTTCCCCAGGCGTTATCACCCCTGCAGTGTGCTTATTGCTATGTTCTCATTATTTGTTGTAGTCAGCAGTGCAGCACCAATTCATTTGTCATTTGTTCTTTGTGGTGCAGGGGTCACTATTGGGGGGTCTGCAGCAGATTTCTTCTTTTCTTCTGTTTGTATTTGTCTGCTTTGGTGTTGGCAGTGTGTGAGTTCCTCTCTGCTATCTGATATTTATAACTTTTTGAAGCATTTCCAGATGCACTCCAGATGTTTTTTTTCCCCACTATACTGGGGTTCGGTGCTTTTTTGATGTTTTTTTAGCACATTCCAGTACAATTCTGTGATGGAAAAAAGCAGCATGATGTACTTTTTGTTCTGGGATGGAAAAGCACTGGAACACACACTGAGCTGGTGTGAACTATACCATTGGAACCCATATAACCTACTTTCCATGATTTTTTGATGCAGTGCATGTGGTGTTATCTGTCCCAGAATATTATTGTCTCAGTCAGTCCTGTTATACTCACTGTAATTTCTCTATCCGGCTTGTTGTCAGAGCTTCCATCAGATCCCTGAAATGAGGACCCTCCAGATTGTTCTTTGCCAGGTCAAGTCTTCTCAGTGTCTGGTTATTTCTTATTCCAGATGCCAGGTGGGGGCAGGAACTGTCTGTCAGGTGATTAGAGGACAATCTGTAGAAGAAGAAAAAAATGTTACCAGAAGAAAATGGATTTCTCCCCCAGAAATGAATGTAACTATTCTCTACATGAATGGAGCTCATTTCTCTTTATTGGAATCATTTATATTAGATCACTTTAAAAACTCCAGGAAATAGAATTTTATAAGAATTTTTTTATAATGGAGTAGACTCCCCAATATTGTCCTCCATGTGTAGAGACGGTGATATCTCCATACACAGGATGAGCACAGAATACCACTGACATGACTCGTATTGTGCTATAATCTCCTTGTGTATGGAGCATGAATGGTATCACCAGACAGTGTGAGGCTGGAATCAGCATTGCTAGTGATTGGGTGGGATGATTTTTATCTGATATTTTTGACAAATGAATTGGTGCTGCACTGCTGACTACAACAATTAATGAGAACCTAGCAATAAACACCCTGCAGGGGGGATAACCACACTGTGCAGAAAAAAAGCAGCATGGTGTACTTTCTGTTCTGGAATGGAAAAGGGCTGGAGCACATGCTGTTCTGGTGTGAACTATGCCATTGGAATCCATATAACCTACTTTCTAATGCTTTTCTGATGCAGAAAAAAATCACTGTAGTGCATGTGGTGTGATCTGTCCCAGACTATTATTGTCTTAGTCCTGTTATACTCACTGTAATTCCTCTATCCGGCTTGTTGTCAGAGCTTCCATCAGATCCCTGAAATGAGGACCCTCCAGATTGTTCCCAGCCAGGTTCAATGTCCTCAGTGTCTGGTTATTTCTTATTCCAGATGCCAGGTGGGGGTAGGAACTGTCTGTCAGGTGATTATTATCCAATCTGTAGAAGAAGAGAAGAATGTTACTAGAAGAAAATACATTTCCCCCCAAGAATGAATGTAACTATTCTCTACATGAATGGAACTCATTTCTTTTTGGAATAATTTATATTAGATCACTTTATAAAACTCCAGGAAATAGAACTTTATAAGAAAAATGTTATAATGGAGTAGACCCCCCAATATTGTCCTCCATGTGTAGAGACGGTGATATCTCCATACACAGGATGAGCACAGAATACCACTGACATGACTCGTATTGTGCTACAATCTCCTTGTGTATGGAGCATGAATGGTGTCAGCAGACAGTGTGAGGCCAGAATCAGCATTGCTAGTGATTGGACATGATGATTTTTATCTGATATTTTAAACAAATGAATTGGTGCTGCACTGCTGACTACAACAAATAATGAGAACCTAGCAATAAACAACCTGCAGGGGTAATAGCCCTGGGGGAAACCAACAGTCAGTGAACACAATAAAGCTATGGAATAGTAATCAGGGGCAAAGAGTTATTGTAAACACAAAAATCAGTGTATATATTAATTGTTACTATACAAAAAAGGTAAAAACCCTCCAGAGATGTAACCCCACCAAATGAAAGATGCAGCAAAATATAATAATCACAAGTGTGTACAAGTGTATGGCAATAAAAGGAACATTATTAACATCCCAGCAGCAGAAGAGCAACACCTGCAGCAGTGCTTCCCTTACCGATGGAAGACATCAGCCCTGAAATATCTGGGGGTTCAGATTACCTCGTCCTATACCACCCTATACCAGGCAAACTTCCATGCCGTTCCGATCCATAAGAGATCTTCTACAGAAATGGAAGGTTCACCATATATCTCTCCTGGGGAGGGTGGCCTCTGTGAAGATGACCATTCTCCCCAAACTCTTCTATCTCTTGTAGACACTGCCCATCCCAGTCCCGCATGCAGACTTGAGGAGACTCCAGGCAGACTTGGTGCGCTTGTCTGGAACTATAGGAGACATAGAAAACTCTGCTCAGTCCTGATGGCATCTCTTTCCGACAGGGGGCTGGCGTTTCCTGACTTAATTAAATACTACCAAGCAACTCAACTATGCGCTTGACCTCCTGGTTTCCCCAACGTCTTACAACAAATGGACAGAAATTGAAAAGATATGGTTCGCGCCCACACACCCAAATAGCTTGCTCTGGAATGCAAATGCGGAGTAGACCCAGCCCGGCTTTTGGGACCTATGTTCTATCTCAGGTGGCTCTAGCGCAGACTATCCCGTACACATAGACTTGGCTCAGAAAAGTCACTCCTGACTTCCTTCCTCTACAACCCCAGGATGCCTGCTGGTTTCACACATCAGATGTCTTCGTCCTGGGCGACGCAGAATTTATTCCATTTTAAGCTATGAGTAAGCACTCTTTGTAGTGTGAAACGCGTCAGTTCGTCTGTATCGCTTTGCTGTGGCTTGTACAGTGTGATCCCAACTTTTCAATAAAAGAAAATATTTGTCTTCTGGAGTGCGGCTGTCCAGAGTTTTCCCGTTCGTCTTCATTTGCTATACACATTAGCCAGCACCTGGGGCTCCCTGATTCCAGAGAAGTCTGTGTATCAGCCGACCGGCCTGAAGAGGTGGCATCCCTTTCTCCTGGTGGTCCCTAGGTCACGCAAAATGCTCTCATTTACAGATCTCCAGAAAAAGTATGACTTACCTCGCCAGGTGTTTTAAGGGTATTTGCAAATTCGTCACTACGCTCAATCTTTCGCCCTGAATCTCCAATTCTCGGTGCCAACCTCCTTGAGAGCTTGTTGCTGGAGGGATCCACACACCGAGGTTTGATTTCTGACATATACCAGCTGCTTAACTTTTACTCTATCTCTACTCAGGGTAAACATGCATATATGCTTTGCTGGGAAAAAGTCCTAGGTGAAGAAATCCCAGAGGCAACATGGCGGACGATCTGGTCACAGGCAGCAAAAAGCTCTTTTTGTACGCTCTACAAAGAGAACGCTTATAAAATCCTCTATTTTTGGTATCTGACACCAGGCGTGCTCCATGCCATCGATCCATCTAGCTCTGATAGGTGCTGGCGATGTCAGGGAGCCAAGGGGACTCTCTATCACATTTACTGGAGCTGCCCCAAGATAGTGCCTTTCTGGATGGAAACACAGCTTTTATTGTCCCACCTTCTTGGAGTACAGGTTCCCAGGACTCCGAAATCATTCCTCTTAGGGGCGATGTCAGGGAGCCAAGGGGACTCTCTATCACATTTACTGGAGCTGCCCCAAGATAGTGCCTTTTTGGATGGAAACACAGCTTTTATTGTCCCGCCTTCTTGGAGTACAGGTTCCCAGGACTCCGAAATCATTCCTCTTAGGGGTTACACCCCTGCAGATCCCCAAACATTCAAAAAAAAAATGTTTAGACATGTTCTAACAGCTGCGAGATGCCTGGTTGCCCTCCATTGGAAACGGCACTCCCCACCCTCCCAGGCAGATTTGTATACTAGAATAAAAGATATAGAGCTCATGGAAAACATGACAGCCAGATTACAGGACAGGCTGGAAATGCATGACAAGGTCTGGGAGGAGTGGCCTTCTTTCTAATTACTCTCTCTTTTTGCTTTCTTTTCCTCTTTTTTCCGGGTTTACTTGTAGCCCATAGCAGATTCTATTCGACACCTAGCAGCCTGTATGTAGAGTCAGCAATGACCCTCTGCGGTCTGTATTACTGTTACTTTCTATACACTGCTTTTACTGCTGTTATAACGAAGTTCGTGTATTACTGTGTCGACTTCTGGTCTATTTACCTGCTGTTACGATTGATAAAAACTGTTATTTGAATAAGGAAGAATAAACATCCTCCAGGGGTGCGATCCCAAAAAATAAACTCAAATAATAAAAATATTTTGAATCTCAAAAAGTGCAATAGTGCAAATTCAATCTCATCAAACTATTTCATAGTAATAAAGCAAGTGTCCATTATAAAAAGTCCAAATGTGTAGTTAGGCTTACTTCGGGGTTGATATTCTAAAGGAAAGACTGAGGACTTTGCAAGTACAGTTACTCCAGAGCTTAGTAAATGAGGTGAAGCTTCACTTTACAAAGAATATCCAATCACGTGCAAGGAAAAAAAAATGAATTTTTGCTTCCACATGAATGGATGATCAAAGTAAGCAGAGCTTCTGCTCCTTTACTAATCTCTGAAGCAAAGTGCACAGTCTATTTCCTTTAGTAAATCAACCCCGAAGTAACACCATCTACACATTTGGACTTTTTATAATGGACATTAGGGATGAGCCGAACACCCCCCGGTTCGGTTCGCACCAGAACCTGTGAACGGACCGAAAATTCGCACGAACGTTAGAACCCCATTGACGTCTATGGGACTCGAACGTTCTAAATCAAAAGTGCTCATTTTAAAGGCTAATTTGCATGGTATTGTCCTAAAAAGGGTTTGGGGACCCGGGTCCTACCCCAGGGGACATGTATCAATGCAAAAAAAACTTTTAAAAACGGCCGTTTTTTCGGGAGCAGTGATTTTAATGATGCTTAAAGTAAAAAAAAAAAAGTGAAATATTCCTTTAAATATCGTACCTGAGGGGTGTCTATAGTATGCCTGTAAAGTGACGCGTGTTTCCTGTGTTTAGAACAGTCCCTGCACCAAATGTCATTTTTAAAGGAAAAAATCTCATTTAAAACTGCTTGCGGGTTTAATGTAATGTCGGGTCCTGGCAATATGGATGAAAATCAGTGAGACAAACGGCATGGGTACCCCCCAGTCCATTACCAGGCCCTTTGGGTCTTGTATGGATATTAAGGGGAACCCCGCACCCAAATTAAAATAAGGAAAGGTGTGGGGCCACCAGGCCCTATATACTCTGAACAGCAGTATACAGGCTGTAGGTTTGTTGTTAAGTAGAATCTCTTTGTAATTTTGAATGGGTACATTTTTAACGTGTTTAGCTCCAGCCAAAAAATCTTTTTTAAGCTTTTTGGAAAACATAGGGAAGGGCTATCACCCCTGTGACATTTGTTTTGCTGTCTTTCCTCCTCTTCAGAAGATTTCACCTCACTTTTTTGTCCCAATGAAAAATGTTTTTTGAAAATTTGGGTTTTTTTGTGGAACAAGGATTGGAAAGCATCAGTGGAAAGGAGAAATGTTTTTCCCATATTAACTCTTACAGGAGAGAATTTCCCTTCCTAGGGGTAGATTTATTCTCACTTCCTGTTGTCTCCTTCCGTTTGCAAGTAGGAGTCGTTTGTAAGTTAGTTGTTTGAAAGTAGGGTCCTGCCCTATATACTCAGCAGAAATTTGGGCCTTAGATGTTGCTGTGGCCACAACACTGTAAGCCCTCACAGGGCTCTGCTGTGAAATATTAGATCAAGAATTGTAATTACATGCCCCTGTTGAACAGGAGCTGAAAAATTAGGCCTTAGGCACTGGTGCTGGTGCCACAACACTGCAACCCCTCACAGACACTCTAGTTGGAATGCAGGAACGAGCCCTGCTGCAAAGTATTGCATCAAAAATTATAATTACACGCCCCTGTTAAACAAGGGCTGAAAAATTGGGCCTTAGGCACTGGTGCTGGTGCCACAACACTGCAACCCCTCACAGACACTCTAGTTGGAATGCAGGAACGAGCCCTGCTGCAAAGTATTACATCAAAAATCGTAATTACACGCCCCTGTTAAACAGGGGCTGAAAAATTGTGCCTTAGGCACTGGTGGTGGCACCCAGAACCAAAAATGTTCTTACAAGCTATCAGCGTGATGATTGAGGAGGAAGAGGATAATTACTCAGGGATAGTCACTCAGCATCAGCATAGGCAGTCTTTGAAGGGATCTGAAATTTCAAAAAAAATTATTCGGTTACATCAGCATCAGGTGCTTGGTAGCTGGTGGTGATCCAAGACTCATTCATTTTTATGAAGGTCAGTCGATCGACCGAGTCAGTGGACAGATGCACCCTGTGATCGGTTACCACGCCTCCAGCAGCACTGAATGTGCGTTCCGAAAGAACGCTGGATGCAGGACAGGCCAGTAGCACAATTGCATACTGTGCAAGCTCTGGCCAGTGATCCATCCTCAAGACCCAGTAACCCAGAGGATTTTCGGTGGGAAAGGTGTCCAAGTCTGATCTTGCCCCTAGGTATTCCTGCACCATGTAAAACAGACGCTGGCGATGGTTGCTGGAACCGATCATACCTTGGGGCTGCGGACCAAAAAATTGTCTGAACGCATCGGTCAGACGGCCACCTTCTCCACCGCTCCTTCTTTGACTGACCGAAGCCTCAGCAACACGTTGTCCAGAAACAGGAGTTTGTAACCTCCCAGTCTCTGGGAACGCGTTGCACAGACCTTTCTGCAAGGCCTCCCGAAGATGTTTCATCCTCTGCTCCCTCTGTGATGGCAAGATAAGGTCCGCAACCTTACCCTTGTAACGTGGATCAAGGAAGGTTGCCAGCCAGTATTGGTCCTTCTCCTTGATACCACGAATACGAGGATCCTTACGCAGGCTTTGCAGGATCAGGGAGGCCATGCAGCGTAGGTTTGCTGAGGCATTCGGTCCGGAGTCCTCTGGGTCACTAAGGACGACATGGTCCGCAGCCACCTCCTCCCAGCCACGTACAAGTCCATGTGTTTCTTGGGACTGATCCCTTAAAGACTGCTGCTGATGCTGAGTGCCAGGCTCCACCTCCATACTGACACAATCTTCCTCCTCCTCCTCCTCCTCTTCCTCCTCGTCCTCTTCCTGTGTGATCGGCGGGCACGCAGGAACACTGTCTGGATAAAGGGGGCCTTGAGAGCTAAGGAAGTCCTCCTCTTCCTGCCTCTGTTCTGCCTCAAGTGCCCTGTCCATTATTCCTTGCAGCGTGTGCTCCAACAGGTGGACAAGGGGGACAGTGTCACTGATGCATGCACTGTCACTGCTCACCATCCTCGTGGCCTCCTCAAATGGTGACAGGACAGTGCATGCATCCCTGATCATGGCCCACTGGCGTGGGGAAAAAAATCCAAGCTCCCCTGACCCTGTCCTGGTGCCATAGTCGCACAGGTACTCATTGATGGCCCTCTGCTGCGTGTGCAGCCGCTGCAGCATGGCCAACGTTGAGTTCCACCTGATGGGCATGTCACAGATTAGGCGGTTCTTGGGCAGGTTAAACTCCTTTTGGAGGTCCGTCAGCCGAGCACTGGCATTATATGACCGGCGGAAATGCACACAGACTTTCCTGGCCTGCCTCAGGACATCCTGTAAGCCCGGGTACCTGCCAAAGAACCGCTGCACCACCAAGTTAAGGACGTGAGCCAAACAGGGCACATGGGTCATTTGTCCCTGTCGGAGGGCAGAGAGGAGGTTGGTGCCATTGTCGCAAACCACCATTCCTGCCTTAAGTTGGCGTGGCGTCAACCACCTCTGAACCTGCCCCTGCAGAGCTGACAGAACCTCTGCCCCAGTGAGGCTCCTGTCCCCCAAGCACACCAGCTCAAGCACCGCATGGCATCTTTTGGCCTGCGTACTTGCGTAGCCCCTTGAACGACTATGGAGCACCGCTGGTTCCGAGGAAGAGGCCATGGAGGAAGAAGAAGAGGAGGGGGTGGAGGAGAGAGGTGTGTCGCAATCATTAGCATTTTGGAGGCGTGGTGGCGGAACAACCTCCAACACTACTGCACCTTGTCCTGCATCCTTCCCAGCTGCCAGCAGAGTCACTCAATGCGCCGTGAAACTTAGGTAACGTCCCTGTCCATGCCTGCTGGACATGAGTCAGCGGTAATATGCACCTTACCGCTGACTGCCCTGTCAAACGAGGCATGGACATTGCCTTCCACATGCTGGTAGAGAGCCGGAATCGCCTTCCGTGAGAAAAAGTGGCGTTTGGGTACCTGCCACTGAGGAACCGCACATTCCACAAACTCACGGAAGGGGGCAGAGTCTACCAACTGAAAAGGCAGCAGTTGAAGTGCTAGCAATTTTGCCAAGCTAGCATTCAACCGTTGGGCATGTGGATGGCTGGGAGAAAACTTCTTTCGGCGGTGCAGCAGCTGGGGCAGGGAAATTTGCCTGGTACAATCTGAAATCGGTGTACCAAAATCAATTTGCCCACAAGTACGTGGCTGTGACACACCTAATTCTACACCTTCATTCCTCTCAGTGCAGGTCTCAGAGAGGACTGAAGGTCTAGTGGGGTTGGAAATCTCAGCTGATGAGGAGCAAGCAGAGGTCCTCTTTGTTCTTTGGTGTGGGTCTTTTAGATACGCTTGCCAACGAACTGCATGGCAGGTCAACATATGTCTGGTCAAGCATGTGGTACCCAAGCGGGAGATGTTTTGGCCACGCGAGATACGCTTGAGACATATGTTGCAAATAGCAGCGGTGCGATCTGATGCACTCGTCTCAAAAAAGGCCCACACCAAAGAACTTTTTGAATAACGCGCAGAGACTGCAGCGCCCTGCACATGTGGAGCTTTGGGGTGTGATGCAGTCAATGTGCTGCCCTTAGGCTGGCCCCTGGAGGGCATCCTGCCTCGTTGGTGATGTGCCGCCTCCTCCTCCTCCTCCTTTCTCCTATCAGGCACCCACGTTGAGTCAGTGACCTCATCATCCCCTCCCTCTTCATCACTGGAGCAAACCTGGCAGTATGCTGCAGCAGGGGGAGCATGACTGCCAGATTGCTGTCCTTCTTGGGCACCCCCTCTGTCCGTGCTCGTGTTACTGCCTTCATCGAGCTCAGTATCATCATCAGAGCCTTCCAAACGCTGGGCATCCTCCTGGAGCATGTACCCAACACTGTGGTCAAACAGTTCGAGGGACTCCTCAGGAGGACATGGTGGGGCTAGGGAAGGAGTCACTGATGACATTGAGCCGAGGGAAGAGGCCGCTGCTTTGCCAGACAAAGTACCCTGGGCATGGGTGAGAGAGGATGAGGAGGATGAGGACGGCTTGGTCATCCACTCGACCAAGTCTTCCGCATGTTGCGGCTCAACATGGCCAGCTGCCGAAAAAAAGGCCAAGCGTGTCCCATGGCCACGTGCTGATGAGGATGCACCGTCTCCACGACCAGCACTAGACACAGAGCCTGCTTGCCCTCTCTTATTGGCTTGTGACTGTCTGCCTCTCCTTCTTGGCCTTCCAGACATACTAATGGCCTGTAGCTGCACTAAGCTGGGATATATATATATATATATATATATATATATATATGTACTGATACTGCAGCTAGCAAAATCAACTGCCTGCCTGTAGTATGAGAACACCACCAACCTTCTACAGGTAGCTTTAGCTGAACACTGTGAGGTGGACGCACCCCACTAACTTGTAGGTTTAGCAGAACACTGTGAGCAGGACGCACTGCACTAACTGTAAATAGTCTAGCTGCCTGTCTGTGGTACTAATAGGATCAAAAGAACATCAGTAATTTTCTTCAGGTAGCTGTATTTACTGTAACAAGACAAGCCTGCCTGTCAGTAAGAAGATAACAGAAACGGATCTAGCTGAACACTGTGAGCAGGACGCACCCCACTAGCTTGTAGGTTTAGCTGAACACTGTGAGGTGGACGCACCCCACTAACTTGTAGGTTTAGCTGAACACTGTGAGCAGGACGCACCCCACTAACTTGTAGGTTTAGCAGAACACTGTGAGCAGGACGCACTGCACTAACTGTAAATAGTCTAGCTGTCTGACTGTGGTACTAATAGGATCAAAAGAACATCAGTAATTTTCTTTAAAATACTGTAACAAGACAAGCCTGCCTGTCAGTAAGAAGATAACAGGAACGGATCTAGCTGAACACTGTGAGCAGGACGCACCCCACTAGCTTGTAGGTTTAGCTGAACACTGTGAGGTGGACGCACCCCACTAACTTGTAGGTTTAGCTGAACACTGTGAGCAGGACACACCCCACTAACTTGTAGGTTTAGCAGAACACTGTGAGCAGGACGCACTGCACTAACTGTAAATAGTCTAGCTGCCTGACTGTGGTACTAATAGGATCAAAAGAACACCAGCAATTTTCTTCAGGTAGCTGTATTTACTGTAACAAGACAAGCCTGCCTGTCAGTAAGAAGATAACAGAAATGGATCTAGCTGAACACTGTGAGCAGGACGCACCCCACTAGCTTGTAGGTTTAGCTGAACACTGTGAGGTGGACGCACCCCACTAACTTGTAGGTTTAGCTGAACACTGTGAGCAGGACGCACCCCACTAACTTGTAGGTTTAGCAGAACACTGTGAGCAGGACGCACTGCACTAACTGTAAATAGTCTAGCTGCCTGACTGTGGTACTAATAGGATCAAAAGAACACCAGCAATTTTCTTCAGGTAGCTGTATTTACTGTAACAAGACAAGCCTGCCTGTCAGTAAGAAGATAACAGAAACGGATCTAGCTGAACACTGTGAGCAGGACGCACCCCACTAGCTTGTAGGTTTAGCTGAACACTGTGAGGTGGACGCACCCCACTAACTTGTAGGTTTAGCTGAACACTGTGAGCAGGACGCACCCCACTTACTTGTAGGTTTAGCAGAACACTGTGGGCAGGACGCACTGCACTAACTGTAAATAGTCTAGCTGCCTGACTGTGGTACTAATAGGATCAAAAGAACACCAGTAATTTTCTTTAAAATACTGTAACAAGACAAGCCTGCCTGTCAGTAAGAAGATAACAGGAACGGATCTAGCTGAACACTGTGAGCAGGACGCACTGCACTAAATGTAAATAGTCTAGCTGCCTGACTGTGGTACTAATAGGATCAAAAGAACACCAGTAATTTTCTTCAAAATACTGTAACAAGACAAGCCTGCCTGTCAGTAGGAATATAACAGGAATGGATCTAGCTGAACACTGTGAGCAGGACGCACTGCACTAAATGTAAATAGTCTAGAAGATAACAGGAACGGATCTAGCTAAACTGAATACAGTGTATATATATATATATATATATATATATATATATATATATATATATATATGCAACACCTGGGATGCATATATATATACACAATACACTTTAAGTGCAGCTAACTGACTGACTGTCCTGCCTAATCTAGCTAACTCAAATGAAATGACACTGTCTCTCTCTCTCTAAGCACACCGGAACACACTGCACAGGGCCGCCATGCAGGCGGCCTTATATAGTGTGGGGCGTGTACTAAATCCCCTGAGCCATAATTGGCCAAAGCCTCCTTGGCTTTGGCCAATTATGGCTCTCTGTTAAGGCGGCGCTGTGATTGGCCAAGCATGCGGGTCATAGTGCATGCTTGGCCAATCATCAGCAAGCAATGCACTGCGATGCCGCAGTGAATTATGGGCCGTGACGCGCCACACGAATTTGGCGCGAACGGCCCATATCGTTCGCAATTCGGCGAACGATCGAACAGCCGATGTTCGAGTCGAACATGGGTTCGACTCGAACACAAAGCTCATCCCTAATGGACATTTGCTTTATTACTATGAAATAGTTTGATGAGATTGAATTTGCACTATTGCACTTTTTGAAATTCAAAATACTTTTATATGAGTTTATTTTTGGAGATCATACCCCTGGAGGGTGTTTATTGTTCTTTTTATTGCCATACACTTGTATGCACTTTTGATTATTATATTTTTGCTGAATGTTTCATTTGGCGGGGTTACATCTCTGGAGGGTTTTTGCTTTTTTGTATATTAAAGGGGTTGTAAACCCTTGTGGTTTTTCCCCTTAATGCATACTATGCATTAAGGTGAAAAACCTTCTCTCATGCTGCATCCCCCCAGATCCCCAGTTTTACTTACCTGAGCCCTGCCTTTCTCACCCCGGGGACGAGGACACCAGCTCTGGCTGGTGTCTCATGTCCTGATTGGATAGATTGATAGCAGTGCAGCCATTGGCTCCTGCTGCTGTCAATCAAATCCAATGACGCGGGTACCGGGGCGGGGTCGAGTCCTGCTGCCTGTCAGTGGACACAGCAGCAGGACATGGGAATGTGCCTGCAAGGGTGTCCCGAAGGAGAGCGCTTCTCCAACAGAGCACTCGAGAAGAGGAGGAGGCACCAGCGCCACTGAGGGACCCTAGAAGAGGAGGATCTGGACCACTCTGTGCAAAACCAACTGCACAGTGGAGGTAAGTATGACATGTTTGTTATTTAAACAAAACAAAAAACTAGGGTTTACAACCCCTTTAACTATTAATATATGCACTGATTTTTGTGTTTACATGAACTATTTGCCTCTGATTACTCATCCATAGCTTTATTGCGTTCACCGATTGTTGTTTTTCCCCAGGGGTTAACACCCCTGCAGGGTGATTATTGCTAGGTTCTCATTATTTGTTGTAGTCAGCAGTGCAGCACCAATTCATTTGTGAAAAATATCAGATAAAAATCCTCCAGTCCAATCACTAGCAATGCTGATTCTGGCCTATTTATAACACTTTTATGAAGCATTTCCGGATGCACACCAGATGTTTTTTTCTTCTTTTTTGCATTTTTTTCCCACTGTACTGGGGTCCAGTGCTTTTTTGATGCTTTTTAGCACATTCCAGTAC
The DNA here is from genome assembly GCA_037952835.1 of Lithobates septentrionalis. Classification (NCBI taxonomy): domain Eukaryota; kingdom Metazoa; phylum Chordata; class Amphibia; order Anura; family Ranidae; genus Lithobates; species Lithobates septentrionalis. Next base: position 236,272 of record JBBDGP010000670.1, on the reverse strand, counting down.
AATTATGTGCAGGAAAAAAGCAGCATGATATACTTTTTGTTCTGGAATGGAAAAGCACTGGAACACACACTGGTCTGGTGTGATCTATGCCATTGGAACCCATATAACCTACTTTCCATGATTTTTTGATGCAGAAAAATAAATCCCTGCAGTGCATGTGGTGTGATCAGAATGATATTGTCTCAGTCAGTCCTGTTATACTCACTGTAATTCCTCTATCCGGCTTGTTGTCAGAGCTTCCCACAGATCCCTGAAATGAGGACCCTCCAGATTGTTCACAGACAGGATCAGTATCCTCAGTGTCTGGTTATTTCTCATTACAGATGCCAGGAGGGGGCAGGAACTGTCTGTCAGGTGATTAATGGACAATCTATAGAAGAGAAGAATGTTACCAGAAGAAAATGAATTTCTCCCCCAGGAATGAATGTAACTATTCTCTACATGAAAGGAACTCATTTTTATTTATTGGAATCATTTATATTAGATCACTTTATAAAACTCCAGGAAATAGAATTTTATAAGAAAAATATTATAATGGAGTAGACCCCCCAATATTGTCCTCCATGTGTAGAGACACATGTAGAGAGGTAATATCTCCATACACAGAATGAGCACAGAATACCACTGACATGACTTGTATTGTGCTATGGCTCCCGACCAACTCACGCCGATATATGTTGGCAGAATGGCACGGGTGTGCAAAACCATGTACCCATACATCACTTGTGCCTGTGTGCACCCCCGCCGTGCCTGTGGTGATCGGATTTGTTGCAGAACCGATCAGTCTTCAGGTCCAGGCCTGGACCTGCTGATCGGTTCTGACCAATGAAATCCCTCCTCTGCCGAGGAAGTGATGTCACCTCTCCTCCTGGAATCCTTTTTGGTTCCAGAGAGAGGATAGAGGACATCCAAACGCAAGTTACACCAACACTACACTGACACAGTATACGTAGGCACACATTTCACCCCCCGATCGCCCCCCCAGTTAACTCCTTGTCACTGTGTCACCAATTGCAGTTTCAGATTTTTGACTGATCACTTGCATTAGTGTCACTAATCATCATTAGGGCAGTTAGTAGTAGGTCCAGGTAGGACTAGGGTACCCCCCTAAAAAAGGTTTAACCCCTTGATCGCCCCCCATATTAGTGACGCTGGTTAGTTAGTTTTTTTTATAGCATCAGGACACCCGCCGTATATTACTTAATAAAGGTTTAACCCCCTAATCACCCGGCGGGTGACATCGGTTACGGTTTAGCATCATTTAGGGTCAGCGTAAGCCCCAGGCATTGTTAGATTAGTGCCAGTAGCACTAACATATAGTTACATAGTAGGCGAGGTTGAAAAAAGACACAAGTCCATCAAGTCCAACCTATGTGTGGTTATGTGTCAGTATTACATTGTATATCCCTGTATGTTGCGGTCATTCAGGTGCTTATCTAATAGTTTCTTGAAGCTATCGATGCTCTCCGCTGAGACCACCGCCTGTGGCAGGGAATTCCACATCCTTGCTGCTCTTACAGTAAAGAACCCTCTACATAGTTTAAGGTTAAACCTCTTTTCTTCTAATTTTAATGAGTGGCTACGAGTCTTGTTAAACTCTCTTCTGCAAAAAAGTTCTATTTCTATTGTAGGGTCACCAGTACGGTATTTGTATATTGAAATCATATCCCCTCTCAAGCGTCTCTTCTCCAGAGAGAATAAGTTCAGTGCTCGCAACCTTTCCTCATAACTAAGATCCTCCAGACCCATTGTTAGCTTTGTGCCCTTCTTTGTATTCGCTCCATTTCCAGTACATCCTTCCTGAGGACTGGTGCCCAGAACTGGGCAGGATACTCTAGGTGCGGCCGGACCAGAGTCTTGTAGAGTGGGAGAATTATCATTTTATCCCTGGAGTTGATCCCCTTTTTAATGCATGCCAATATTGTGTTTTCTTTGTTAGCAGCAGCTTGGCATTGCATGCCATTGCTGAGCCTATCATCTACTAGGACCCCCAGGTCCTTTTCCATCCTAGATTCCCCCAGAGGTTCTCCCCCCAGTGTATAGATTGCATTCATATTTTTGCCACCCAAATGCATTATTTTACATTTTTCTACATTGAACCTCATCTGCCATGTAGTTGCCCACCCCATTAATTTGTTCAGATCTTTTTGCAAGGTTTCTACATCCTGCGGAGAAGTTATTGCCCTGCTTAGCTTAGTATTGTCTGCAAATACAGAAATTTTACTGTTTATTCCATCCTCCAGGTCATTTATGAACAAATTAAATAGGATTGGTCTCAGCACAGAACCCTGGGGAACCCCACTACCCACCCCTGACCATTCAGAGTACTCCCCATTTATCACCACCCTCTGAACTCGCCCTTGTAGCCAGTTTTCAATCCATGTACTCACCCTATGGTCCATGCCAACGGACCTTATTTTGTACAGTAAACGATTATGGGGAACTGTGTAAAATGCTTTTGCAAAATCCAGATACACCACGTCTACGGGCCTTTCTTTATCTAGATGGCAACTCACCTCCTCATAGAAGGTTAGTAGATTGGTTTGGCAAGAACGATTCTTCATGAATCCATGCTGATTATTGCTAATGATACCGTTCTCATTACTAAAATCTTGTATATAGTCCCTTATCATCCCCTCCAAGAGTTTACATACTATTGATGTTAGGCTAACTGGTCTGAAATTCCCAGGGATGTATTTTGAGCCCTTTTTAAATATTGGTGCTACATTGGCTTTTTCCAATCAGCTGGTACCATTCCAGTCAGTAGACTGTCTGTAAAAATTAGGAAGGCAATCACTTGACTGAGTTTCCCAAGTACCCTCGGATGCAAGCCATCTGGTCACGGTGATTTATTAATGTTAAGTTTCTCAAGTCTAATTTTAATTCGGTCCTCTGTTAACCAAGGAGGTGCTTCCTGTGTTGTGTCATGAGGATAAACACTGCAGTTTTGGTTACTGAAGCCCCCGATTCACTCCTGAAGACTAAGGAGAAGAATAAATTCAATACCTTCACCATCTCCCCATCCTTTGTTACCAGATGTCCTTCCTCATTCTTTATGGGGCCAATATGGTCTGTCCTCCCTTTTTTACTGTTTACATACTTAAAGAATTTCTTGGGATTTTTTTTGCTCTCCTCCGCTATGTGTCTTTCATGTTCTATCTTAGCCGTCCTAATTGCACCCTTACATTTCTTGTTGCATTCTTTATAAAGTCTGAATGCTGAGGATGATCCCTCAACCTTGTATTTTTTGAAGGCCTTTTCCTTTGCTTTTATATGCATTTTTACATTGGAGTTAAGCCATCCAGGACTTTTGTTCGCTCTTTTAAATTTATTACCCAATGGGATACATTGGCTAATGCCCTTATTTAATATGCTCTTAAAGCAAACCCATCTCTCCCCTGTATTCTTTGTTCCTAATATTTTATCCCAATTTATGCCTTTTAGCAAGGTTTGTAGTTTAGGGAAGTTGGCTCTTTTGAAATTCAGTGTCTTTGTATTCCCCTTAGGTTTTCTATTTGTGTGATTTATACTGAAACTAATTGACCTGTGATCGCTGTTACCTAAATTGCCCCATATTTCCACATCCGTGATCAGGTCTGTATTGTTGGTAATCAGTAGATCCAGTAATGTTTTATTTCTAGTTGGTGCGTTTACCATCTGACCCATAAAATTGTCCTGCAAGACATTAAGGAACTGGCGAGCTTTAAATGAATGCGCGGTTCCCTCCACCCAGTCTATGTCTGGATAATTAAAATCCCCCATTATGATAACACTTCCCATCCTTGCTGCTAATCCAAATTGTGATAGGAGATCTGTCTCCACCTCCTCCCTCAGGTTAGGGTGCCTATAGCATACTCCCAGTATTATTTTCCCCTTAGCTTCATCCCTTTGGAGCTCTACCCATGAGGATTCCACCTCCTCCCTAGCTCCCTCATTGATGTCATCTCTCACATTCACTTGTATTCTTGATATATAGGCATACCCCTCCCCCTTTTTTACCCTCTCTATCCTTGCGGTAAAGGGTATACCCTTGAATGTTTGCCAGCCAATCATGAGAGCTGTTGAACCAGGTCTCTGAAATTCCCACAAAATCCAAATCTTCCTCGTACAACAGTATCTCTAGTTCACCCATCTTGTCCGCTATGCTTCTGGCATTGGTGAACATGCCACATAGTTTAGACTGGTCGCATATTGTCCTCGTATTGGGTGTTTCAGGATTGCAACTAGGACTTGCTACTATACTTACCTTGTGTTTTTGTGCTTTGGTCAACCTACCACTAATGCCCCCAATACTACCCTCTGGAATATCTTCCACGCTGACTATCTCTACCTCTGGACCCTCCCCTCCATCGCCTAGTTTAAAAACCACTCTGACTTTTTGGCCATCTTCATTCCCAGCAGATCTGCACCCTCCTCATTTAGGTGCAGTCCGTCCCTTCTATAGTACCGGTTATCGACTGAGAAGTCGGCCCAGTCCTCCAGGAACCCAAACCCCTCCAGCTCGTCAGCCACTTGTTTACTTCCCTAATCTCCCTCTGCCTTTCTGGAGTGGCTCGATGTACCGGTAGTATTCCTGAGAATACTACCTTGGAGGTCCTTTTCCTCAATTTAGCTCCTAAGTCCCTAAAATCGTTCTTTAGGACACTCCATCTGCCTCTGACTTTGTCATTGGTGCCAACATGCACCATGACAGCTGGGTCTTCCTCAGCCTCCCCCAGTAATCTGTCCACAAGATCCGTGATGTGCCGAACCCGAGCGCCCGGTAGACAACATACTGTTCGGCACTTCAGGTCTTGTTTGCAGATTGCCCTCTCTGTCCTTCTAAGAATTGAGTCTCCTACCACCAGAATCTGTCTTTCCTTTCCATTCGCTGCCCCCCCACTCTCACTGGAGGAGTTCTTCCCCCGGGAGCTAGGAGAGTCCCTCAGCTCCAGCAGTGCTGGTCCCTGACTGGTTTCACCAAAGTCACTCAATGGAGCGTACTTATTGGGATGCTCCAGTCCTGCATCGGCCTCCCTGGCACTTCCCCCTCTACCCTTCCTGACTGTCACCCATCTACTCTTTGCTAGTGCCTGCACCTCTTTGTCTCCACCCGCCTCTGTGCTGGCCCCTGCCGGCACCTGCCGTGTACGTTCCTGGCTCTCCTTTAGTATGGAGGGACTTCTCAGTGCTGACAGTTGCTTCCCCAGATTCAGAACCTGGGCTTCCAGGGAAACAATGTGCTTACATTTTGCACAGCAGTATTCGCCCTCGATCGGATGATCAAGGAACGCATACATGCAGCAAGATGTACAAAGAGTCGCCTCTCCACACCCGCTGGGCATCATACCTATTAAATTTAGTGAGGATTGAGGATTATACCCTGTCCAAATGACCTAACAGCTAGCTTCCTGGCACTAATACTCAAGACAATACACAGGTACCCACAGACCTACGTGCACTCGCAGAACAATTGCAGACCTACACTACCGTTCAAAAGTTTGGGGTCACCCAAACAATTTTGTGTTTTCCATGAAAAGTCACACTTATTCACCACCATACGTTGTGAAATGAATAGAAAATAGAGTCAAGACATTGACAAGGTTAGAAATAATGATTTGTATTTGAAATAACATTGTTTTTACATCAAACTTTGCTTTCATCAAAGAATCCTCCTTTTGCAGCAATTACAGCATTGCACACCTTTGGCATTCTAGCTGTTAATTTATTGAGGTAAGCTGGAGAAATTGCACCCCACGCTTCTAGAAGCAGCTCCCACAAGTTGGAATGGTTGGATGGGCACTTCTGGCGTACCATACGGTCAAGCTGCTCCCACAACAGCTCAATGGGGTTCAGATCTGGTGACTGTGCTGGCCACTCCATTACCGATAGAATACCAGCTGCCTGCTTCTGCTGTAAATAGTTCTTGCACAATTTGGAGGTGTGTTTAGGGTCATTGTCCGGTTGTAGGATGAAATTGGCTCCAATCAAGCGCTGTCCACTGGGTATGGCATGGCGTTGCAAAATGGAGTGATAGCCTTCCTTAGCTTTTACCCTGTACAAAGCTCCCACCTTACCAGCACCAAAGCAACCCCAGACCATCACATTACCTCCACCATGCTTAACAGATGGCGTCAGGCATTCTTCCAGCATCTTTTCATTTGTTCTGCGTCTCACAAACGTTCTTCTTTGTGATCCAAACACCTCAAACTTGGATTCATCTGTCCACAACACTTTTTTCCAGTCTTCCTCTGTCCAATGTCTGTGTTCTTTTGCCCATCTTAATCTTTTTCTTTTATTGGCCAGTCTCAGATATGGCTTTTTCTTTGCCACTCTGCCCTGAAGCCCAAAATCCCGCAGCCGCCTCTTCACTGTAGATGTTGACACTGGTGTTTTGCGGGTACTATTTAATGAAGATGCCAGTTGGGGACCTGTGAGGCGTCTGTTTCTCAAACTAGAGACTCTAATGTGCTTATCTTCTTGCTTAGTTGTGCAACGCGGCCTCCCACTTCTTTTTCTACTCTGGTTAGAGCCTGTTTGTGCTGTCCTCTGAAGGGAGTAGTACACACCGTTGTAGGAAATCTTCAATTTCTTTGCAATTTCTCGCATGGAATAGCCTTCATTTCTAAGAACAAGAATAGACTGTCGAGTTTCAGATGAAAGTTCTCTTTTTCTGGCCATTTTGAGCGTTTAATTGACCCCACAAATGTGATGCTCCAGAAACTCAATCTGCTCACAGGAAGGTCAGTTTTGTAGCTTCTGGAAGGAGCTAGACTGTTTTTAGATGTGTGAACATGATTGCACAAGGGTTTGCTAATCATCAATTAGCCTTCTGAGCCAATGAGCAAACACATTGTACCATTAGAACACTGGAGTGATAGTTGCTGGAAATGGGCCTCTATACACCTATGTAGATATTGCACCAAAAACTAGACATTTGCAGTTAGAATAGTCATTTACCACATTAGCAATGTATAGAGTATATTTGTTTAAAGTTAGGACTAGTTTAAAGTTAGCTTCATTTAAAAGTACAGTGCTTTTCCTTCAAAAATAAGGACATTTCAATGTGACCCCAAACTTTTGAACGGTAGTGTACGTGCACTCGCAGAACAAACTAACACCCACGTACGCACAAACCATACACCTCTTAGTAGTATAGTGTCTATATCAATATATTTGATCTGATCATATCTATAATAACATCCCCAGTAGTTTAGGGTTCCCAAAATGCAGCATTAGTGGGATCAGCCCAGATACCTGATAGCACCTGTGTTTAGCCCATCCACCCAGCTGACCCAGGTGCAGTATCAATCGGTCACTGTCACCTACAAAAACACAACAGCTGCAGCATTCGCAAATTCAGGCCTGATCCCTGCGAACGCTAACAGTTTTTTCAGTAGTGATTAAAGCAGTCACTGACAACTAGTTGCTCTTTTTGCCTGTGAGTCGCACTAGTTGTACCTGTAAATTTAGATGCCAAAATATCCAAACAGAGGTACACTAGTGAAGAGGCCTACATGTTTCTGAGCATGAAAGATGAGAGTGAAGAGGAAGTCACTCATCTGTCAGATTCAGGCTCAGTTTACAAACCAGTAGTTAGCAGCGGCACCCTGACAGATAGCTCTGATGACGGAGTAGTGGTCCCTGCTAAGGACAGTTGTACCCGACCCCGTTCTTCTGTTGTTGAGGTGCAAGAATCGCAGGGCTCTCGTATGGAGCAGAGAGAGCCAGTACTAGTGCCGCTCATCCTTCTGGTGAACTGGCAAGCACCAGCGGCCTAGTACACCCTGGTCGTAGTCAAACCAGCACTGCAGTATCACGTGGTGACATGGCGAGTCCCATAAGTGCAGTTCAAGCTAGTGCGGTGGCTAGCACAAGTAGTGTCCCGCAGCCACCAAGAAGACAAACACAGGCCCGTCCAGCCCATAGTGCCCTTTCTGCTGCATTTGCCAATCCTAATTGGGAGCCCACCACTTCTGCAGCACCCGTACTTCCCCCATTCATTGGCCAACCCGGAATTCAGGTGGAAACAGTTGATTTTACGTCACTTGATTTTTATTCGCCGTTTTTCACGGAAGATCTCTTGTCAATTCATTGCCTCTAATCCCCAGTTGACCCTTTCTAGAGATTGAAAAGCTATTACGGTTTCCGAATTTAAGACGTTCCAGGGCCTATCTCTCCTCCTGGGCATAACTAAAAAAAGTTAGTTGCGGTCATATTGATCCACTGACCCAATTCACCATATGCCCATGTTCTCAGCATCCATGGCCAGGGCTAGATACGAGCAGATCTTGCGGTTCATGCATTTTAATGACAATGAACTCTGTCATCCTCGGGGTGACCCTGAATACGATTGGCTCAACAAAACATGGCCTCTCTTAAACCACTTCAATCAACAGTCTGAACCCTTGTTTATTCCCGATCAAGTTTTCTGCATTGATGAGTCTCTGATTAAATTTTCTGGCCGCTTGTCTTTCAAACAGTATCTGCCCAGCAAGTGTGCCAGATATGGGCTCAAGATGTATAAGCTCTGTGTCAGGGCAACAGGCTAAACATATAGTTTTATGGTTTATAAGGGAAAAGATAGTCACGTGGAGCCCGAGAACTGCCCAGACTACATAGGGAGCGCTGGCAAGATTGTTTGGGACTTGGCGTCACCCTTATTCGGAAAGGGGTACCACTTGTACGTGGACAATTATTACACAAGCATGCCAATTTTTAGTCACTTGTTTGATCATGGAATTGGCACATGTGGCACCGGGCAATCTAATCACTGGGGCTTATCCCAGTGGCTTGTAGAGTCCCAACTTAGACAGGGGGTAGAGAGCCTGCTTGAAGTGTAATAGTTTGCTCGCAGTGAAATGGAGGGAAAATCTGAAAGTTTTTATTCTGTCCTCCCTTCCTGCAGATATGACAGTCCAAATTCCAACGGCAGCTGGGGTGGTGGAGAAACCCCTCTGTATCCTCAAATACAACCTTAATATTGGAGGGGTGAACCTCAATGACTAGTTGATGGCGCCGCACTTAATTGCCCATAAGGCCAGATGCTGGTACAAAAAACCGTCTGCATATTTATTGCAATTGGCTCTGCTGAACACTTATGTACTTTACAAAGCATCAGAACGAACTGAATCCTTCCTTAAATTCCAGGAAGAGATCCTCACAGCCCTTCTGTTTCCAGACGGTGCTGTGGCCCAACTTCCATATCCAAATGCAGTGAGCCAGGTGCATGAGAGGCATTTTTTATGTCCTCCCTGGTACCCCTACCCAACGATCACCCCAAAGAAGATGTGTCTGTAGCAAGCACAGATATAGGCGTGACACCTGCTATTATTGTCCCTCCTGTCCTGGCCAACCTGGTCTTTGCATCTGTGAATGTTTCGAACGCTACCATTCACTAGTGGAGTATTAGCGTAAGGTACAGCACTGCACAGACTAGGACACACTTTCACAGGCTCTTTAAAGATGCCATCGCATTTTTAGAGACCCGAACCTGGAACAGTTACAGTTATCAAAAAAAGTGTTATATATATATATATATATATATATATATATATATATATATATATATATATATATATTTACACATTGAGAGCGACTTGGTTTGAGAGCATTCTGCAAGACATTTTTAATAAATTTTGACTTGATATGCAAGCGATGTCTTGATATACAAGTAGCCTCATGTCACAACTGAGTATAGAAGAGAAGAGAGGCGTCTCTAAGTGTAGCAATATGGTTACAATTAATGAAGGTACAACATTTAGCAACTCATATGGTTGATGATTAAAACAGGCACATCTAAGTATGTAGGCATCCGGGGTAAAACTGTCCACATAGACCATCCTCCTCACCGCCATCAACCTCATCTCTTCTACAATGTGCTCCATGGGCGGTGCAATCGCTCTACTGCAGGGTAGTCTTTCCAGTCATGATTGTAGATTGACAGCGGTGAGAGCCAGCGGTGTGGGGGGATGGTCTATGTGGACAGCTTTACCCCGGATGCTGCATACTTAGATGTGCCTCTTTTAAACATCAATCATGTGAGTTGCTAAATGATGTATCTTAAATAAATGTAACCATATTGCTACATATTGCTCTCTTCTCTTTTATACTCTGTAGCTCCTGCTGGATTTTGCTTCTAATCCCCTTGTGGAGGCTTCCATTTGTGGATGGACATTTTATTGTTACACAACCTGGTCACCAGTGGCGGCTGGTGACAAAAAAATTTGGGGGGCCCAAACCCCTCCAGGTCCTTACCTGCCCATCCTCGACTGTCACTGCTCCCAATACCAGGACACACTATACAAAGAGCACACATTGTATATTATACACAGAGCACACACACTATACACAGAGCGCACTATATAACGAGCACACACTATACAGAGCGCACACTATACACAGAGAACACTATACACAGAGTGCACACTGTATATTATACACAGAGCACACTGTACACAGAGCACACACTATACAGAGCACACTATACACAGAGAACACTATACACAGAGTGCACACTGTATATTATACACAGAGCACACTATACACAGAGCGCACACTATACACAGAGAACACTATACACAGAGCGCACACTATATACAGAGTGCACACTATACACAGAGCGCTCACTGTATAGCATACACAGAGTGCACACTATACACAGAGAACACTATACACAGAGCGCACTATACACAGAGCGCATTATACACAGAGAGCACTATACACAGAGCGCACACTATACACAGAGCGCACACTATACACAGAGAACACTATACACAGAGCGCTCACTGTATAGTATAGTGCGCACTATACACAGAGTACACACTATACAGAGCGCACATTATACAGAGTACACTATACACAGAGAACACTATGCACACTGTATATTGTACACAGAGCGCATACTATACAGAGCACACTATACAGAGAGAACACTATACACAGAGCGCACACTGTATATTATACACAGTGCGCACTATACACAGAGCACACTATATACAGAGAACACTATACACAGAGCGCACAATGTATATTATACACAGAGAGCACACTATACACAGAGAACACTGTAAAAAGAGCGCACACTATACACAGAGTGCACACTAGACACAGAGAAGACTATACACAGAGAGCACTATACACCAAAAACACTATACACAGAGCGTGCACTGTATATTATACACAGAGCGCACTATACACAGAGTGCACACTATACAGAGCGCACACTATACACAGAGCGCACACTATATACAGAGCGCACAATGTATATTATACACAGTGCGCACTATACACAGTGCGCACTATACACAGAGCGCACACTATACGGAGAACACTATACACAGAGTGCACACTATACAGACAGCGCACACTATACAGAGCGCACACTATACACAGAGAACACTATACACAGAGCGCACATTATACACAGAGAACACTATACACAGAGCGCACACTATACACAGAGAACATTATACACAAAGCGCACACTATACACAGAGCGCACACTGTATATTGTACACAGAGCACACTATACACAGAGTGCAAACTATACAGAGCACACTATACAAAGAGAGCAAACTATACACAGAGAACACTATACACAGAGCGCACACTGTATATTATACACAGAGCACACTATGCACAGAGCGCACACCATACAGAGCACACTATACACAGAGCGCACACTATACACAGAGCACACACTGTATATTATACACAGAGCGCACACTATAAACAGAGAACACTATACACAGAGAACACTATACACAGAGAGCACACTATACACAGAGCGCACACCATACACAGAGAACACTATACACAGAGCGCACACTGTATATTATACACAGTGCGCACTATACACAGAGTACACACTATACAGAGCGCACACTATACACACAGAGCCCACTATACACAGAGAACACTATACACAGAGCACACTATACACAGAGAACACTATACACAGAGCGCACACTATACAGAGCACACACTATACACAGAGAGCACTATACACAGAAAACACTATACACAGAGAGCACTATACACAGAGCGCACACTGTATATTATACACAGAGTGCACTATACACAGAGTGCACACTAAACAGAGCGCACACTATACAGAGCACACTATACACAGAGCAGCACACTATACACAGTGCAAACTATACAAAGAGAACACTATACACAGAACGCACACTGTATATTAAACACAGAGAGCACACTATAAACAGAGCGCACAATGTATATTATACACAGAGCGCACTATACACAGAGCGCATACTATAAGGTTTAAAACAGTAAAATCTGGATGCCGCACACCGGATAAAGTAGAAAAATCTTCTTTATTGTAGAACTTGGATCATCAAAAATACAGGACAATCAGGCAGATGGTACAGACACAGCTGACGCGTTTCGCACTCTAGTTTGAGTGCTTACTCATAGCTCAAAAATACTATACACAGAGCGCACTATACACAGAGTGCACACTATACAGAGCGCAAACTATACAGAGCACACTATACACAGAGCACACTATACACAGTGCAAACTATACACAGAGAACACTATACACAGAATGCACACTGTATATTAAACACAGAGTACACTATACACAGAGCGCACACTATACACAGAGCGCACCATGTATATTATACACAGAGCGCACTATACACAGAGCGCATACTATACATAGAGCGCACACTATACATAGAGCGCACACTATACACAGAGCGCACTATACACAGAGAACACTATACACAGAGCGCACTATACACAGAGCACACTATACACAGAGCGCACTATACACAGAGCGCACTATACACAGAGGACACTAAACACAGAACGCACTATACACAGAGAGCACTATACACAGAGAGCACTATACACAGAGCACGCACTATACTCAGAGCACGCACTATACTCAGAGCACGCACTATACTCAGAGCACAATATACTCAGAGCGCACTATACACAGAGCACACTATACACAGAGCACACACTATACAGAGAGCATACACTATACACAGAGAGCACACTATACACAGAGCGCACACTAGACACAGAGAACACTATACAGAGCACACACTATACACAGAGTGCACACTAGACACAGAGAACACTATACAGAGCACACTATACACAGAGCGCACACCATAAACAGAGCGCACACCATACACAGAGTGCACACTATACACAGAGCGCACACTAGACACAGAGCGCACACTATACACAGAACGCACTATACACAGAGCACACTATACACAGAGAATATTATACACAGAGCGCACTATACACAGAGCGCACACACTATACAAAGAGCGCACACTAAACACAGAGCGCACACTATACACAGAGAACACTATACACATTGTTATTGTTTAGGGTGGAGAGGCAGGGAGGGGGGTTATTGTTTAGGGTGGAGAGGCAGGAAGGGGGTTGTTTAGGGTGGACACTATACATAGAGTGCACTATACACAGAGTGCACACTGTACACAGAGCGCACACTGTACACAGAGCGCACACTATACACAGAGCGCACTATACACAGAGAACACTATACACAGAGCGCACAATGTATATTATACACAGAGCGCACACTATACACAGAGTGCACTATACAGAGCACACTATACACTGAGTGCACACTATACATAGAGTGCACACTAGACACAGAGCACACACTAGACACAGAGCGCACACTAGACACAGAGTGCACACCATAAACAGAGCGCACACTATACACAAAGAACACTATACACAGAGCAAACACTATACACAGAGCACACACTATACACAGAGCGCACACTATACATAGAGAGCACTATACACAGAGCGCACTATACACAGAGCGCACTATACACAGAGCGCACTATACACAGAGAGCACTATACACAGAGAGCACTATACACAGAGCACACAATGTATATTATACACAAAGCGCACTATACACAAAGCACATACTATAGAGAGCACACTATACACAGAGCACACACTATACAGAGCACACTATACACAGAGCGCACACAAGACACAAAGAACACTATAAAGAGTGCACACTAGACACAGAGAGCACTATACAGAGCACACTATACACAGAGTGCACACTATACACAGAGCGCACACCATACACAGAGCGCACACTATACACAAAGAACACTATACACAGAGCGCACACTAGACACAAAGCGCACACTAGACGCAGAGCGCACACTAGACGCAGAGCACACACTATACACACAGAGAGCACACTATACACACAGAGAGCACACTATACACACAGAGAGCACACTATACACAGAGTGCACTATACACAGAGAACACTATACACAGAGCGCGCACTATACACAGTGAAGGAATATGTAGAGTTTGTCTTAAACCACTATGACTCCATCTTAGGGATTAGTATCCATTTTGTTCTACTTGCTTAAATGTCACATAACTTGTTCTTTGCCTTAGGAATTCGCCTACGCGGGTTCCCATGAAGCTATCTCTCAGAAATTAGCTTGATCCCGTTTTTTCTGTGATTTCTGAGGAATAGATACTGTTGTACTGTAAATAAGCTAAGTTTGTTATGTATTGTATGTCTGGAACATAATTGTTTGCATAACTGTAGAAGGTCCCATTACGTACATGGGATGTAGCTATAATGTTGTATAATGTTGTATGACCATTTTTCTCTATATAAGCAAGGTACTAATTAAAGCTATCAGATCACTCTGAGCAATCGCAGCACTGTCTATCTGTGTCAAGTTCTTAAGAGTAATCTCCAGGCCTGTTGGGATAGGATGGAGTGATGTCAGACCCTGGTCTATAATAATTCAACCCTTACAAACTGGCGTAGTTGGCAGGATGACTCTGGCGTTGATTCGGTGAGTAGAAATATTTTCTTTTCCTTGCCGTAATCAGACGTTTAGTGTCATCTTAGGGCATCTGTACTTACGACTTTCCAGGCTATTGGTGGGAAAGATTTCCCTCTTTTCAAATTGCTGATTCTTAACCACCAAGAGAGGTTCCATAGTACCTGTGGAGATAGAACCATCGGCTGATCCAAGGTTCGAGCCGACTTGTCCCAGGCCTTTAGAATACTGTTCTGGAACACTCTGGAGTGGAACTGTACATATGGTACTGCATTGAAGGATGACACCATCTTGCCCAGTAACCTCATGCACAGCTGAATAGAAGGTGTTAGTTCTTTATTAACCTTCTGGACAAGTTCCACTATGGAGGCGACCTTTAAGGGGGGCAGAAACAGCTTTTCTTGGGCGGTGTCCAAGACCAGACCCAGATACACCAAGGCTTGGGTCGGACAAAGAGCTGACTTGTCCACATTTAGAATCCAACCTAGGCGTTTTAAAACCCGTACTGTTCTTGACACGTTTTGAATTAGTATGGGGCAAGAGCAATCCCTTAGGAGAAGATCGCCCAAGTATCCTACTACGGAGACCTTCTGAGACCTTAGGGAAGCCAACACCGCGGCCAGAATCTTTGTGAAAACCCTGGGGGCTGTGGCCAGACCGAATGGTAGTGCCACGAATTGAAAATGACTGCCTTCTACAGCGAAGCGTAGGAACCTTTGATGTGGACCGAAGATTGGCACATGAAGGTACGTGTCCTTGATATCTATGGACGCTAAATAGTCTCCCTTTCTCAGGGATTTTATTATGGAACGAACCGACTCCATGCGGAAGGATCAAACGTCTACAAAGAAGTTGAGAGCCTTGAGGTCCAAAACCTTGAACCTTTCCTCGTGTGGAACCTTTACAATTACCCCCTGCTTCAGCAGATGCTGTAAAGCTATCAATAGGCATCTTCTTTTCTTTGGATCCGACGGAACCCTTGAGTACAGAAACCGATTTGGAGGGAATTCCCGAAACTCTATTCTGTAACCGTATTTTACAGTGGAAATGACCCATCTGTCTCGAACTAGTTCTTCCCAGGCATCCCCCAAACAGCCGAAGCCTGCCCCCTACCCATGAGAGCGGGGGCGCCCCTTCACAAGGTAGACTTGGAGTTGGGCTTGGGTGTCTTTTGGGTCCAGGATTTCTTCTGACCCTGGGGTCTTTTAAACCCAGACAGCTGAGGCCATCGATACCGCTTAGGGGAAGAAGCACTAGGTCCTGGAGCATTGGGAATTTTATAAGAGGGTTGCTTCCCTTTCTTTTTAATAGGGAGTAGGGCATTCTTTCCTCCAGAGATGATTTGGATATATTTATCCAGATCCTCGCCAAACAAGCGCTCTCCATGGAATGGAAAAGCTGCGAGTAGCCTTTTACATGGCGTCTCAGCAGACCAGTTCTTTAGCCACAAGACTCTGCGCACATGGATTGACAGTAACACAAAACGAGACATCTGTTGGATTGAGTCCTTTAATGCGTCTACTGCAAAACATAAGGCATGAGGAATCTCTGATAACTCCTCGGCAGATTCCTCCTGGCAAGGTATGTTCTTTACCAACCTTTTAAAGTGATCCTTTAGGGATTGGCAAATCCCAATAGCTGCAACTGCTGGCTGAACTGCTGCACCAGCCACCGAAAAGGAGGCCTTTAATAAGGACTCTAGCTTTTTATCAGCCGGATCCTTGAATACCTGGGCATTATGCACTGGACAGGTTAAACTTTTATTTACAGAAGATATGGCAGCGTCCACCAAAGGTGTGTCCCATTTCTTCCTGAACTTCTCCTCCATAGGATATATGACAGAAAACCTTTTTGTAGGTAAGTATATCCTGTCAGGGTGCTCCCAGTCCGCGTAAACCACCTGCTCCAGTAACGGATGCAAAGGGAACGCTTGGGAAATTTGCTGAGGTCGCAAAGATCCCAAAGTAGAACAGGAGAGTCCAGACTCATGAACCATGGGTAACTTAATCCCAATTCGTACCATCTCAATTAGAGATTGGATAAACAATTTTTGGGAATGGGAAGCTGAAATTGGCTTTTCAGAGCCAGAGTCCTCAGCCGAGGATCCTTCAGCCTCTCCTTCCTCCCGGTCTTTTATGACCACCTCTTCCAAATCCTCCGCCCATTCTGGTTCCAGATCACCTGGACCCATCTGGCTAAAAGAGTCCTGGTGCTCTAGTGACTCTCCACTTGGCCCAGGCTCAGGAGAGGGAGATCTATTACGCTTCCTCCCCCCCCCCCCCTGTGTTACAGAGGCAATCATGCCAGCTATTTTGCCCTCAAGGCCCGCTAAGGCAGATGCCAAATCATCCTTTGTAATATAAGCCGAGGCAGGTATATTGGTAGTGGCCACTATGCCTGACAAATGCAATGGCTCAGCCAGGCCAGATGCCGCAGGTCTTTCAGGAGAAACTGAGGCTGCATCAGCATGGGGTTGGTCTCCTGTTTTTAAAGAAGGTACTCTTACCCCTGTGCTAGCCTTGTTCCCTATACCTCGTTTTCTGGAAGACAATGCTTACACACGAGGAAGAAAAAGGAGTACTCCCCACAAACTACAACCAGCCTTTAACCTGTCACCACTGTGTCCAAGACCTCCAGACTCACGTGCCCAAATATCGCTCTGTGCTGTCCACGCGCACTCCAGGAGCTCCATCCCTATAAAGCCTTAGCCTGAGAGTGAGCGCGCGCATCAGCATGATTAGCGGCATGCCCGCCGCACGGCGCATGCGCCGTCCTGAGGCACGCGGCACATCTGTGACGCGCACAGCAGCGGCGAATGCGCACACCGACGGCGCGCACACACGCCGATGGCGCGCACATTCGCGCACACCCAATCAAAACGCGCGCCATACTGGCCATCTGTAATTCCAGACACAGGTTTCAAGGTTTACCAGCAGGTTTCAGAGGGAATACATACATGTATTAAAAATTCCTAAAGGGAGTACTCACCATCCCAAGCAGCAGGGCCTGTTTTACCAGGCCCAATCTTCCCCCATCACGGCGGGTAGCGCCTCTAAAGGACCTTCAGGGACCGGGTCCCCCATATTTTGGGGTCCACACCCCTGGACCTGTAAAGCACCCTTTCTGGTTTTACCTTGGGCAAGATTGACCAGGAATACCAACTTAACAAGGGTCCAGCGCCTATATAGGACACATTACAAGCAACACCTCGTTCCTGAACCGAGGTTTGGGTACCATTCCCTTTAGTTTTGTTATGCCATCCGAATGGATCCGATTATAACGTCCTCAGTGGGACATCTTTGAAGAAAATTGAAAAGCTTCAACAGCCATGACCATCACCTTCAAGACACTGGCGAAAAAACTGAGGTGCTTCCGGTATAGGAGGGGTTATATGGGAGGAATCGTCTTACTATTGGTTGCCAGTGTCCAATCACCCCCCAAACAGCCGAAGCCTACCCCCCACCCATGAGAGCGGGGGCACCCCTTCACAAGGTAGACTTGGAGTTGGGCTTGGGTGTCTTTTGGGTCCAGGGTTTCTTCTGACCTTGGGGTCTTTTAAACCCAGACGGCTGAGGCCACTACCAATATACCTGCCTCGGCTTATATTACAAAGGATGATTTGGCATCTGCCTTAGCGGGCCTTGAGGGCAAAATAGCTGGCATGATTGCCTCTGTAACACAGGGGGGGAGGAAACGTAATAGATCTCCCTCCCCTGAGCCTGGGCCAAGTGGAGAGTCACTAGAGCACCGGGACTCTTTTAGCCAGATGGGTCCAGGTGATCTGAAACCAGAATGGGCGGAGGATTTGGAAGAGGTTGTCATAAAAGACCAGGAGGAAGGAGAGGCTGAAGGATCCTCGGCTGAGGACTCTGGCTCTGAAGAGCCAATTTCATCCTCCCATTCCCAAAAATTGTTTATCCAATCTCTAATTAAGATGGTACAAATTAGGTTTAAGTTACCCCCGGTTCAGGAGTCTGGATGGTGAGTACTCCCTTTGGGAATTTTTTATATATGTATGTATTCCCTCTGAAACCTACTGGTAAACCTTGAAACCTGTGTCTGGAATTACAGATGGCCAGTATGGCGCGCGTTTTGATCGGGCGCGCATGAATGTGCTTATGCGCCGCGTGCGCGCGCCATCGGCGTGTGTGTGCGTCTTCGGTGTGCACGCCATCGGTGTGCGCGTGCGCCGCTGCTGTGCACGTCACAGATGCGCTGTGTGCGTCAGGACGGCGCATGCCGCAAGGGAGTAACACACCTGAGATCACCGGTTAAACCACCTTTATGTCCCTGGGACCTAAATTTGGTACTGTCAGCCTTACAGAGTCAAGCCTTTGAACCTATTAGGCATGTTTCTTTTGTCCTATTGACCAGGAAATAAGTTTTTTTGGTGGCTATAACATCGGCTAGAAGGGTGTGAGAATTGGCCGCCCTTTCTTGCAAAGAACCTTTTATGATTCTTCATCAGGACAGAGTGGTCATGCGCCCTCGTCCAGATTTTCTACCGAAGGTGGTTTCCAAATTTCATTTGAATCAGGATATCATTTTACCTTCCTTTTTTCCAAACCCTAAGACTAGGGAGGAAAGGTCGCTTCACTCACTGGATGTGGTGAGGGTGATAAAAGTTTACTTGAAAATGTCAGCTCCCTTTCGGAAGACTAACTGTTTTTTTGTCTTGCCTGAGGGTCCTAAAAAAGGACAGCCGGCAACAAGTTCAACTATATCCAGGTGGATTCGTCAGACTATTATCCAGGCGTATAGATTAAAGCGAAGGGTTCCACCTTGGGATTTAAAAGCACACTCCACTAGAGGGATTAGTGCATCATGGGCAGTACGCCAGCAGGTGCCTATGGTTTAGGTTTGCAATGCGGCCGCTTGGTCTTCAGTTCATACGTTCACCAGGCTTTACCAGGTGGATGTGAGATCTCAAAGGGAGACTGTTTTTGGCCACAGCGTGTTGCAGGCAGCTTTATAGTCTCAGGCCCGTTGGGCTTAGCGATAATGTGTCCCCCCCCTCAGGTGCATTGCTTTAGGACATCCCACATAGTCATTATTATGGTTCTCTGTGTCTCGTGATGTACGATAAAGAAAAATGGATTTTACAGGTAAGCTGTTTTAAAAATCCATTTTCCTTTATCGTACATCATGGGACACAGAGCACCATAAAAATGACTATGTGTGTGCCATATATTCCAAAGAGCAAGCTGCTAGAACGCGAGCTGACCCAGAGATAAAAGACAAGGAAAAAGGAGGCTCAGCAGGTGGTTTTAGCCCTCGAAGAGCGAGTGAAGCAGGTGTTTTAGACTCTGAATCGTCAAAATGACTGTGCTCATAGCCAAGGACTCTGGCAGACTCTGGATGTTGCTCTTGACAACCGTAGTCATTATTTTTGTCCCTGTCTGGGTCATAAAGAACTGTATCACCCGGAAGATTTGGGTGCAATTAAAAGTATCTGTGGGAACACACATACACAGGAGAATATTACAATGACACAAGCTAGAACCAAGAGAGATATCGGAGATAGTTTTACTGATAAAATGCTTTTGCTAAAATTTAAATATGCCTATGCTCAAACGTCAGGGTATGAAAAATGTTGGATATGTAGTAAACTCCATACTAACACTGCCAGGATTCCCCTGACGGCAGTACCTCTAAACTTCACCCTCCTTCTTAACGGCACACCTCCTGTCGACCTTACAAATGTCACCAGAATGCTTTCAAATGATACTCTTACTTTCCAAATTATTAGAAGTCATTTCCCAGACTGGTGTTTTAGACTGGGAAACTCCACAAGGGGAGCTGAAGTTTGTCAACAAGCTATAATTAATTTTTCAATTACCTCAATTGAAAGCCCTGTCTTTCACACTTCAGACTCTGCCCTAAACACCACTCTATTAAATTTTCTTAACTCCAGTTCCACTTCCCCAGTGGGAAAATTGTTGTCAAGTTTAACCTTTTCCAGTTGTTCTGATAAAATGATGACAATATTCAATAAATTACCATTAGCTATAGGAAACAGTACTTATATCTGCTGTGGGAAACTCCTGTCACCCTTGGATCCCCACTCAACCACAAGGATGGTGTTATCTTGCAGCCCTAGTTCCCATCATGGGCATAGTAGGAGATAGCAAGGGAGGATACCTCCTCGAAGCTAGCATGCATCCTAGGTACCCCCTTAAACACCGCAATAAAAGGGAGTTATTTTTTGAAAAAGATATGGCCAGGGCCTGGTTCCCATCCAGTACAGGGTGGGGGAAAGGTCTAATGAAGAGATTAAATAATTACACTGGGATCATTGATGAAGTCATGGAGCAGAATTCTGATGTTGTTTCTAAATTAAACATAGAAACCAGAGCGATTAGAAAACAATTAGAACTGCATGATCTAGCCATTGAGAACATGAGTTCGGCCCTTACAGGATTATGTGAGATGACCGAGAATTATAAATGTTGTACCTGGGTACATAACACATCTGTTGAAATACCTGATTATTATGATATCATTGCACAACACAGAAAGGAGGTAGACAAATTACAACAAGAAGCTAGGAACATGTCTGGAACATAACTGTTTGCATAACTGTAGAAGGTCCCATGACGTACATGGGATGTAGCTATAATGTTGTATAATGTTGTATGAACATTTTTCTCTATATAAGCAAGATATGAATTAAAGCTATCAGATCACTCTGAGCAACCGCAGCACTGTTTATCTGTGTCAAGTTCTTAAGAGTAATCTCCAGGCCTGTTGGGATAGGACGGAGTGATGCCAGACCCCGGTCTATAATAATTCAACCCTTACACACAGAGCTCGAACTATACACAAAGAACACTATACACAGAGCGCACACTATACACAGAGCACACACTATACACAGAGCACACTATACACATGGTTATTGTTTAGGGTGGAGAGGTGGGGAGGAGGTTATTGTTTAGGATGGAGAGGCAGGGAGGGGGGTTATTGTTTAGGGTGGAGAGGCAGGAAGGGGGGTTATTGTTTAGGGTGGAGAGGTGTGGAGGAGGTTATTGTTTAGGGTGGAGACGCAGGGAGGGGGATTATTGTTTAAGGTGGAAAGGCAGGGAGGTGGGCCGTTTTGACTTACCATGCCACCAACATGTCGGCCAAATCCAAAGGTGTGTCTATACTCCTCTCCAGCAAGGTACCTTGGACATGTCAGGACACTTTGGTAGACACCGAAGGACGCTTTGTGTTCCTTAAAGGATTGATTGGGAGCATACAGATGACGCTGGCCAACATCTATGCCCCAAATGATAGACAAGACACCTTTATCCAACGTATACTGAACAAACTCACAGAGTTCGCAGAGGGCAATTGATCATAGGAGGCGACTTTAACATACCTTACACCTTACACACCATAACATGTCCCCCACAGAAGAAACCTCGTCCGATTTATTCTTGGTCTGCTCTAGTGTCCATAAACGTATCACACAAGAACTACATCAGGCCCAACGGATAGACATTTGGAGACTCTATCACTCTGGGGACAGGGACTATACCTTCTATTCCTCGCCCCGCAAAGTGTACTCGTGAATCTATTACTTTCTAGTACCCCACGGCCAATTAGAGGCAGTGCACAATCCACAGATAGGCAGTATCACATGGTCGGACCATGCGCCGATTACTATGAGATATACTCTCTCTACAGTATCAACCGTCAGAACTAAATTCTGGAAACTAAATGAAAGTTTACTACAGACCCCAGCAGTTATGTCGGCGGTTACGACAGAACTTAAACACTATTTCCAAACTAACAACAGTGCAGACTGTGACCCCGGTATCCTCTGAAAAGCCCACAAGACCGTTATAAGAGGGGTGTTGATTCAACACGGGACATGTGTAAAAAGGGAACGAGAACAACAACTACTTAAACTCCTCTGCAAGATACTGTACATGAGGTTGAATTGCAGCACAAACGAGCACCTACAACCTTCTTAGAAAAGGAACTGTTATCGCTTAGAAAACAAACGATAGACTTACTACAGTATAAAGCTAAAGCGGCGCTACAATTCTGTCAGAAACTCTCTTATGAAATCGGGCATTAAATGCGGGAAACTCCTAGCGAAAGCAGTTCGAAACCACAGACTCAACACATACGTACCCCAAATTATAGCTTCCTCGGGCCAGAAGAGGGTCATGCCTCTCCAGATTGCAAAGAAATTTGGGGACTTCTACTCATCCCTATACAATCTCAAAACTCGTTCCACCGACGTAACAGCAATGGAGGATTATATTAGCTCCTCCTGCCTCCCCAAATTTCCTGACAATGTAGGAGAGGAGCTAGAACCCCCCATCACTTTAGATGAGCTGCAACGAGCAGTAGGTGGGATGAAACCAGGAAAAGCCCCGGGCCCTGACAGTTTTACGCTACAGTACTACCAATCCTTTCTACCACTTCTAGGCCCTTACATAGTAACGCTGTTCAACGCACTCAGTGAGGGGACGCATTTTCCCAGAGATACACTCAAGGCCCATATTTCCCTTATACTCAAAGAAGGTAAAGATCCCTCCTTCTGCGATAGCTATAGACCCATCTCGCTTCTGAATATAGACCTCAAGCTTTTTACAAAGATACTTGCCAACAGACTGACCCAATATGCGCAGGATATAGTCCATGTAATGACACCCTGAGTATGAAAGGGGTTAAAGCCATTTAGGACATTCCATTTACGAACACAAATGCAGCTACCGAACACTCCAATCAGCCGAACAAGAAACCCATACGTATAATTCTCCCCCCAAGTACGAGACGAGGCTCTGTATTGAGGGTCAAACAGGAATCAGACTTGTTGTTACCGAGCTTCACACAGTAGATTATACATTATCATAAGTATGGTACTGTCTCCCAGGTGCACGGATCTTTGCTGGGGAGGAAAGACCGCTTCCTCCACCCAACTGTTGGGGATGGAGGACGAACACCTCCTCTCCCTTCTCCCCCTGTATCCTGATATGCTGCTGGGAAGTGACCACCACCTTCTCACCCTGAGCCTCCGGAAATGCCACAGATGTGGGGCAGAGGCCTTGGACCCTCTGTCCGGTGGCCAGCGCTTCAGCTGGGGAAGTTCCTTGCAACTCCACAGATACTGCTGTTGGTGCTGGGCAGAGCACAGTGAAGTTTGGCCCTGATACCAGCTCTTCTGCTGGAGGCTCATCAGGTTGTTCTTCCTCAGCAGAAAAGTCTGTCAAATCCCCTGTCTCCACAACTGGTGTCTGGGGATAGAAGTTCACCATCTCCTGTCCGTGGAACCCAGAAGATGCTATCGGTGCTGGGCAGAGGTTAGCAGAGCTCTGCCCTGTTGTCAGCACTTCAGCTTTGGTGATGGCAATCTCCAGATTTTCCACTGCCGATTCTCTGGCATGCTACTAGACAGGCACATTCCTCCATCCAAGTTCATCCCATGCAGAAACAGGATCGTCAAAGTCAGTTAGCACTTGCTGCATCTGCCATAAGACCTACACGTCCATAGCTGCGGGGGCAGGTGGGAAAAGCACACTGTTACTATGCCACCTTGCCGACTCTTCAGCCAGGATTTCAGAGTTCTCAACTGGTATTTCCTGATAGTCCCAGGCAAAGGGAGCCCCACCGGGCTGCTGAGCAGAGTCTAGCAGCTGTCTGTAGGCAATCTCCAGCTCCCATTCAGGAACGGCCAGAAACTCCAAATCTTCCTGTGCCCAGAGCACTTCCGAGACATTCAGTCTTTGCTCTCTGTGCTCCATTATTTCCTCCGAATGCCACTCCAGATCACTCCCAAAGTCAGGGTCCCTGGACAGCCTCCAGTACAACAATTCTAAACCATCGTAGTCAAAGCCTTCCTTGAGGCTGTCATCCGCTGTCCACGGGCACACTTGGGCTACATACCACTGGAGGGCTCTGTAGCTCTCGTTCAACTGCATTTCTGCCCGGATCAGCCTGCTTAACTCAGCTGTGCACTCCTGGTTCAGTTGTTCCCCTAATAACAGCATTCGTACTTCATACTGCGACCAGTACCTTACATGGATGGAGGGGAGAACATTTCCCTGGTGTCGCTGCTCACGGGCTAGCGCTTCCTTCCAGAGTTGTAGGCAGACAGAATCATACCATCCCAGCAGGACCTGCACCGATACTGGTCCTCTGTGCTGTATCCGCATCTCTTGCAACCTCCTTTCCTCTTCCATGACGACGTATCTGTACCTCTCCTCTCCTGCTATCCGGACCTTGGATCCAGGTGATGGTTTGGATGTGTTCACGATCCCAGCGCTGCAAGCCAATTGTGACAGACCCCCGTACTCAAGATGTCCACCGTAAATGCTTCCTCTGTTTGCTACCACACAATCCAAGACCCCTTAGCTTTCCCATTCACTAGTCGTAGCTCAGTGTAGGGTAAAACATCAGACCACACCAGTCTTGGAGTAAATCAGGAATAGCCTTTTATTTGAGATCTCACACAAATATATACAGCATGATGACAATACAAACTGTAACCAGAAACCTAATTAACATGAGCTAATTATCTAATACTTTAGGCAGCCTAGGTGACGCTGTGCTCTCCTGAGCATTATTATGATTAATCAGGATTTCACTATAGGTCAGACTGGTTGTCACCGAGCTTCACACAGTAGATTATACATTATTATAAGTATACCACAGGACACCTTCACACAATAGCAGGAGCTCCAGCAGGAGTCGGCCCTTCTCCTACATTGTACAGAGGCCAATGTGATCAGCTCTCTCAACAAACATGTTGAGTTCAGAATTAAACAAACCAAGAATAGTCTTTACATATATCCTGGGAGATATTGTCACGACTAGTACTTACCGAGGCCAAGATGCCGAGAGCAGCTCGCCCTTACGACCACGCGCACCCTGTCCCCCGGAAGTGATACAGGGAACAGGTGGCACGCAGAGGCACGGGCCACCAGCAGGTGAGATTTCCAGAAGGAACTGAAGGACTGTATACGGGGTGGTAGATTCTCAAGAACTGGCTGAAGATCCTAGTACGGAGCCGGAGGATCAGGTGCAGGATAAACAGAGAAGTCCGTGAAACAAGCCAGGGGTCAAAACCAGGTGAGCAGACAAGCAAATTCATTAGGCAGGCCAGAGGTCAAGCACAGGTAGGCAGATCAAAGCAAAGTCCGTTAGAGCAAGCCGAGGGTCAGATCGAGGAGAGAGGTATCGAAGTCAGGTACAATCCGGGTCAAGCAGGTGATCAGAAGAAGCAACACTGGAAACAGGAACTACGGGAGCTGACGACAAACCAGCAACCCGTCCAGGCGCTGGAGCCGTCTAAAGTAGTCCCACCACCATGCGTGCATCAGCGAGCGCCAAACGCCCACGGCGTGTGCTACTGTGCACCCGCACGAGCAACCGTGCGCACCCGGGGACCGTTGTGCACCCGCACGCGCCGCACCATCGGGCCACGTACGAGTGTGCGCCGAAGCGCCAGTCCACCGCTCATACGCGGAGGAGCCCGGCGAGCGGAGGCAGGAAAAGTCTTCTGACAGTGCCCCCCCCTAGGGGCAGACACTGGACGCCCAAGCTGGACATCAACTCTGGGTGCTCTTGGTGGAAGGCTTGAATAAAACCTGGAGCGTGCAGGTTCCTAGCAAGCTCCTAAGAATTGTCCTCCGGAGGGTACCCTCTCCAGTGGATCAGGTATTGAAGCTGCCTGCCCCTTTTTCTGCAGTTCAAAATGGACTCCACTTCAAACTCATTTTCCCCGTCCACAATAATTGGCGGGGGGGAAGTTCCCTTCTCCCGGGAAAAGAGCCGGACACAACAGGTTTCAGCAAAGATGCATGAAAGACAGGATGAATTCTGTAGGAGTTCGGTAATGCCAGTTCAAATGCCACGGGGTTAATCATTCTTTTAATTTGAAAAGGCCCGATGAACCTAGGTCCAAGTTTCTGTGATGGCAGAGGTAATTTAAGATTTATAGTTGACAACCAGACCTCCTCACCCACATTGAAAATTGGATTCCCCCTCCTCCCTCGATCATACTGTTTCTTATAGTTATCTTGAGCTTTCTGTAACATATCCTGGATCCTTTGAAAGTTAAATTGTGGGGAAGTTATCCGGTCTTGGACAGCAGGAACAGACATCTCAGGGATGTTATTAGAGAGGAAAGTAGGGTGAAACCCAAAGTTTGCCCAAAAGGGTGTTTGGTTCGTAGCCGAATGAATAGAGTTATTATAGGCGAATTCGGCTTACGGGAGGAGCCTTGCCCAATCGTTCTGAGAGCCAGAACAGAAACAATGGAGGTATTGCTCCAGGGTTTGATTTGTCCTCTCCGTCTGGCCGTTGCTCTGAGGATGGTACGCTGAAGAGAGGCAAACTTTAATATCTAAGGTTTTACAGAGTTCTTTCCAGAATGTAGAAGTAAATTGCACGCCCCTGTCTGACACAATACTTTTAGGCACACCATGGAGTCTGATTATTTCTTTAAAAACAATGTTGGCTGTGTCCGAGGCAGAAGGAGTGCCCATCATAGGCAAAAAATGAGCCTTCTTGAAGAGACGGTCGACAACAACAAAAATGGTAGTGAAACCTTCTGAGGCAGGTAAGTCCACAATGAAATCCATGGACACGTCAACCCATGGTCATTCTAGGATGGGCAAGGGCTTGAGCAACCCCCAAGACTTGGTGTTTTGACCCGTGTTACGCTGGCAAAGGAGGCAGGAAGAGACGTAATCCTTACAATCCTGTCTCCACCCGGGCCACCAGAAAGAACGGGAGATCAATTCAGTCATTTTCCTTGTCCCGAAGTAACCTGCCAACTTGTGGTCATGACATGTCTTGAGAGCCAAAGGCCGTGTTTCACGTGGTACAAAAATTTTTACCCGGACCCAGAATAGATCATCATGTTTCTCCAGGGTACGTATCTCTGATTCGGAGCAGTGACCGGATGAAGACTTGATGGAGGTTATTAAGTATTTTTGGGTAAGACCAAGGAAATTTTGTGAAGAGAGGATGGTACTGGGTTCAGTTGTTTGAGGGTCTGCAGAGAACATCCTGGAAAGTGCGTCTGCCTTTCCATTCTTTGAGCCTGGTCTGTAAGATATGTGAAAGTTAAAACGGGGAAAAAAAGAGGGCCCACCGTGCTTGTCTAGGTTTTAGGCGTTTCGCTGTCCGGAGGTATTCTAAATTTTTGTGATCCGTAAAGATCATAACTGGGTGAAGTGCACCTTCCAGTAAATATCTCCACTCCTCTAGGGCAAATTTAATAGCCAGCAGCTCCCTATCACCCACGTCATAATTGAGTTCTGGCGGGCTGAGCTTCCGAGATGCGAAGGCTACGGGGTGTAGAATGGCTTTGGGCCCATTTCGTTGAGAGAGAATGGCCCCTGTCGCGATTTTTGATGCGTCTACCTCCAATACAAATGGTCGAGTTGGGTCAGGATGGTGGAGAATTGGTGCGGAACTGAATAAGGCTTTCAACTTGATAAAAGCTTCTTGTGCTGCTTGGGACCACTGAAAAGGACTGTGCTGATGCATCAACTGGGTAATAGGTGCCACAATAGAACAGAATCCGACAATAAATCTCCTGTAGAAATTGGCGAATCCTATAAAACGTTGCACCCCTTTTTTATCAGATGGAGCCGGCCATTCTTGGATTGCTTGAATCTTTTGTGGGTTCATTGCAACCCCGTTAGTTGAAATAATGAATCCAAGAAATTGCACAACCGATTTCTCGAACTCACACTTTTCGGCTTTCAGGTACAACTTATGCTGTCTAAGTATGGTGAGAACTTTCTTTACATGCCCTCGGTGTAGGTCAATAGTGGGGGAGAAGATAAGAATATCGTCCAGGTAGACAACTAGGAAGTCGCCAAGGTATTCTCGGAATATATCGTTCACCAGATGTTGAAAGGTGGCCGGGGCGTTGCAGAGCCCAAACGGCATCACCAGATATTCAAAATGTCCAAACCTGGACCTGAAAGCCGTCTTCCACTCATCCCCAGCCCGGATCCTGATGAGATTATAGGTACCTCTGAGATCCAGCTTAGAGAAAATTCGGGCTGATCGGAATCGTTGAAATAACTCAGGGATGAGCGGCAGCGGGTATCTGTTTTTGATGGTTATAATATTTAACTGTCTGTAGTCCACACATGGCCTTAGGGACCCATCTTTCTTTCCTACAAAAAAGATGCCAGCCCCGGCAGGTGAAGAAGAGGGACGAATGAAGCCTTTCTCAAGGTTTTCGTCAATATACTGCTTGAGGGCTTTTAGCTCAGTTTCTGATAATGGGAATATATGGCCGAACAGAACCTCTGAACCAGGCAGGAAATCAATCGGGCAGTCATATGGCCGATGTGGTGGTAAACAGTCGGCCATCTGTTTGTCAAACACATCCTGAAACTCGAGGTATATGGGAGGAACATGTTGGAGGTTGTCAGGCGTGATTGTGACTGTTGCGCAGACCCTAGGAGCTGTGGGAAGGCAGTGCCGGGAAAAATACTGAGATGAGAAAGAGACTGACTTGGTACTCCACTTAATCTGACGGTCATGTGCCTGAAGCCAGGGCAGGCCAAGAATAATAGGAAAGATTGGAGAATGGATGAGATCCAGTTGTAGAAATTCTTGATGGCCAGAATCCGTGGTAATGAGAATGGGTTGAGTCTCCTGGGTGATGGGTCCTGAGCGGGGGGGAGCGACCCGTCTGCCAGGTGTATCTGTAAACCTTGTGCCTTGGTTTGAAGGGGAATGTGCAGACTGTGGGCCAGGGTAATGTCTAGAAAACAGCTGCAAGCTCCTGAATTAATTATGGCCGGTAGGCGAGTTTCCCCTTCCGTTAGCTGTAAGGAGACAAACAAAATCACATAAGTCTTAGGAACAGTGCTGACTTGATAGTTCACCAAGTTTTGCGGATAGGACTTACTGGGTCTTATTGGGCAGCTGCGCAGGAAGTGTCGGGCACCTCCGCAGTATAGGCACAAGTTGGATTGCCATCTGCATTGCCTTTCCTCAGAGGTCAGCGGAGCACGGACAAAACCGAGCTGCATAGGCTCGACCTCAGGTGTTGGTGTTGCGGCTGCAGTTGGAGATGACACATGAGTTGGAATGGGCCTGGATGACGTCCAGGCTGGACATGGCCCCTGAAAACGCTCTGAGCGTCGCTCACGCAAGCGCCTATCTAGCTTGGTGGCTGCTTGAATTAACTCCTCCAAAGAAGCTGGGGTCTCCATCCGGGCCAATTCGTCCTTAAGAAGTTCAGACAGACCTTGACGGTACTGGTATCTTAGGGCAGGTTCATTCCAGCCTGTATCAGCCGCCCATTTATGGAACTCCACTGTATAGTCCTCTATTGGTCTTCTTCCTTGTGACAGACTGTGTAGAGTGCGCTGTGGGTCGTCATAGAGTTGGGACATACTCTCAAAAAAGGTATCGATTGTATTCAGCAGCGGACTTCTTTGTTCCATCAAGCTGTGGGCCCAGGCTTGAGGTTCCTCGGTCAGCAATGAGATCACAAAACCCACCTTTACGATCTCTGACGAAAAAGTTCTGGGTTGAAGGGCAAAATAAAGGGAACAGGCGTTTTTAAAGGCCCTATATTTCTTGCGGTCCCCTGAAAAATGCTCCGGTGTAGGAACCCTGGGCTCTGTGAGTGCCATTACTACAGTTGGATTGGTGGTAGCCTGAGAAGAGGGACCCCCACTGATGGGTGCGGGAGCTACGGCTGTAGGTGGAGGTGATCCCGTGAGTTGCTGTAGATGGTTGTTAATCTGCGTATATCCTTCTTGCAACTTTTGAACGGAGTCAGCCAGAGCTGAGACCTGCTGGCACAAGATCTCCAGAGGGGAGCGCGCTCTGTCGGCCTCGGACATCTGGCTGGTTTGTACTGTCACGACTAGTACTTACCGAGGCCAAGATGCCGAGAGCGGCTCGCCCTTACGACCACGCGCACCCTGTCCCCCGCAAGTGATACAGGGAACAGGTGGCACGCAGAGGCACGGGCCACCAGCAGGTGAGATTTCCAGAAGGAACTGAAGGACTGTATACAGGGTGGTAGATTCTCAAGAACTGGCTGGAGGTCCTAGTACGGAGCCGGAGGATCAGGTGCAGGATAAACAGAGAAGTCCGTGAAACAAGCCAGGGGTCAAAACCAGGTGAGCAGACAAGCAAATTCGTTAGGCAGGCCAGAGGTCAAGCACAGGTAGGCAGATCAAAGCAAAGTCCGTTTAAGCAAGCCGAGGGTCAGATCGAGGAGAGAGGTATCGAAGTCAGGTACAATCCGGGTCAAGCAGGTGATCAGAAGAAGCAACACTGGAAACAGGAACTACGGGAGCTGACGACAAACCAGCAACCCGTCCGGGCGCTGGAGCCATCTAAAGTAGTCCCACCACCGTGCGTGCATCGGCGTGCACCAAGCGCCCGCGGCATGTGCTACCGTGCACCCGCACGAGCAACTGCGCGCACCCAGGAACCGTTGTGCACGCCACATACGAGTGTGCGCCGAAGCGCCAGTCCACCGCGCTGGCAGTGCAGGAGCCCGGCGAGCGGAAGCAGGAAAAGCCCTCTGACAGATATTGTGGATAAATATTACTGTCCCATTTTAAGTAATCCAAGATTTATTTTCTCAGTCACTATTTCTAATATGGCACATACAGGGTTCCCAGAGTCTGTGTGTCTTGGGGGGACATAGACCTGAATCTAAAGTAACACCACCTCAAGGGTCCCCAGGCATACAGCTCACAAAGAGCACCTTTCCCCCAAATGTCAGGGCCCATAATAGGTAGGCAAGAGGCCAGCATTCAGTCCCCTCCAAAAGCCTCTGTCCCGTGTGAGTCTGTCAGAGTCCACTTAGACCAGATGGGTTTCATCCCTACATGAGAGGCGAGGGATAATACCAGCAAAGTGCTCAACCTCATTGATATAGCCTTGACGACTAAAACATAGTGCATCTTCTTCAGCACAGACGCTGAAAAAGCGTTTGACCGAGTCAACTGGACGTTTATGTCCGCAGTCCTTAAACATATTGGACTCGGTCATAAAATGCTGCACTGGATCTCGAGTATCTATTCTACACCAACAGCCCAGGTCAAAGCCAATGGGGTCCTCTCAGATACTTTTTACATCACCAATGGCACCAGACAGGGTTGTCCTCTCTCCCCGCTTCTCTTTGCCCTTTCCTTAGAACCTTTCTTATGCACTATATGCTCTAATCCTGATATATCAGGCATAACATTGGGTGATACACAATACAAGATCTCAGCCTACGCTGATGACCTCCTCTTTTCCATAACTAACTCCGTAGTGTCCCTGCCGAACCTACTCAGAGAATTTGGTAGATATGGTGCGTTATCTAACTTAAAGATCAACTTTGACAAGTCCACAGCAATGGTGCTCAACGTGCCAGCCAATAGACTAAAAATCTTACAAGCGCAATTCAACTTCAAATGGACAGATAGCGCCCTCAAATATCTGGGAACCTTTATTCCCAATGACTTGTCACGCACTTTTGACCTTAACCTTCCGCTTCTGCTGACTAAGACCCGTCTGTTATTAGAGGAGTGGAACAAAGGGCTGCACTCTTGGTTTGGCAGATGCAAACTCCTTAAGATGTGTATACTCCCGAAGTTTCTCTTCCTCTTTCAAGCACTGCCAATCAAGATTACACCACATTATTTCCAACAAGTGCACTCCCTTTTTATTAAATTCATCTGGGCACACTCGAAACCCCAATTATGCAGACGCTACCTAACCCTGCCCAAACATTACGGAGGTCTTGCTCTCTCTGACATGCGAAATTACTATTTAGCGGTTCATCTAGGGAGAATCATTGACTGGAACCATCACGGTAAGAACAAAATGTGGATGCAATTAGAGCAGGACCAGACTGAGGTTCCATTGAAAGGGGCTGTGTGGTGCTTTGACCAGTTGCCACCTACTTTAAAATCCCACCTGACGGTAGGCACTACACTCAGTGCAGGCTCGAAAATTATGCAGACAACCTCTCTCTCTACTAAAGATTCTCCTCTCTTCCCGATATTCCTCCTCTCTTCGAATTCAACTTCAAATGGACAGACAGCACCCTCAAATATCTGGGAACCCTTATTCCCAATGACTTGTCACGCACTTTTGACCTTAACCTTTCGCCTCTGCTGACTAAGACCCGTCTGTTATTAGAGGAGTGGAACAAAGGGCTGCACTCTTGGTTTGGCAGATGCAAACTCCTTAAGATGTGCATACTCCCAAAGTTTCTCTACCTCTTTCAAGCACTGCCAATCAAGATTACACCACATTATTTCCAACAAGTGCACTCCCTTTTTATTAAATTCATCTGGGCACACTCGAAACCCCAATTATGCAGACGCTACCTAACCCTGCCCAAACATTACGGAGGTCTTGCTCTCCCTGACATGCAAAATTACTATTTAGCGGTTCATCTAGGGAGAATCATTGACTGGAAACATCACGGTAAGAACAAAATGTGGATGCAATTAGAGCAGGACCAGACTGAGGTTCCATTGAAAGGGGCTGTGTGGTGCTTTGACCAGTTGCCACCTACTTTAAAATCCCACCTGACGGTAGGCACTACACTCAGTGCAGGCTCGAAAATTATGCAGACAACCTCTCTCTCTACTAAAGATTCTCCTCTCTTCCCGATATTGGGCAACCCAGCGTCCCCCGCAGGACTTGCACAATCAGACTATGGAGCGCTTTGTTCGGCGGGTATGGATCGCGCCTTACACTACGTAGAGGGGAGCCAATGGCCTTCCATTCAATCACTGATGAGCGACACCGGCCACTTTCGCCTCCAATTATGGAAGGTGATACGATTACATCATTTCCTACAATCGCTCCCTCACCCAGATTGGTTCAACCGGACACTGACGACTAGGGATGGGCTTTATGTTCAGGTCGAACATGAGTTCGACTCGAACATTGGCTGTTCGCCCGTTCGCCGAAAAGCAAACAATTTGGGGTGTTCGCGGCAAATTCGAAAGCCATGGAACACCCTTAAAAAATCTATGGGAGAAATCAAAAGTGCTCATTTTAAAGGCAAGTTATTGTCATAAAAAGTGTTTGGGGACCTGGGTCCTGCCCCAGGGGACATGGATCAATGCAAAAAAAAGTTTTTAAAATGGTTGTTTTTTCAGGAGCAGTGATTTTAATGATGCTTAAAGTGAAACAATAAAAGTGTAATATTCCTTTAAATTTCATACCTGGGGGGTGTCTATAGTATGCCTGTAAAGTGGCGCATGTTTCCCATGTTAAGAACAGTCCGAGTGCAAAATGACATTTCTAAAGGAAAAAAAAGTCATTTAAAAGTACTATCGCTAGCGCTGGCTATAATGAATTGTCGGTCCGGCAATACACATAAAAGTTCATTAATAAAAACGGCATGGAATTTCCCCACAGGGGAACCCCAAACCAAAATTAAAAAAAAAAAAAATGCGCGGGGTCCCCCCCTAAATTCCATACCAGGCCCTTCAGGTTTGGTACGGATTTTAAGGGGAACCCCGCGCCAAAATTTTTTAAAAAAATGGCGTGGGATCCACCCAAAAATCCATTACAGACCCTTATCCGAGCACGCAACCTGGCAGGCCGCAGGAAAAGAGGGGGGATGAGAGAGTGCCCCCCCTCCTGAACCGTACCAGGCCACATGCCCTCAACATTGGGAGGGTGCTTTGGGTTAGCGGCCCCCCCAAAGCACCTTGTCCCCATGTTGATGGGGAGAAGGGCCTCATCCCCACAACCCTTGTCTGGTGGTTGTGGGGGTTTGCGGGCGGGGGCTTATCGGAATCTGGAAGCCTCTTTTAACAAGGGGACCCCCAGATCCCGCCCCCCCTAAAGGAATTGTCAAAAACTGTCTCTTGTCTTTTTTAACATTTGTTACACTTTTTTTGTGAAATGGTAGGGGTACATTTGTACCCCATTACCAATTCACACGGGGGCGGGATCTGGGGGGTCTGGTATGGGTTTTGAGGGGGACACGCCGTTTTTAAAAAAAAATTTGGCGCAGGGTTCCCCTTAAAATCCATACCAGACCTGAAGGGCCTGGTATGGAATTTAGGGGGACCCCCACGCAATTTTTTTTATTTTGGTTCGGGGTTCCCCTGTGGGGAAATTCAATGCCGTTTTTATCAATGAACTTTTATGTGTATTGCCGGACCGACAATTCATTATAGCCGGCGCTAGCGATAGTACTTTTAAATGATTTTTTTTCCTTTAGAAATGTCATTTTGCACTTGGACTGTTTGTAACACGGGAAACATGCGCCACTTTACAGGCATAATATAGACACCCCCAGGTACGAAATTTAAAGGAATATAACACTTTTATTGTTTCACTTTAAGCATTATTAAAATCACTGCTCCCGAAAAAAACGGCCGTTTTTAAAACTTTTTTTTGCATTGATACATGTCCCCTGGGGCAGGTCCCCAAACACTTTTTATGACAATACCATGCAAATAAGCCTTTAAAATTAGCACTTTTGATTTTTCATGTTCGTGTCCCATAGACTTTAACCACTTCCCGTCGGCCGCACGCTGATGTACGTCGGCAGAATGGCATGACTGGGCAAATGGGCATGCCTGTAAGCCCCATTGAATTTCCCGCCGTGCCATTGCGTGCGTGCGCCGGGCAGGAGCTCCGTGAGTTGGGTCGTGGGTCCCGCGGACTCGATCGCCATGGGGATACCCGCGATCGCCTCACAGAAAGGTCGAACGGGGAGATGCTGATGTAAACAAGCATCTCCCAGTTCTGCCTAGTGACAGTGTCACTGATCTCTGCTCCCTGTCATCGGGAGCAGGGATCAGTGACAGCTAGCCCATCCCCCCTACAGTTAGAAAACACTCCCTAGTACTGACTTAACCCCTCCCCGCCCCCTAGTGGTTAACCCCTTCACTGCCAGTGTCATTTACACAGGAATCAGTGCATTTTTATAGCACTGATTGCTGTATAAATGACAATGGTCCCAAATATGTGTCAAAAATGTCCGATGTGTCCGCCATAATGTTGCAGTCACAATAAAAATCACTGATTGCCGCCATTACTAGTAAAAAAAAAAAATATGAATAAAAATGCCATAAAACTATCCCCTATTTTGTAAACACTATAATTTTTGCGCAAACCAATCAAACGCTTATTGCGATTTTTTTTACCAAAAATATGTAGAAGAATACGTATCGGCCTAAACTGAGGAAAAAAATGTTTAACAATTTTTTGGGGATATTTATTATAGCAAAAAGTAAAAAATAATATTTTTTTTCAAAATTGTCGCTATTTTTTTGTTTATAGCGCAAAAAATAAAAACCACAGAGGTGATCAAATACCACCAAAAGAAAGCTCTATTTGTGGGAAAAAAACCGGACGTCAATTTTGTTTGGGAGCCACGTCGCACGATCGCGCAATTGTCAGTTAAAGCGATGCAGTGCCGAATCGCAAAAAGTGCTCTGGTCAGGAAGGGGGTAAATTCTTCCGGGGCTGATGTGGTTAACGGTGTTCCCATGTTTGAACAAAGTTTTTGCCTGTTTGCATGTTCTGGATGCAAACCAAATGGGGGGGGGGTGTTCAGCTCATCCCTACTGATGACCTTTGAGGACTACTGTAAGGATGAGGGTACTCTACCCCATGTACTTTCTAAAACCTATTCCTTACTTAACTCCCCATCAGAACAACCTAACTTGTCGTTCTTACGAAAGTGGGAACTTGACTTACAACGCTCCTTCACAGACATCCAAAAACAAACTATAATCAGGTGCGCCCTAAAAACGTCTATCTGCACGAAAATCCAAGAATCTAACTATAATATTTTGACTTGATGGTACTATACTCCTCAGGTATTACACAAATATTTCCCGACCACCAATGATAGATGCTGGAGATGTCAGACGGACAGAGGGACACTCCTCCACATCCTCTGGTCCTGCCCTAAGTTGCAACATTTCTGGATGACGAAGCAAACGGTTACCCAGAAATTTACAGCACACACAATCCCTAATGATCCAGATTTCCTTTTGCCCACGATCCCAGCAAAAAGCTACCAAAAATCGATTGTGCGGCACTTATTGAACGCAGCCAAATCCTGCATCCCCCTTATGTGGAAAAATAGCACACCACCATCTGCCGGGATGAAGCTGAGTGGAGGAAATAAAAAAATTGGAAGACTTGGTCCTTACAGCGCAGAATAAACAGGAAAAACATTCTAAGGCATGGAGGTTATGGAATATGTTTATTCTATCCGCTGAAGGTGTGTCCCTGTTGGGGTCATGAGAAATGACTCACTACGACATCTACTAAGAGGGGCGACGAGTCTACCACCTCCGGGTCCACTCTCTCTCTCTCATCCATTCTTTCCCCATCCCCCCCCCTTTCCTTTTTCTTTCTTTCATTTTCTCCTTTTCCTTTGTTTTTTGATTTTTCTTCTCTCTTTCTCTCTTTTTCCAGAATTATTACTGTCTGGGACTCAGACAGTTCATTTGGAGCCTACAATCGTGGGAAGATAGTAGCCTTACCCTCTTTAGGATTTAAAATACCAGTGTTATGAGTTACACAACGTTATAGATAATGACATCGCAGTTCACACTGATATTACTGACCGATATATGTCCACTTAACACATAAGACCTGCTGTTCTCAAAATAATTTCTTAGGTATCTTTTTGGTTTTGGTTGCCACTGAACTATACTTTGTCTTTTTTGAAAACCAATAAAAAAAGATCATATTTGAAAAAAAAAAAAAGAAGAGCATATATGCCAAAGCATGGGGGGCAGGGGTGGAGGGGCGATTTGCCCCTAACATTTTTTTGGCACAGATTGTTGTTATATTGAGTTAATGTTTTATTGTTACCATTGTTTGCTTTTTAGGTATGCCATTCAGCTGCAGCACTAATTTATCTATCTTGACAGCAACAGTGTTTGCTCTCACAATAGGTAAATCAGCGACTCCAGCGCTGTAGGAGGTGATTTCACCACCACGGGCATGTATGCCCACAGGCTGCATTAAAAAAGGACATTACAATATATGCCCAACAAGGACCAGTGACGTACTGGTATTGAGTAGATATGAGTGGTTATACCGGAATGATGCCTGCAGGTTTAGGTATCATCTTGGCATCGTTCTTTTCAGCCGGCGGTTGGCTTTCATGTAAAAGCAATCCTAGTGGCTAATTATCCGCTAGACTGCTTTTACAAGCAGTGGAAGGGAACATCCCTCCTCCTGCCATCTTCCATGGTTTTCCTGGGCTCTCCTGTCCCACTGGGGAACCCGAGAATGCAGTTGGTGGTTCCGCCATCTGACCATAGAGCTAATCGAAGACTAGATCAGCTCCAATCATCTCTATGGCCTAAGAAACTGGAAGCTATGAGCATTTCATGACTGGTTTCGCCGGATATAAACAGCGCCATTGGGAAATTGGAAAAGCATCTAATCACACCGATATTGTCTAATAGACCCCATTTAAAAAAAAAAACAAAAAAAAAAAAAACTACCTATTGCTATCATAGGGGATGTGCACATTCCCTGTGATAACAATAAAAATGACAAAAAAAAATAAATAAATCAAAGGACATCAGGCGATAGGGAGAGTATCCTGTGGCATCACTTGTAATACTGTTGTAAGCGTGTACTTTGGTCGCTATATGCTTGCTCCAGTGTGGCTTTTGCTCGGAGGTTAGGGTTCCCAGCATGTTTAAGAGATTTCGGTTGAACCTCTCGGGTTGAGGATCTCCCTGAGAATAGTAAGGGGTAGTTCTAGATTTCTTGATAACCAACAAATTTAGGAGTCTCTTAATGAGGCTACTCTCAAAGTCTCTTCCTTGATCTGAGTGAATGCGCTGGGGTAGGCCATAATGGACAAATAATTTTTCTACTAGGATCTTGGCCACCGTGGATGCCTGTTGATCTCTTGTGGGAAATGCCTGGGTGTAACGGGTGAAGTGATCAGTTATCTCCAGGATATTTCCCTGCCCACTCAGATCAGACTCCAAGTACAGAAAATCAATGCACACCAGATCCAATGGTCCTTGACTCTGGAGCTGGCCCATTGGGGCGGCTCGTTGAGGCAAAGTCTTTCTTTGAATACATCTGAGGCAAGAGTGGCAATAACTCTCGACTTCAGCCCGCATGCAGGGCCAATAGAATCTGTCCCTCACCAGTTGAAAAGTCCTCTCGGACCCTAGATGGCCATGATGATCATGTAAAGCAGTTAACACCTTCTCCCTGTGTTTCTCTGGTAGGAACAACTGCCATTTCTCTTCAGGATCTTCAGAGGGGCCCCTTCGGTAGACCACCCCTTGTTGCAGCTGCAACCAATCCCACTCTTTGTGTAGCAATCAGGCGTTCTTCTGAGAGTTAGTGAGAAGTAGGTCAGGGCATTGACTCTCCAAAGCCTTTAATTTTTTTTTTTTTTTTTTAGGATACAGGGAGTGTTGTCACCTATCCTTTTTTTTTTTTTTGTTTCATAAATTTTTTATTGATGAAAGATAAAATGTACAAAACAGGTAATGGTATTTCTCCAAGGTGTACAGAGATACATCGTCAAGTTCCAGGTTTCGTACATTTAACAGGCAGATGTAGTGATACATATAATAACGTTGAATGTAAAATAACATTTGGGTGTGTGAAAGCGTCAATATGCAAACAATTAAGACATTTAAAACATTCATAAGTAAATATTTGAGGTGTCCAGTCACCTTAGACAGTTGTTAGCCACTCTAGAAACATTGAAGTCAGCAATTGAAATCTAAAATATCCCATGTCGTGATGGTGGTGTGGAATTCAAAAGAGGAGCGTGGGATAAGGACCTTTAACCATACCTCTCCCCATCCCAGTACCCCAACGGGAGCACACTGTACTGGGGGGGAGGGTCAGAGAGACCAAATATATGGTGGTAGTGAGAAAATTCTTCTACGTAGATTATTGTTTCTTAGAGGTCTTATAGTGTATGTGGTGTATTTGATATCAGAAGATGTGGGGCGTATATAGGATAGGGGGAGAGATGTTGGAGTAAATATGCTCTACTTTGTATATATTTAATATGATGGGGTGGAGACCAACTCGGGTGGGTATGTGAGCACAAGGGTGGGAGTACGGGTGGAGATGGATGGCGGACGCTCCTACTTCGGTCCCCGACTAGCACCTGTTATGAAGATCCACGTGGTGCCAAGGATGTTCCGGTTTGTGGTTCAGTAAGTAGTGTGTGAAATTCAATCGAATTACGAAAATGTGTCCAACAAGCCCAGGTATGACTGTATTTCGTGGGGTTATCTTTTGCTTGATGTATTAAGTCTTCCATGACTGCTATTTTTTCCACACGTTTTAACCAATCTGATAAGGTGGGAGGGTTAGTGTCCCTCCATCGTAACGGAATACATTGTTTGGCCGCATTTATGAAGTGAAGCATTAAAGATTTCCTATAAGTGGATTGATGAAGTGAGGTGTGGTGTAGTATTTTATTTATTTTTTATTTATTTATTTCAGGTACTTATATAGCGCCGTCAATTTACGCAGCGCTTTACATATACATTGTACATTCACATCAGTCCCTACCCTCAAGGAGCTTACAATCTACGGTCCCTAACTCACATTCATACATACTAGGGACAATTTAGACAGGATCCAATTAACCTACCAGCATGTCTTTGGAGTGTGGGAGGAAACCGGAGTACCCGGAGGAAACCCACGCAGGCACAGGGAGAACATGCAAACTCCAGGCAGGTAGTGTTGTGGGTGGGATTCGAACCAGCGACCCTTCTTACTGCTAGGTGTAGTAAATATTGGGCTGGTGTAAAGTCTAGAGTATAAGTAGTGATTCGAGTGATCATGTTGTGTACCTTTTCCCAGAATGGCTTTATGAGTGTACAATCCCACCATATATGGAGAAGAGAGCCCGCTCCAGAGTTACATCTCCAGCACAAAGGAGAAACAGTTGCATGAAACATATGAATGCGATCAGGGGTGCGATACCATCTAGAGTATAATTTGTAATTGGTTTCTTGTGCTGAGACATTAACAGAGCCTTTATGGATATGAGAATAGATATTTTCCCAGTCTTCCAAAGATAAGTCCAGGTTGAGCTCTCTTTCCCATTTCTGGTTAACTGCGGTAGATGTGAGGTTAGTTTCACCGAAAAGCAAGGAGTACACAGTTGAGATTAAGTGGTGTTGAGGATTTGTGTCGGAGTATAGTGCTTCAAGGGGAGTCATATCTCTGCCCCATTGAGAGATGGGATTGGAACTGTTGAGAAAGTGTCTGATTTGTAAGTACGTGAAGAAGGGAATGTTTCCAGTCTGGAGTTTAGTGGGAAGATCGGTGTACGGGATAATTGACCCATTATGAAAAAGGTGATGTGCTCTCAATGTAGATATCATGGAGACCAAACTCGAGTTATTTTCTGGAAGGCCAGGAGGAAAGGCGGGGTTGCCAGTTAGGGGGGTCAATGGCCCTGGAGATGGAGTCATTTTAAGAGAAGAACAAGTGTTCCTGAAGCAGTTCAATGTAGGTCCCGTTAGTGGATGCGATAAGTGTTCTTTAGGGGTTGCTTTGGTGTCAATCCATGGCGAGTGGGAGAGGGGAGTTTGGGCACAGGAATCTTCAATTTTGATCCAATCTTTAGAGTGGGAATGTATGTGCCAATCTATTAGTCTGGTGATATGACAAGCATTATAGTATTTATGAATATCAGGTAAGCCTAGTCCACCTTTAAGCTTGGGGAGGACCATCCTGCTCCAACTGAGTCTTGGAGGTTTATGGGCCCATATAAAGTTCCTGCATATTCTTTTATAGATTGTAAAAAATTTTGAAGGAAGTTTGATCGGTATTGTTTGTAAGACATAAAGTATTCGGGGTAGGATGTTCATTTTTAAGATGGAAATTCTTCCAAATCAGGAAAATTGAGCTGAGGACCATTTCGTAAGGTCCTTCTGTATAGTTCGAAGAATGGGAGAGTAGTTTCTTTCGTATAGTTCAGTAAGTTTAGATGGTATTTGAATGCCAAGATATGTAAGGGCGTGTGGTTCCCATTTGAATGGAAAGTTAGTTTGGCATTGAGAAACTATCTGTGACGGGAGGGAGATGTTTAGTGCTTTGGATTTCGTAAAGTTTATTTTCAAGTTAGATAATTTGCGGAAGAAGGTGAAATCTTGTAATAGGTTTGGAATGGTGATTAACGGGTTGGAAAGAAAAAGAAGTATGTCGTCAGCATATGCTGCTAGTTTGTAGTGTTTTTGTCTAATATCGATGCCCATGATATCCGGGTTGACTTTAAGTTTGTGTAGGAAAGGTTCTAATGAAAGAACAAAAAGAAGAGGGGATAAGGGACAACCTTGCCGGGTTCCATTCGACACTGGGAAGGCGTTCGACAGGTGGCCATTAACCCTTATTCTGGCTGTGGGGGACGTATATAGAGCCATAATTAATTGGGTGAAGTGTGCTGGGAATCCCATTGCCTGTAGAACTGCTATCATGTAGTCCCATGCCACCCTGTCGAACGCCTTTTCCGCGTCAAGGGACAGAAAAAAACCTTGGTTGGGTGAAGTGGAGAGCCAATGGTGAATGTTGATTGCTTTTATGGTATTATCCCTTGCTTCCCTCCCAGGGATAAAGCCAACTTGATCTAATGAGATCAGTTTGGGGAGTAAAGGGAGCATTCGGTTGGCAAGGATTTTGGCATAAATTTTCATGTCAACATTGATAAGGGAAATGGGTCTATAATTAGTCACTAAAGTTTCATCTTTACCTGGTTTGGGAATGAGCGTGATGTGAGCTTCTAATAGATCCGTATTTACTGAAGAGGACGAGGAGAGGTCATTGAAAATCTTAGTTAGTTGAGGGGTAAGTATATCCTGGAAAGTTTTATAGTAACTCACGGTCAGGCCGTCAGGGCCAGGGCTTTTACCTGTTTTAATTTGTTTCAACACTGATATAATTTCGTCTGTTGTAATGGGAGTAGAAAGATTTGCTGCATCCTCAGACGAAATAGAAGATGGGCAAAAATTATTCAGAAAGTCTGAGATCGTCGCTTGTCTTTCAGGAGCATTGCCCAGTTCGGTGGAGGAAGGTAAGTTGTAAAGAGCAGAAAAATATTGAACAAATTGGTCGGCAATAGCTTCGGGAGAGACAAGAGAAGTGCCAGACGAGTTTTTAATAGCGTGTATGGTATTCATTGCTTTTCGGGATTGTAATGCTCTGGCCAGCAATTTTCCGGATTTGTTGCCAAATTCATAGAATAGTTTTTGTGTTAAGACATATTTGCGTTTTAAGGATCTACCGAGTTCTTCTAGGAGTCCTTCTCTAGCTTTGATCAGTTCAACAAGGGATTTTGTGGCTAATGAGAGCTTGTGAGCTTGTTCCAGCGAGAGGATTTTTTCAGATAGTGTGGTAATGCGATCACGTTTGAGTTTACGTCTGTGTGCAGTCAGGGATATGATTTCTCCACATATTACGCATTTGTGCGCTGCCCATATGCTGGATTGTTTTGAGTCCTTTGAGGTGTTTTCCGAAAAATAATGTTTGAGTCGTGTGTTAAGTTTGGTAGTGGTGTCTATGTCTGTCAGGATGGAATTATCTAGATGCCAAATCATTTTGTGGGATCTAGTTGCTGGTATATCTAGAGTGATGGATATTGGGTTATGGTCCGATAACACCATAGGATTGATGGAGGCCTTTGAAAGGAGAGATAAGTCTGATTGGGA
Source organism: Lithobates septentrionalis (assembly GCA_037952835.1). Lineage (NCBI taxonomy): Eukaryota > Metazoa > Chordata > Amphibia > Anura > Ranidae > Lithobates > Lithobates septentrionalis. The sequence goes on along the minus strand of JBBDGP010000670.1, from coordinate 192,804 downwards.
TATGAAAAAGTGGTCAATTCTTGTGTATTTATTGTGAGGTGTGGAGTAAAACGTGAAGTCTCTCTCAGTCGGGTGTAGTGTTCGCCAGGCGTCGTGAAGGGTCAGATCTCTAAGGTGTTTTTTAATGGCCCGAAGAGCTCTGTAAGGCATAGAGGATGTGCCTGTGGAAGTATCTTGTGATGGAGAGAGTGCTACGTTAAAATCCCCACCCATAACAAGAATGCCGGAATAAAATTCAGTCAGTAGTTGTAGGGTTTCGCGAAAGAATAGAACTTGCTTCGTATTAGGAGCGTATAGGTTTGCTAACGTTATGGGTTTGTTGTGAAGAGTCCCTTTGAGAAAAATAAATCTATCTTTAACGTCTCGTTTAACTTCTGAAATTTGTAGAGGACAGTTTTTTGCTATTAATATAGCCACCCCTTTTGATTTAGAGTCATCATTAGTGGCATGATATACCGTGGGGTAGTGTATATTGTGTAGTTTCTGAATGTTGTCTGAGCGAAAATGCGTTTCTTGTATGAAGGCAATCTGCGTTTTGTTTTGTCTTAAGGTGTGTAGCAGTTGCGATCTTTTTGCTGGCACATTAAGCCCACGCATGTTTATGGAGCATAGTTTTACCTGTGAAACATGAGTTGTTCTAGTACCAGTCTTTGTGTCGCGTGTAGGAGCGTCCGCCATCCTTGGAGCTGAAAAGGATCTTAGTTGTAACTGGTAAAGTAAAGTAGGGGATAAAAATCGTATGTAAAGTTGGTGTCTGTTCGGGATGTAAAAGGATGGGGAAGAAAGGGTGGGGTGTATTTAAGTATCTTCCCCTGTTAGGAGAGGAAGATAGGGTACAGTGTGACGTCAGGGGAATCAGCCTGGGATTAAGAACCAGACTGCTCCACTGCACCGTGTGGGGGTCGGGTAGAACTGAGCAGAGAGGATAGAGTCTCAAGTGAGCTAGCCACCGTTACCAGTCGTAGTATCATATGAGTGGAGGTTGGCAAATATGAGGCATAGGAGGAGATGGGGCAATGGGAAGTTAGACATGAGAAGGATTAACAGGAGATTATATGATAAGCAAGGAATTCACCAGAACATGAGAGAGGATAGTGGAGTGTGAAGACGAGGTTGAATTCAAGTGCGTCAATTATTGCACATGGGAGCGGAGGGGGTCACGTATTTAGTGTGTGTGTATCAGTAGTAGTGTGCGTAAGTTATATCTAGTAAGTGAATATGTTTACGGGAATAGTATAATGTGAACCAGGCTTCTTGAGTATTGGAGTGAAGGAATAGTATAGTTCAGGAAAACGAAAAAATGCAAAAGTGAAACAGTATATAACACAATTCAAAACTTATACCATACATTCCTCAAGTTGATGTAGTCGGAGATGTTTGTCACAAAGAATCTGTATCTTTCAAAGACTCCAAAAAGGAGTTGAGCACCGTATATTGCGTAAGCAATGCAGCACATCTATCTTCCCTTCATCACCCCCCTCCCCCACCAGCCTATGTGATGTATGTGATATGTGATATATGTCCAAGCGACATACGTGGTATAGAAGAGTGGATAATAGTCAATTGTTTATAGCCATTACCTTATGTGTGGGGACAGGAGATTAAGGATTCCCTATCAGCTATTTAAGGAAGGAGTTTTAAACCCATTAATGGGTAATGGTGGGAGGGGGAGAAAAAAAATTTTCAGTTGATCGGAAAATATAAGCGTTAAGTGAGGTAGTTTCACCCTCATGGATACACCGCCTCCATGTTCATGCGGAATATATATAGCCCGCATATTGTGCAAGGGAATGAACTGTGGTCGCATGTGGTAACTAATACAAAAGCGTATCAGGCAAAAGTCTAAACAGGGGAAGAGAGGTAGTAAAGCTGGCATCCATAGTAGCCAAGTCCCTCATCAATGTGTCAACATCAAGAGGTTCCCTTGAGGTGTTGTGTTAGGGTGGTCTATACATAAAGTAAAATGTCAGGTTCGGGCATTTGGAGCGGTTAGTGGAGAGAGGGGATAGATATATATCTTCTGTAATAAAATCGTAAGACTTGTGTTCAGACGTAGACTAAACAGAAGTGATCTCCTATTGCTGCATAAGTGGAGTGCATTTAGCATACTCACAATGTAATTGTGTGGGGCGTACTGGGATACCTAGTGCTTGGCCATAGTGGGGGCACATCTTCCCATCATTGTGTACAATATATTAAACAGTGCAATATGGAACAAATCTGTAGAACACAGCTAGTCATACGTTACCCAGATTGATAATTGTTAGTATGGTTAGTAATACTGTAGTTCAGCTAGGATCATGTCAGAGACAGTGTTCAGGGATAGGAGGCAAGGTGGTAAGCAGTATGAGTATACAGCGATCCCGTCTGTAAAGGCAGAGTATCTATGACGGTGAGGATGTTGGTCCTGGTAAGCATGGTAGTGAACGGTGGAAGATCTATAATGTTGGGCGTAGATCACGGAGGTCATCAGTGGATTGGGCGACTTGATGTCCTTTGTTGAGAGGCTAGAGGGGGGGCGTGAGAGAGTGCTGCAGAGGTAGCATCGTGCACAGTGTCCAATGTTATTTTAGTGAGAGCATTCTCCTTCATCAAGTGACATGTTGCGACAGCGAGAGAGCGAATGTATGGATGTAAATCCAGAATAAAAGGTAGTTATTCACCAATAGATCTTGAACAAGGCTAAACACTGACGGGAACGGTGTCAGTAGGGTGCTGTTCAGTAATCTCTCCTGGTTCTCCGGGACCTCGGGGAATCCGAGGGGTAGGAACCAAGTGGAGGATCATGTTGCAGATTTCGCCTCCTGTATCCAGATGAAGATCTTCGTTAGTGGTTTCGTCCTTCCTGGGTTTCCATCGGTTCTGCCAGAGGTGTGGTTTTCTTTATCGCCGTGTGGCGGAATTCCGCATACCATTGTGGAACGTCCACTAGAGGGATATCCAGAGTGTCACAAAATGAACGTAGATCCTCCGGGACTTTTAGCAAGGCAGTGTGCCCCTGATGAGTAGCTGATAAGCAGAAAGGGAACTTCCAGCGATATTGGATTCCCTTTGTGCGCAGCACATCTAATAGTGGTTTGAGATCTCTGCGGTGCTGCAGTGTTATACTGGATAAGTCCTGAAAGATTTGGACTGAAGTTCCTGCATATTGCAACTGCCGCCTGAGTCTGGCTTGTCTGAGAATTTCTTCTTTTAGCCTATAGTCCACAATGCAGCATATGATATCTCTTGGAGGGTCTGTATCCCTACCCTTGGGGCGTAGAGCTCTGTGGATCCTTTCCATAGATATTTGAGTTTGAGGCGGCCTGTTGAGAAGATCATTGAATAGGCTAGTCACTGCCGATGAAATGTCTTCTGCTGAGACGGTCTCTGGTATACCTCTGATCCTAAGATTGTGGCGGCGGCCCCTATTGTCGAGGTCTTCAACGTGGCGCTGTATGTCTCTTAACTGGATGGTGTGGGTGTCGATCCGCCTGGTAGCTTTGCGAAGGACATGTTCATGCTGAGTTGTCGTCTGTTCTACGTCATGGACCCTGTCAGTCAGCTTGTGTATATCTATACGCAGCTCAGCAATTGCAGCTGATAGGGTATCTTTGATGCCCGCAGCTATGGACCGGAGATCATTGATGTTCAGATACGGCTGAGCGGGAGCTGTTCCAGCATCGATAGGCGGTGAGGTGTGAGTTTGAGATATAAGAAGGAGAAGGGGATCCGGTGGCTGTGATTCTGCGGGTTGCGGCGGTCTGTGGCGGGAGGATGCCAAATTGCCCCTTTGTGACCGGAACATCTCCGGGATATTGTGGCTGATTCCTCCTGGAAGCTCTCTCGGGGAGCGGGATCTTGAGGTGGAGGATTGTCTGGAGGCTGTTCCCATGGTAAAGAGCAGGTTAAGTCGTTAAAAAAAAAAAAAAAAGGGACCTCTGGTAGTGTGTTGCAGGACTGATAACGGTGGGAGCTGTTCCTTTACATGGCCATCTTCCATGTATAGTGGTATGTGGGTCAACTGGGTAAGAGGGAGAGTGAAAGAAAGGTTAGCTGAGGTGTTCCTGGATTGGCAAGATGGCCACCGTCATCCACAGGTGGGCCAGAGCCTCCTTCTTTCCTGGGTTGTGATCTGTGTATGAGGCAGGCTTTTACTGAATTTTTCTGCTCTCAGGGGCTGTGTATCTAGCACCTACCTTCCGGAGGTGTCTGTAGTGGCAAGGGCCGGATTAGTGATCGCTCGTATCGCCGATTGCGGTACTCGAGCCCGGGGATCCTGGAGGTTTTACAGGCCGCAAGATGGGGGCGGGCCGCGAGCGTTCGGAGCTGATTGCTCAGTTTTATAGGCTTTCACAGTGCCTGTACTCCGCCCGATCCTCCCCCGCAACGGCAGCAGAAGATGTGGGGTATTCTGCTTCCCTGGGTTCGGCCGATCACCGCACTGGAGCCTGGGGATGTTGAGGGCCTGTAGGCCGCAAGATGGCGGCGAGTCTCTGGCGGAAAGAAGCCGGCCGCAGTCTGATCGGCTAGGCAGATTTTGAAATTTCCCCAGAGCTAGGTATGTCAGATGCCTAGTAATGGTTTGGTGAAGTTTTGAGGCTCACCAAGGTTTAAAATGCGCAGGATGGCGTTGGATTGCAGATGTCTCTGCGGAGCTAACAAGCAACACGTCCTATCACTGCAGAGTCCGGACACGCCCCCCAAAGCCTTTAATATGTCAAACTACAGAGGGGATATTCCAGCTGGTCCCTATGCAGGTCCTTTTTTGAAAGTTTTGGCAGACCTTCATCCCCAACTTGAGTGATGATACAATAGCATCTGGGCACCCCAGCAGCTGATACTCCAATTTTTGCAGCCCTGGCCACACCCCTTGCTTGCTGTTCTGCTCTTCACAAAGGGCTCTCACTCCTTCAGAGGTGAGCTGGGTCCACTCTTCTTAGGAGCAGTGGGGCCTTCTTGACAAAGCATCTGAATCCTTGTTCCCAACCCCCGGCAGGTACTTCAGACTGAAGGTGAAACCAGATAGGGCGGCCAACCATCTATGGCCCATGGCATCCAGCTTGGCAGTAGTGAGTAAATATGTGAGAGGATTGTTGTCTGTCTTGATTATGAATTTCGCTCCATATAGGTAATATCTCAGTTTGTCTACTACGGCCCACTTTAAGGCCAGAAACTCGAGCTTGTGGGTGGGGTAATTCTTCTCAGTAGGTGCTAAACTCTGACTCACATAGGCAACAGGCCTTAAGTGTCCATCATGTTCTTGGTACAGCACTCCGCCCAGCCCATCTCGGCTGGCATCTACATGCAATTTGTAGGGTTTGGCTGGATCTGCGTAGGCCAAGACTGGAGCAGTTGTAAGGCTCCACTTCAACTGCCTGAAAGCTTCTTCACACTGAGGGGTCCACTGTTCTTGCATGGACTCTTTGGGCTTCCTGGCCCCTCCTGCTGGTTTTACAGGCTTGGCTGAGTCCGGATCATCGTCCTCCTCATTCTTCAATAGCTCCGTGAGTGGGCAAGCTATTTTAGCAAATCCCTCAATGAATCTCCGGTAATATGAGCAGAATCCCAGAAATGACCTAAGCTCAGTTACATTAGTGGGTCTCGCCCAAGAAGTGACAGCTTCCAGCTTCTGAGGGTTTGTAGCCACTCCTCCGGTAGACACGATATGGCCCAGGTAATTGACCGAAGGTTGGTAGAACTGGCACTTTTCCATGGAGAGCTTCAGGCCTTCGTCGTGGAGTCTCTTCAGGACCTTCTCCAAGCGCTCTTCATGCTCCTCCAAAGTCTTGCCAAACACGATGATGTCGTCTAAGTATACCAATACTTCAATCAGGTTCATGTCACCCACAGTTCTCTCCATCAACCTCTGAAAGGTGGCTGGTGCACTGGACAGGCCTTGAGGCATGCGGTCGAATTCAAAGAATCCTACTGGGGTAATGAATTCAGTCTTCTCTCTATCTTCAGGGTGTATGGGGATTTGATAATATCCACTCTTCAGATCCAGCACGCTGAACCACTTTGCCCCTGACAGGCTCTGTAGGGTATCTTCTATCCTGGGTGTGGTATATTGATCAGGAATGGTCCTGCAGGTCAGTGTCCTGTAGTCGATACACAACCGCAGCGACTCATTCTTCTTCCTTACCACCACTATTGGGGAAGCGTGTGGACTCCGAGACTCTCGGATAACTAATGCTCTCTTGAACTCCCCCAGTTGTTCTCGCAGGTCCTCCAAATCCCCTAAAGGAATCCATCTGACCCTTTCTCGGAAGGGCTCGTCTTCCTCCAGACGGATCTGGTGTTGGGCACTTTTTGCACGCCCAACATCGAACTCACTCTTTGAGAACGCTGTTCTCCATTTTAGGAGCTGAGTTTTGGCCCTTTCCATCCAGGCAGGTGTGAGGGGAGTGTTCTTTGGGTAGAACTCTTCCACTGGTATTTCATCTTTCTCTGCGCTCCTCGGTTCACACGGTGAGACTGGGGTGGCTGGATTTACCTGCCCCAACAATATCCGAGCTGGCATCCTCACAAATGATGTATTGCGAACACTGACTGAGATCTTCCTGTGACTTCTCTGTAATGCCTTGAAAGGGCCTGGTTGCTTCCAGCTCACCTTGACGGATGCTCTCAAACAAACTACTTCACTGGGCTGTAACACCTTCTCATTCCGGTCCAAGCGCCAGATCTTTTTTTTTAACAGTTACGTTTTTATTTATCTCCAACGGAGAAAAGTTTCAGTACAAACATAATAGAAAGTACATTCACAAATATATACATATATATATATATATATATATATATATACTTATACATATACATAAAAATATATAAAAGGGAAAAAGGGACAATAAGAGAGGATTACATAAAAAAGGCAAAGAAGAACCATTTCCAGAAGGAAAGTGACAGTCTAGGACAAATAATCTCCAGTATTACATCAGAAAGCAAGGCACTTCAGCTCACATCTTAGTTACAAGTATTCATAGCACTGCAAAATTGTATTTTAGGAGCAATACCCCCTACTCAAAGAAAAAGGCACATTTTGGTGATAATTTTAAGTGTATTCTAAATATTTCTTAACCAAACTAGTGGTGTATATGTTCAGCAGGTTCCCCCGGGGGGGATCCGCATCGGTAGCAATTCATCTAGAAGCCCATGCACCCCAAATTTTTTCAAACTTTTTGGGACATTTCCGGCTCATATATGTGAGCTTATAAAGAGGGAGGGTCTTATCAATAAGTGTTTTCCACTGTCCCACTGTTGGGGGATCTGTCTGTTTCCATTTAAATAAAATGGTTTTCCTTGCGTAGAATAGAGCGTAGAAAACGAATAGCCTCTTATGGGTGTTTGCGATAAGGGCATCACAGATCCCCAGGAGAAGGACTCGGGGATCCAGTGTAAGTGTCAGGTTCCCAATTAAATTGATGTACTGTACCACCTCCCTCCAGAACTGTTGAAGAAGGGGGCACGACCACACCACATGTAAGAAAGTGCCTATATCCGTATTGCATTTTGGGCACCTATCAGAGTGAGAGGGATAAATTTTAGCAAGCCGTTGGGGTGTATAGTATGCCTGGTGAAGGAATTTTAACTGGATGTACCTATCCCTGGCGGATATCATCAAAGGAATATATTGTTGGACTCCCTCTTCCCAGTCGTCATCCGTCAGGGAGGGCACCTCCAGCTTCCATTTGTTAAATAGCCTGGTCCCTTGGTTATCAGTTCCCAGGGACACCCGGAGATACAAAGAGGAAAGGATATGGTCCACATGCGTGGAAATAAGGAAGCGCTCCACCACATGTGATTGTAGTTGAATTTCTGAAGGAAATTGAGCCTGAATTGCGTGTCTCAGCTGCAAATAGCGGAAAAACATTTTGGTAGGGAGTTGAAAGGTATTACGCAATTCGTCAAATGTAAGGAGTTTACCCTCTGGCATAATATGCTGTAAGATTTTAATTTCATATTTAGCCCAGACTGCTGGGTCTGGGATCATTAACAAATGTGATAGTTTAGGGTTACCCCAGAGTGGTGTGTAGGGTGAATAAGTTTGTGGTGGGTTGAGCTTAGCTGTCAACTGTTCCCATATCTTGGCGGTTGTGCGCATGGGGATAGTCATATTATCTTGTGCTTTTGGACCCCTGAATACCAGGTTGCTCAATGCTGAATACGACCCCAATATGGCTGCTTCTAAATTAACCGCTGGGTTATGTCGTGACTGAACAAACCACCAACGTACCGTCACCAGCACCGCTGCCCAATAATATTTCCTGAAGCACGGCAATGCCAGCCCGCCCGCAGATAGGGGGAGTTGCAGACTAGTTTTAGCAACCCTGGGGGTCTGTCCCGCCCAAATGAAATTATTAATCACCCGATCTAATTGCTTAAAAAATGATTCAGGGATAGGTACTGGAGTGTTTCTGAATACATATAGAAATTTGGGGAGGAATATCATTTTGAGGAGGTTTATCCTACCCACCGGTGTCAGGGGAAGGGACTTCCATGTTAAGCAACGTCTTATTAGTTGCTGTAGAATGGGGTATACATTATCTGTCAGATAACAGGAGAGATCTTTTTGTATTTCAATGCCCAGATACCGAAATTTAGTGACCGTTTGCAGGGGTATATGGTGGGGAGGGAGTAGGGGCGGCTGGGAGATCGGGAAAAGCATGGATTTGTTCCAGTTTATGCGTATACCTGAGAAGGAGCCAAATAAGTCTATTATCCTCAAGGTCTCCTCGAGGGAGTGGGAAGCATCTGGGAGATAAAGAAGAGCGTCATCCGCGTAAAGGGAGATCCGTTCCCGCAGAGGGCCCACCTCCATCCCCCCTGCAGCCGCGGAGGACCTAATAAGGATAGCAAGAGGTTCAACAGCTAGGGCGAACAAACCCGGGGATAAAGGACATCCCTGTCTAGTACCCCTGTGTAATCTGAAGGGGGGTGAGAGGGACCCATTGGTTCTGACTCTGGCAGTGGGGTTGGCATACATCCGTTTTATCCAAGAGATAAACTTAGGCCCGATATTAAATTTTCCTAAGACATGCCAAAGATACTCCCATTCGACCGAGTCGAACGCCTTTTCGGCGTCTAGGGAGGCCACCACTCCGGGGGTACCTCTGGCAAGCGCGTGGGATATATTTGTATACAATCGTCGCAAATTGATGTCTGTTCCCTTACCTGGCATGAAACCCGTCTGGTCTCCATGAACCAGAGAAAGGATAACAGTATTAAGCCGATTCGCTAGAATTTTGGTGATGATCTTAGCGTCGACGTTTAATAGCGAAATAGGCCAGTATGACTCACATAGCTCGGGGTCCTTACGGGGCTTAGGTATTACAACAATCACCACCTCTGACATTGATGGGGGAAGGCTTTGACCCTCCAGCATAGACAGAAGAAGTTCATGAAACTGAGGGGCCAAAGACTCACTATAAGTTTTATAAAACTCGGCCGGTAGACCGTCTGGGCCTGGGGACTTTGCAGATTGCAGTGAAGAGATTGCCATCTGCACTTCTTTAAGGGTAATGGGTGCATCTAATTTAGTTTTATTTTCCTCAGAGAGGACTGGGAACTCTATTTGACTTAGGAAGTGTTGCAAGGTATCTAGGGTGTAGTCAGTTTTTGATGTGTATAAGAGTTCATAAAATTGTGCGAATCTGGCATTGATCATAGCGGGATCCGCCAAAAGGTTCCCCATGTCATCTTTAATGTTGGCAATGTGTGCTATGGTGGAGCGCTCCTTGGCCAGCCATGCCAGCAGCCTCCCTGATCTCTCACCTTGTTCGAATATCCTCTGCGACTGTGAGAGCAGTAGCTTGCGGGTCGCAGTTGCTCGCAACAACGCAATCTCACGCTGGAGAGCTTGAAGTGTGGTATAAGTTCCCGCATCTTTGGTGGTCACATAGCTGGATTCCAAACTCTGAACCCGTCCCTCAGCCTCCTCCAATGCAAGCCTATTGAGTTTCCTAACTTTATTTATAACCATGCGGTACTGACCTCGTGTATATGCCTTGAAGGCATCCCACACCATTGCAGGGGAGGCCATTGCTTTATTTTGTAACCAATATGTATTCATCTCTCCCTCTACCCCAGGGGTGACATGCTCATCCGTTATCCAAAAACCCGAGACTCGCCATAAGCCGGAGCCCGTTGGCGAGTCCGTGTTTAGTTGTAATAGGAGGGGGGCGTGGTCAGAAATGCCACGTGGCAGAATCTTAACCTCCTGGACACGGGAGAGAATGGGTCCACTAGCGTAGAACAAATCAATTCTTGAGAAAGAGGCATACGTGGCAGAATGACAAGTATATTGCCTATCCCTGGGGTGACGCCATCTCCACACATCCCTAAGGCCATATCCCTCCGCCCATCTCTTCAGTGGGGAGTCAGAGGCCCCATCATCACCCAGCCTAACCATACTGGGGTCCGGTGGCATATTAAAGTCTCCAGCCAGAAGAATGGCTGCAGCTGGGTATTGAGCCAGTATAGGGGTCAGTTTGTGCAAAATCGTCATAGAGGCTGGGGGTGGAATATATAAGCCCACTATTACCATCTCAATCCTGTCGCACATGGCATGCATGACAACATACTTCCCCTCGGGATCTAGGTGGAGGTCAAGCAGTGTAAAGGGCAGTGATTTGTGGACCAGGACACTGACTTACCTGGAATAGGTAGAGTATGTAGAATGATAATATGAACCCACCCAGGGCTTTTTTAGAGCCAATGTCCTGCTCCCCGTTAAGTGAGTCTCCTGCAAAATGCAGATATGGGGGTTGTATTTTTTTATGTAAGTAAAAACTAAGGAGCGTTTTATCTTAGAATTTAGGCCCCGTACATTCCAGGACATAACATTAAGGAGATTCATTCTGGTGCCCTGGTACACGTGCCACAGGATTGGTACAGCATATGCTCCATACAGAGCTTGCATGATATCAAAATACGCTTAGTGAGATACACATTTGTGATAATACAGTGAACCAAGTAGCCCTCCCTCTCTAGTATTAGCAGATTAACACTGCATGTCCTGCTTTGAGTAGAGCACTGGTTGTACAATCTGGAGCTAATAAATGGCATATATGAAAAGTAAAAGAAAAATAACATAACGTAAAACTAATCTGGGGTGAGAGCCCCAGCACCAACCTTTCCCAACTTCCCCCCTCCCCGCACCACCCCCCAAACTTCGGGATGCTTGTTTCCCAAAACTAATTGCGACAACTGCCCATGGGGCCCGTGAACAGTGAGCCATCAGAGCGACTTAGTCTGTGTACATAAAGAGCAGTCAAAAAGACCCAAATTTCCCGGATAAACGATCCCAGCATATCAAAATGTCTCCCAGAAGATCCGGGGGTACTATTCTTAAACTTAAACACGTTGCAAACTGGAAATTCCGGTCCCCTCACCATATGTTTAGGCACGGTCACAAACAACTCTTCATCTCTTTTTGCGTATATGTTCTCTAACTAGTAGGCATATATACTCACAGTACCGGATCTTAAGAAGAATATAAGAGTGACTTATTCTGAACTGGTTGGACAAGCCGAGGTGTAAGGTTCGGGCTTGTACTGAAGTCGGCAGATGAAGGTGATCTTTGTTGCAGTAAAACTTAGGTTATAAGGGGATTTAGTAAGAGTGATCTGATCAACCTCGTGGTAATGTTTCAAGCCACCTGGATGCTTCTTCTGGAGATGTAAAAAACCGCACTGACTCTCCATCCTGTACTCTCAGGCGGGCGGGAAATAGCATACTATATTTGATCTTGCGATTGCGGAGATTCAGTTTGATCTGATCGGACGATCTTCTTGACTTTTGTGTGTCGATGGAGAAATCTGGAAAGATCATGAGTCTCGCTCCCTCATGGCGAAGCACCTTGATCTTTCTTGCCTCCCGCAAAACCAGATCTCGATCCCGAAAATTCAGGAGTTTCAGAATAAATGTGCATGGAGGAGCTCCCGGGGGCCCCCGGGTAGCAGGCATTCTATGTGCCCTCTCCACCACAAAGACATCAGAGAACTTGGCATCTGGAAGAAGGGTGCGCAGCAAGCGCTCAGTAAATGTCGTGGGATCTTTACCTTCTGTGCCCTCTGGTAATCCCACTATCCGGAGGTTGTTCCTTCGATTTCTGATCTCTGCGTCCTCCGCATGAGCTTCCAGGACTTTCATTTTGGTCTGCAGCGTGCGGAGTGAGACTCCCTGGTCCTGTAGTATGTCTTCTGCCTCCCCCTCTCTTCTTTCAGCTTCAGTGAGCCTGGAGCGGAAACAGTCCATGTCTCTACGAATGAGGCTGATATCCAGCTGCATGCACTCTATTTTCCCTGTCAGGGTAGTTTGGCAGGTAGTAATAGCCTGCATGAGGGCTTCAAAGTTAGTTTGTTCCCGTAGAGCTGCTTCTCCCTCCTCTGCCTGAGACGCCATGCTGGCCGCTGTGGTGGGAGACAGGCGCGCTATGGAGGCCTGCTTCTTCGGAGTACTCCGGGGCTTGCGAGATGCCTGGGAGTATCTCCCTCCGGTCATACCGTTCCCGAGAAGCTCCGGTACCGTTTGTGTCCAATTTTAGGTCGGAAAGTGCAGGGATTCGGATTATATGCCGGTCAGTGCTCAGAGCTCCCTCAGAACACGTCCAGTCCGGCGGCCATCCCGGACACGCCCCAAATAAACCCGCTTTACTGGGTACAGAGTCCAGGAAGTAAGGATGCAATGCTGGTGAAAAGGCTGAGAGCACCAAGATGGCCGCCGAGACTAGGCCGAATCCCCGGTCCGGATTTAAGGTTGTCGCTGTGTGGGGGGGCACTGTTTGGCTCAGACTCCTTTCAGGGTCCTGTGCAGGGGGATCAGCTTGTAGTGGGGGAGCCAGGTATCCCAGAGGCCAGATTGTAGCACCCTTGAAGAGGTCTGGAGGAGCAAGATGGCCGCCAGAGCTCCGGACCAGGCCGAAGCCGCGGCCTGGATTTGGGGCTGCCGCTGTGCGGACCGATACCGCTCCGCCTGAGCCTTATCTGGAAGCCCTCAGGGTAGAGTCCGTGGGCGGGAGGAGAGCCAGACACCCGGGAGGCCGGGTAAGGCAGGATGGCCTCCGGAATTGAGTAGGCCCGGAGCCGTGGTCTGTAGTTGCGGCTGCCGCCGCGGAGGAGCTCTGTGCCGGTTCGAACGTCCGTCCGATCTAAGACCTGCAGAGACAGGTCAATATATGTGCAGGGGACTCAGGAGGTGTATCAGGCTGCTGCAGGATGATGCTGGGATGCAGGATTGGTGTGGATTCAGGAGTGTTGGACGGAGCTCGGGTCTAACACGTCCTACTCCATGCTGCAGCAGGCCACGCCCCCAGCGCCAGATCTTTACCACTCCTTCGGCAGGGGCTTTCTGTTCTTGTACCAGGCTCTGGTAGGCTTGTCTCAACATGGGGTGCACATGCACACTCGTGGTTGAAGTGCCTTGCTCTTGGACAAGAGGTGTTAAGAGGTGTTAACAGTCTTCTGACCAGGTCGGTATTAGTCCCGATGATGAGGGAACTTTTACCGGCCCCTGGTGGGCGAGGACAGACCACTGCCAGAGTATCAAAGGTCTCTGCCTTCCCAGCCACGCTGGGGTCGAAGGTCGAAGGTCAGTTTGATTGGTAGATACCCATCATAAGGGAAGATCTGGGTCCCTAGGCCCCATATTTTCAGCTCTTCCAACTTCTGTAGTGGCAAGTGTTTGAGATGCTTGTCGTAGAAGTCTCTATAGAGAAGAATCACTTGAGCTCCAGTATCCAAAAGGGCCTTGGCATAGATTCCCTCTATCTGAATGGAGACAATTGGGGAAGGCCCCACTAGCTTGGGAGGGATCCTGTGGGAAGTAACAGGTCGGGCCTGTTCGGTGATGCGTATCTTGACTCCTCTCTTGCGGAGCTTCTGATCTGGCTTGAGACTTGGTTGAGCTCAGGAAGTCTGGTGTGCATTGACTCTCCAATGCCAGGTGGCCTGAGTTTCAGGTTGTGAGATACTGAGTCACTCAGAGGCAACAAATGGATCTCTCTTTTTGGGCTTTGCCTCCTTTCGTGGTCTCTTTGTGTTGTTTGATTTTCTTGAGCTAGCTGATGCAGCAGGGCAGCTGGTTGACTCCTTCACCAGAGCCCTCTGGAATTGTATCTCTGGCTTTGCTGGGCTCGGGCATACTCGTCAATAGTGTCCAATTCCTCCGCAGTTGAAGCAGTTCCCTTGATTTGCTGGTCTCTCTCCCTCTGCAACTGTAGGGCTTGACGACCTTTTGGACATTGGAGCTCCCTCAATTGGTGGAGTAATGGGCCTGGTGGTCAACAGAGCCATCATCTCTATCAGCTGTGACACTTGAGTCTTGAGGAGCTCGATCTGGGGATCGCTATCAGCGACACTGGCCGTTCTGACTCCGACAGGCCGTGGCTTCGGACTTCCTTTCCTCTTGTTCTCCAGTATGGCCTCCTCTTCACGTACAATCTGGATCAGGTCCGGATATTTCAAAATGCCACCATCTTGACGAGTTCTCAACATGAGGGTAATGGGGTCCAAAGTCTGAGCACCCCTCAGGACTTGCTGAGCTCAGACTTCATCCACCTTCCAGGGGTCTAGACCCTTCTTCAGCAAGATCTAATGTATAATCTTGTCCAGACGTCTCATATACTCCGACAGCTTCTCTCCCTCATCTTGGTAAGTGTACTCCAACTGGTATATAAGATCGGAGACTTTCTCCGTTCACCCGAACACATCCTGTAGAATGTCCAGGTAGTCCTGAGCAGCACAATTTGGCTTGCTGAACTTCAAATTGTGGATGGTTTCTGAGGCAGGCCCCTTTAGGCTCTCTGCGATTCTCTGTTTCTTGTGAGTCTCAGGAATGTCCCATTCATCCAAGGCTTGTGTGGTCTGGTCCAACCACTCTTCATTGTTGTCCTCCTCCTAAGGCATTGGCTGTCTTCCAGAGAAAACGCTGAGTTTGCGATATCCAGTTCCAGAGTATACTGGAGTTTCCCGCTGGCATTTTGACACAAAGTCCCCTAGAGCGGTAAAGAGCTCCGGCCCAACCATGGCCAATCTTGGCCGGGAGGGAACTTTTGCTGTAGCTAATTTCGCCTGTGTAGAACTGGTAGGGCTTTCACCTGGTCCCTCTGGGTGTGTCAGGTAAAACTTGGTTTTGTCAGCTAGTTGAACCCTTGTGCCTTTGAAGTTTTCAGGGACCCCCTTTCTCCACTCCAACAGTGCATAAGTGCAAGAGGTCCCACGATCTGGTCTGACGGCAATAACCCATACCTTTCTGTCTGGAGACAGTATCTTCACAATTTGACTGACTTGTTCTTCCTCCAAGGCCTCTCTTGGGAGCTCAATTGCCACGCTCGCTTCTGAGCGGGCGCCTTCTGCTTGACAGCACTGAACCACAGTGATGGGGTCCATTCTGGCGCTAATAGGGATGTCCTCTGGGGGGGTTGATTGCAGAGTAACAGGATCCCAGGCGAGTCCCCCACGTGTAGCACTACCCCAAAGGAGCTGCTGATAATTGTTTTGGGCCTGCACTCTGCCTCTCAACCCCAGAAATGGACTCAACCCCCTTGGCACAACTGTATAGTAATGTTAGTGTAAGACCCAATGGTAAAGAGAGACACAGAAATGACACACTATACTGTATATTTACCGTCACCCTGGTGTCCGTCACTTCACCAGCTGTAGTAATAGATAGAGTCTCACACCAATTGTAAGTTAACCACTTAAGCAGTTTACTGAAAGAATTGGTTAACACAATAGAAACAGTGGTAACTCAGATATGAAAATGAAAACAATAACAATAAACGTATATAGAAAATTGAAAACTCAAATGGTCACCTGGAGAGTGTATGCAAACAGGCAAGAAGTGAGACTAATGCTCAATATAATAAAGCACTTGTATTGAGCACCTTTCCACTCCAACCTCAGAGCACACACACACCAAAGTTAGCAGGGTAATATCAGGTACAATGCAACAATGCTATACACTACACATATCTATCTCATGTGCTCAAGAGCTCCCCCTAGGTTGCTATGCAATACTCAAAGTGTACAGCGAGGTTAAAATGTTTTATAGCAAATGGTAAAAGTCTCTTGTCTTCTTCTTTCTTCAGCTAGCTTATTAGACTGCAGTATTTGTAATTCAGGAAACAAGTAGGTAGCAAATTATAGAAGAAATGACCTGCTGGTAACTGTGTGCTTGCACATAAGGCACCTGTAAAACTTCTTCCTCAATGAGGGATGCAACTCAGTATCTACCTTGTAGTACAGGGAACAAACCCTGAAGTTCCCCTGTACACAGTCTATGGATAAGTGTTAGCCACTGTTGTGGGACTACAGATCCCACCAGCCACCTGGGACTGATTCACACAGCAACAGTCACTATATTGATCTGGGCAAGTGCCCGCTCACCACACCAGGTCCAGATGCTTGCGAGGCTTCCTTTTGTTATCTCGGTGCCGCTCCAAGCTAGCTCCGTCCCACCGCGCTGCTCTTCCAGATTGCTGGTGACTGTAAGCAGATGGCTTCAGATGCTCTCAAGCGCAGACCGATCCTCCTGCTTGATCAGCAGGGCTGTTCACTAGGATCCCTCTGGGGTGGGTGATCCGCTCTCCGCAGTAGGCTGTAGGCTATTCCAGCCCTGGGTACAAACACACAGACCACCTCTGTGTGTAAGATGTTGTCCCGAGAGAGAGAAGCATGGCCGCACTGTCCCTTTTATTTGCCTACCCAGAAGGCAGTTCTGTGACTTGGCCTTGCGGGTAGGTGAACTGGGCATCATGGGTCAGTAGTTCCTTGACTGATTTAAACATGAGTCATTGGAACATTGAACTACATTTCCCTGTATGCCTTGCAGCACTGTTTCTCAAAATAGAAGAAAAGTCATAACAGCCTTAACATAAAAAGGACACTAGAGGGAGCCAAACTCTAACTTAATAAAAATCACATTGTTTTAGCATGATAACTGGGTCACAACACCTGCGCTACATAGGTTTACATCTTCTCAGATGCACCCACTGAGGCCAAAGTAGCTGTTGCCTACCTAAAAGTAAGATAATCTCTCAATCAAACCCAAGTAGGATTTCTGTTTGGCAAAGATAAGTTAGCACCTAAGCCCAAGCACACAATTCCCAGGCTTGAACTTTATGGGACTGTGCTAGCCGTAGAAATAGTAGATTTTATACTGCATGAGCTAGACATTCAGATAGATGACATAAAATTTTACACAGACAGCAAAGCTGTTTTGGGATACATATACAATCAGACAAAATGCTTCTATGTCCATGTCAGCAAAAGTGTAGAAAGAATCAAAAAATCCTCAAGGCCTGAACAAATAGCATCAGAGTTTAATCCTGCAGACCATGCCACCAGGTCAGTGTCTGCAAATGTCTTGCAAATTCTTCTTGGTTAAGAAGTTAAGACCTGAGTTCCTAATAGACCATACAGAAAAAACTACAGCTGAGGTCTTCAGTCTTCTAGATCATGACAACGATCTAGAGATTCGTTCTCAAGTCAATACTGTTGTCACCAGATCTGAACAAAGATTCATATTGGGTTGTCAATGCTTTGTTTCTCCAAGTGGACAAGGCTTGTATGCATTATTGCAAGTTTAGTCCATATTGCTCACTGCTATCACACTAAGTCCAATGATGCTGACTGTCAAGGCTGGCACTTATGCCAATAACCTCTTTCTGCAAAGGACATTGCGGAAAGTGATATGATCACAATACGCAGTGAAGAACAAAATGTTTTTAGCACAGAAATTAAATGTATCCGGGAGTGCGCATGCGCGGGACTTCCGGGAAGACGTGCTGACCGGGAGCTCCGATCCGGCTGAGCCTTCCGCGGTCCCTAACAGCTGCATCCACTAGCAGGAACCCCCGATCCAGACCTCACCAGGCTTAGGATAGTCTCAGGCACAAGCCTGCATGTGGAGACACCCCCAAAAATCGGAGGTCAGCCGGCAACTGGATTTCGACCTGCCTGCCCCCACTGCTTCCAAGATGGCGGCCGCGGCCTCTCCACACGGAGACACAGGCGACGGGGAATACATGGCTGATCCCCCTAAGACCGACTAGCACGCTATCTCTCTGATGACGACCCCTGTGAGTACCCAGCCACCACAGTCTGTTTCCCCGGCCTCTACCGAGTCACTCATTGGCAGAGCATTGTCTGATATGCTCCATACCCCCCCGCTGCAATCACCTATTAACCTCCCAGGCTCCCAGCTGGCTCTCCCCTTGCACTCTCCCCTCCAGTCTGATATGGCCAAACTTTTGAAATGTTTCTCAGACATGCTTGCTGCAGGCCTGGCTCAGAATGCCACACAAATAACCACTTCTATTAAAGCTGACCTACAAAACTTGGGGGCTCGCATTGAAGTGATTTAACAAACCGTTGATCACACAGTAGCACGCACCAATCAAAATACTAATTGCATTCAATCGCTGCAAGACCAACTCGAAATCGCACTAGGAAAAATCGACGATTTGGAGAACAGGAGTCAGAGATACAACTTCCGCATCAGAGGTATCCCTGAATCTGTCACTAACATCCACGACACAGTAAAGCTCTTTATAAAAATTAAGTACAGCGCTGCGTTTAGGCCAAAGAAAGGTAAAATAGCAGCCAACACACCTATAGACTCAAGGCAAAAAAATAACATCAAAGAAATAAAAGTGTAGCGCTATAATCCACATCCACAAAGTGTGTATTGCAATAAATAGGTGCATATATAAATGGTAAATACTACCAAGACATGTATGACCATAATATGGATAGTGCCAAATAATTAATCAGTGTTGATCACATAAAAGATTAAATAAACACTAATGGTACTTAGTTATCGTGCCAGTGATTGGTAGAAACCCGTGCTGGTTCCATAAACCAAACACCAAACAGACAAAAAAATCATAAAACATAACAGTCCATATTGAATATATAAAAATTGTGTAGAAAAATAGTGAAAAGAACGTCAGCAGAGTTCTATGGGGGTGATGAATGGCCAAATGGTGAAAAGAAACTCCCAAATTCACAGATGGATGGTTTCACCAGATCTGGCGAGTGGGTAGAAAGGAGACCACAAGTGTGCATAGATTGTACATCAGTGCCGGGGCCAACACCAGAAGTAGAGGAGGCTTACCGGAAAAAATTGACCTGAAATGGCGTACGCCAGACAAGTCAGAAAGGCTTAGTAACCACTGGTTCTGAGGAGTACGTCTTGTCAGATGTCATCAACAATTGGTGGAGAAAGGAGTATCAGCACGGCTTCCTCACCCATGGACAATCCAGCATAAGTCAAACGTGTAATTCATATGCCATGCAAGGAGCAAAAGAACTCACATAGCGTGATAACGTTTTAAAACACTAATTTATTAAAATAATAAAAAACATACTCACATTTTGGAAGAACGAAACAAAGCTCAAATATCATATAGCGGCGATCGTGAGGGGTCCACCCGACATGTTTCAGCTAAGGAGCCGTCATGACGCTCTTTATGAAATAAGTCATCCCGGACATTTCAAGCCATAAACTTGAGATTGACAGAGCTCACTGAGCGCTCCAACCACCCCGCCAAGATGGGCTCCCGAGGGACATAGTGGTTAAACCCCACTACTACGAGATCAAAGAAGAAATTATGAAAAGATCTCTGAATCTGGATAGCCTCCTTACAGGGAAACAAAATTCATGTATTTGCGGACATTTCCCAGGCCACAATTCAAAAGAGGAGAGCCCTAAAACCTCTCCTGGAAATCTTAACGCAGACAGCCATAAAATACCGCGGGTCCTTCCCTTTCTGACTTCTGTTCCAATACAAGGATAGATCCTACGGTTTCTCATCTTTTCAAGAAGGTGAACATTTACTCTTGCGACTTGGTTTCATCACCCAGGAAGTTTCCCCCCAGGAGCCCCCCAACAAACCAAGCTCTTCCAAGAGACCCCCCAGGAAGCCCCATCACTCCGATCTGAAATAAGCAGCAAACAAAGCGGCATCGTGACTCTCATCCGCCCAGATGATTTTTAACCCAACGGGCCCTTTAAGGTCCTTGTTTCCTTTTTTCCAGGATTTCCTCCTCTAATTGTGTGGTGACTGGTTACACACCAACTGAACCCTTCTCTTCATCCATGAGAGCAGAACAATTTCTTCTCTTCCTCCTCACCCGCCCTATCCTCAAATGTATTGGGTGCAGGCTCCAAATTTTTGACATTCCCTCTCTAAGAAAATGGACCCCTGTCTCCTCAGGATTGACCTGACAGCTTGAATCTCCTGTGCCTAGGCGGTCCTTAACTTCAACCTCGAAATTATAGCTTACCCTTCGATCTCCCCTTCCCTTTCCCTTACCTTCCTCACCCCTCCCACCTTCCAGCAAACATCCGCCTAGAGCTTAGTCTTCAGCTTTGTTAGTTTCTTACATGTTATGTTTTCTGTTATAGTTACTCATGTTTATTTTTCTCAAAAGATCTTTATCTCTCACGCTTCGAGGTTCCATTTTGCCCTTAAAGTTGGGGGCCCGGCCGGGTTAGCTTGTCACTCCCTCTGCTGTGATCGAGAGGGGTTCTCCCTCTGGTTACACCAGACACACAACTTCAGCTGAGGTTGTCTTTGTTTTTCTGAGACCCTATATTTTTTTGGGTCTCGGTTTAGGACAGAGCTCATAAGTTCGGTCCTCCATTTTCCTAGGCGCCTACGCCTGGTTTTGTTCGTTTTTAGTATGTGGAATTCACTAACTTTACTCTCTCACTTTATTTTCTCCTTGTCTCTTTTTTTTCTCACTTTCTCTCCCTTTATACCTATCCCAGGAGTTTGCACAGAAGACCTTCATGATCCAGACTCTCCTGCTGGGGTATCGAGCCCACCCTCCCAGACTCAAGTTCGGTTCAACAAGGATCCGGGTAGGTCCACACCACACACGCTCGTATTCCTCCTCTCGTGACCATGGCTGACTCTTCTCCACTACAGAGGGCCCTTAAGATTGCCTCACATAATACCCAAGGCCTTAATTCCCCCGTGAAAAGTCGCAAAGCCTTTCAAAGCTACAATTTTCGGGGCTTAGATATAATTCTTCCCCAGGAAACCCATTTCCCCTCCAATTACTCCCCTTCCTTCCTCCACAATAAATATCCCATTTTCTTCCTAGCAAATGCTAATGAAAAAAAAGGGGAGTTGCTATATTATTTTCTAAACAGACTTCATTCACACACTCTATAACAATTAGGGACACTGATGGGAGATATATCTTAGTCAAAGGCACGATTGAGGGAAACATCTACACCCTCATATCCTATTATGCTCCTAACAGAGGCCAGACCAAATTTTTCTCTTCCCTACTTGCAAATCTTTCACCCCACTTCGAAGGTAGGGTGATCATGGGCGGGGATTCCAACATCACTTTTGACCAGGCTCTAAATAAACCAGACCTAAGGATCCCCCATCTTAAAAAGCCCCCCAAACAAAGTCTACGGATCGCCAGACTCCTCCACTCTCTAGGTCTTACTGATACCTGGAGGGAACTAAATCCATTAACAAAAGATTATACACACTACTCAGCCCCTCACAAAACCTATGCTAGAATTGACCACATATTCATGCCCACTTCTGAAATACACACTGCCTCCCAGGCCTCCATACATGATGTCCCGTGGTCCGATCACTCCCTAGTGACACTAAAACTTCTAAATTCTTTATCGCCCCCAGGATCATGGCTTTGGCGCCTGAATGAAAAACTTTTATCCAACCCTGTACATTGTATCATGCTGGAAAAAGATATTAAAGAATATTTCCAGAACAATGACACTGGGGACGTCTCTCCTAGCTCCCTTTGGAGTGCACACAAAGCGGTGATTAGAGGGAAGCTTATTCAACTTTCCTCCCAATTAAAACGTGAACGACAAGCGGACATTCTAAAACTAGAAAAAAAGTTCAAAGAACTCAGCTTTTCCCATAAGCGGAACCCCAATCCCACCACTCTCTCTAAACTAGCCTCCACCAGATTGTCCCTTAATTTAGCCTTGACTTCCAATGCAAATAGACATCTTCACTGGGTCAGCAGCAGTCACTACATGCGCGCTAACAAGTTTGGCCCTCAGTTAGCAGCCAAACTCATCCGGAAACATAGGATCTTTGCCCTCCCCAAAATAAAATCCCTGTCAGGTTCTCTTACCCAACACCCCAAAAAGATTCTAGATGCCTTTCAATCCTTTTATTCTAACTTGTATTCTGACAGCTGTCCTATTTCCCACAAAGACCTAGACTCCTTTCTAGAAAATATCCCACTGCCAAAACTATCTGACTCCCATCGTTCTACCTTGGAGTCCCCATTTCAAGAATCTGAAATCCGAGCGGTCATAAAAGACCTCAAAAAAGACTCTGCCCCGGGCCCGGATGGATTTTCAAACTTCTACTATAAAACCTTTACAGACGCGCTCTCTCCGTATCTGGCCCGTCTCTTTACCTCCTTAAGCAAGTCCTACCCCCTTGATCCTGATTAGGGATGAGCTTCGTGTTCGAGTCGAACCCATGTTCGACTCGAACATCGGCTGTTCGATCGTTCGTTGAATTGCGAACGATATGGGCCGTTCGCGCCAAATTCGTGTGGTGCGTCACGGCCCATAATTCACTGCGGCATCGCAGTGCATTGCTTGCTGATGATTGGCCAAGCATGCACTATGACCCGCATGCTTGGCCAATCACAGCGCCGCCTTAACAGAGTGCCGTAATTGGCCAAAGCCAGGGAGGCTTTGGCCAATTATGGCTCAGGGGATTTAGTACACGCCCCACACTATATAAGGCCGCCTGCACGGCGGCCCTGTGCAGTGTGTTCCGGTGTGCTGAGAAATAGAGAGAGAGAGAGACAGTGTCATTTCATTTGAGTTAGCTAGATTAGGCAGGACAGTCAGTCAGTTAGCTGCACTTAAAGTGTATTGTCTATATATATGCATCCCAGGTGTTGCATATATATATATATATATATATATATATATATATATACACTGTATTCAGTTTAGCTAGATCCGTTCCTGTTATCTTCTAGACTATTTACATTTAGTGCAGTGCGTCCTGCTCACAGTGTTCAACTAGATCCGTTCCTGTTATCTTCTTACTGACAGGCAGGCTTGTCTTGTTACAGTATTTTGAAGAAAATTACTGGTGTTCTTTTGATCCTATTAGTACCACAGTCAGGCAGCTAGACTATTTACATTTAGTGCAGTGCGTCCTGCTCACAGTGTTCAGCTAGATCCGTTCCTGTTATCTTCTTACTGACAGGCAGGCTTGTCTTGTTACAGTATTTTGAAGAAAATTACTGGTGTTCTTTTGATCCTATTAGTACCACAGTCAGGCAGCTAGACTATTTACATTTAGTGCAGTGCGTCCTGCTCACAGTGTTCAGCTAGATCCGTTCCTATTATCTTCTTACTGACAGGCAGGCTTGTCTTGTTACAGTATATAAAGCTACCTGAAGAAAATTACTGGTGTTCTTTTGATCCTATTAGTACCACAGTCAGGCAGCTAGACTATTTACATTTAGTGCAGAGCGTCCTGCTCACAGTGTTCTGCTAAACCTACAAGTTAGTGGGGTGCGTCCTGCTCACAGTGTTCAGCTAAACCTACAAGTTAGTGGGGTGCGTCCACCTCACAGTGTTCAGCTAAACCTACAAGCTAGTGGGGTGCGTCCTGCTCACAGTGTTCAGCTAGATCCGTTTCTGTTATCTTCTTACTGACAGGCAGGCTTGTCTTGTTACAGTAAATACAGCTACCTGAAGAAAATTGCTGGTGTTCTTTGATCCTATTAGTACCACAGTCAGGCAGCTAGACTATTTACAGTTAGTGCAGTGCGTCCTGCTCACAGTGTTCAGCTAAACCTACAAGTTAGTGGGGTGCGTCCACCTCACAGTGTTCAGCTAAAGCTACCTGTAGAAGGTTGGTGGTGTTCTCATACTACAGGCAGGCAGTTGATTTTGCTAGCTGCAGTATCAGTACATATATATATATATATATATATATATCCCAGCTTAGTGCAGCTACAGGCCATTAGTATGTCTGGAAGGCCAAGAAGGAGAGGCAGACAGTCACAAGCCAATAAGAGAGGGCAAGCAGGCTCTGTGTCTAGTGCTGGTCGTGGAGACGGTGCATCCTCATCAGCACGTGGCCATGGGACACGCTTGGCCTTTTTTTCGGCAGCTGGCCATGTTGAGCCGCAACATGCGGAAGACTTGGTCGAGTGGATGACCAAGCCGTCCTCATCCTCCTCATCCTCTCTCACCCATGCCCAGGGTACTTTGTCTGGCAAAGCAGCGGCCTCTTCCCTCGGCTCAATGTCATCAGTGACTCCTTCCCTAGCCCCACCATATCCTCCTGAGGAGTCCCACGAACTGTTTGACCACAGTGTTGGGTACATGCCCAAGAAGGACAGCAATCTGGCAGTCATGCTCCCCCTGCTGCAGCATACTGCCAGGTTTGCTCCAGTGATGAGGAGGGAGGGGATGATGAGGTCACTGACTCAACGTGGGTGCCTGATAGGAGAGAGGAGGAGGAGGCGGCACATCACCAACGAGGCAGGATGCCCTCCAGGGGCCAGCCTAAGGGCAGCACATTGACTGCATCACACCCCAAAGCTCCACATGTGCAGGGCGCTGCAGTCTCTGCGTGTTATTCAAAAAGTTCTTTGGTGTGGGCCTTTTTTGAGACGAGTGCATCAGATCGCACCGCTGCTATTTGCAACATATGTCTCAAGCGTATCTCGCGTGGCCAAAACATCTCCCGCTTGGGTACCACATGCTTGACCAAACATATGTTGACCTGCCATGCAGTTCGTTGGCAAGCGTATCTAAAAGACCCACACCAAAGAACAAAGAGGACCTCTCCTTGCTCCTCATCAGCTGAGATTTCCAACCCCACTAGACCTTCAGTCCTCTCTGAGACCTGCACTGAGAGGAATGAAGGTGTAGAATTAGGTGTGTCACAGCCAAGTACTTGTGGGCAATCTGATTTTGGTACACCGACGTCAGATTGTACCAGGCAAATTTCCCTGCCCCAGCTGCTGCACCGCCGAAAGAAGTTTGCTCCCAGCCATCCGCATGCCCAGCGGTTGAATGCTAGCTTGGCAAAATTGCTAGCACTTCAACTGCTGCCTTTTCAGTTGGTAGACTCTGCCCCCTTCCGTGAGTTTGTGGAATGTGCGGTTCCTCAGTGGCAGGTACCCAAACGCCACTTTTTCTCATGGAAGGCGATTCCGGCTCTCTACCAGCATGTGGAAGGCAATGTCCATGCCTCGCTGGACAGGGCGGTCAGCGGTAAGGTGCAAATTACCGCTGACTCATGGTCCAGCAGGCATGGACAGGGACGTTACCTAAGTTTCACGGCGCATTGGGTGACTCTGCTGGCAGCTGGGAAGGATGCAGGACAAGGTGCAGTAGTGTTGGAGGTTGTTCCGCCACCACGCCTCCAAAATGCTAATGATTGTGACACACCTCTCTCCTCCACCCCCTCCTCTTCTTCTTCCTCCATGGCCTCTTCCTCGGAACCAGCGGTGCTCCGTAGTCGTTCAAGGGGCTACGCAAGTACGCAGGCCAAAAGATGCCATGCGGTGCTTGAGCTGGTGTGCTTGGGGGACAGGAGCCACACTGGGGCAGAGGTTCTGTCAGCTGTGCAGGGGCAGGTTCAGAGGTGGTTGACGCCACGCCAACTTAAGGCAGGAATGGTGGTTTGCGACAATGGCACCAACCTCCTCTCTGCCCTCCGACAGGGACAAATGACCCATGTGCCCTGTTTGGCTCACGTCCTTAACTTGGTGGTGCAGCGGTTCTTGGGCAGGTACCCGGGCTTACAGGATGTCCTGAGGCAGGCCAGGAAAGTCTGTGTGCATTTCCGCCGGTCATATAATGCCAGTGCTCGGCTGACGGACCTCCAAAAGGAGTTTAACCTGCCCAAGAACCGCCTAATCTGTGACATGCCCACCAGGTGGAACTCAACGTTGGCCATGCTGCAGTGGCTGCACACGCAGCAGAGGGCCATCAATGAGTACCTGTGCGACTATGGCACCAGGACAGGGTTAGGGGAGCTTGTTTTTTTTCCCCACGCCAGTGGGCCATGATCAGGGATGCATGCACTGTCCTGTCACCATTTGAGGAGGCCACGAGGATGGTGAGCAGTGACAGTGCATGCATCAGTGACACTGTCCCCCTTGTCCACCTGTTGGAGCACACGCTGCGTGGAATAATGGACAGGGCACTTGAGGCAGAACAGAGGCAGGAAGAGGAGGACTTCCTTAGCTCTCAAGGCCCCCTTTATCCAGACAGTGTTCCTGCATGCCCGCCGATCACACAGGAAGAGGACGAGGAGGAGGAGGAGGAGGAGGAGGAGGAAGATTGTGTCAGTATGGAGGTGGAGCCTGGCACTCAGCATCAGCAGCAGTCTTTAAGGGATCAGTCCCAAGAAACACATGGACTTGTACGTGGCTGGGAGGAGGTGGCTGCAGACCATGTCATCCTTAGTGACCCAGAGGACTCCGGACCGAATGCCTCAGCAAACCTACGCTGCATGGCCTCCCTGATCCTGCAAAGCCTGCGTAAGGATCCTCGTATTCGTGGTATCAAGGAGAAGGACCAATACTGGCTGACAACCCTCCTTGATCCACGTTACAAGGGTAAGGTTGCGGACCTTATCTTGCCATCGCAGAGGGAGCAGAGGATGAAACATCTTCGGGAGGCCTTACAGAAAGGTCTGTGCAACGCGTTCCCAGAGACTGGGAGGTTACAAACTCCTGTTTCTGGACAACGTGTTGCTGAGGCTTCGGTCAGTCAAAGAAGGAGTGGTGGAGAAGGTGGCCGTCTGACCGATGCGTTCAGACAATTTTTTGGTCCGCAGCCCCAAGGTATGATCGGTTCCAGCAACCATCGCCAGCGTCTGTTTTACATGGTGCAGGAATACCTAGGGGCAAGATCAGACTTGGACACCTTTCCCACCGAAAATCCTCTGGGTTACTGGGTCTTGAGGATGGATCACTGGCCAGAGCTTGCACAGTATGCAATTGAGCTACTGGCCTGTCCTGCATCCAGCGTTCTTTCGGAACGCACATTCAGTGCTGCTGGAGGCGTGGTAACCGATCACAGGGTGCGTCTGTCCACTGACTCGGTCGATCGACTGACCTTCATAAAAATGAATCAGTCTTGGATCACCACCAGCTACCAAGCACCTGATGCTGATGTAACCGAATAATTTTTTTTGAAATCTCAGATCCCTTCAAAGACTGCCTATGCTGATGCTGAGTGACTATCCCTGAGTAATTATCCTCTTCCTCCTCAATCATCACGCTGATAGCTTGTAAGAACATTTTTGGTTCTGGGCGCCACCACCAGTGCCTAAGGCACAATTTTTCAGCCCCTGTTTATCAGGGGCGTGTAATTACAATTTTTGATGTAATACTTTGCAGCAGGGCTCGTTCCTGTGTTCCAACTAGAGTGTCTGTGAGGGGTTGCAGTGTTGTGGCACCAGCACCAGTGCCTAAGGCCCATTTTTTCTGCCCCTGTTTAACAGGGGCGTGTAATTACAATTTTTGATGCAATACTTTGCAGCAGGGCTCGTTCCTGCGTTCCAACTAGAGTGTCTGTGAGGGGTTGCAGTGTTGTGGCACCAGCACCAGTGCCTAAGGCCCAATTTTTCAGCCCTTGTTTAACAGGGGCGTGTAATTACAATTTTTGATGCAATACTTTGCAGCAGGGCTCGTTCCTGCGTTCCACCTAGAGTGTCTGTGAGGGGTTGCAGTGTTGTGGCACCAGCACCAGTGCCTAAGGCCTAATTTTTCAGCTCCTGTTCAACAGGGGCATGTAATTACAATTCTTGATCTAATATTTCACAGCAGGGCCCTGTGAGGGCTTACAGTGTTGTGGCCACAGCAACACCTAAGGCCCAAATTTCTGCTGAGTATATAGGGCAGGACCCTACTTTCAAACAACTAACTTACAAATGACTCCTACTTGCAAACGGAAGGAGACAACAGGAAGTGAGATGAAATCTACCCCTAGGAAGGGAAATTCTCTCCTGTAAGAGTTAATATGGGAAAAACATTTCTCCTTTCCACTGATGCTTTCCAATCCATTGGGACAAAAAGTGAGGTGAAATCTTCTGAAGAGGAGGAAAGACAGCAAAACAAATGTCACAGGGGTGATAACCCTTCCCTATGTTTTCCAAAAAGCTTAAAAAAGATTTTTTGGCTGGAGCTAAACACGTTAAAAATGTACCCGTTCAAAATTACAAAGAGATTCTACTTAACAACAAACCTACAGTCCCTGTCTTGTTCGCACCGCCTGTATACTGCTGTTCAGAGTATATAGGGCCTGGTGGCCCCACACCTTTCCTTATTTTAATTTGGGTGTGGGGTTCCCCTTAATATCCATACAAGACCCAAAGGGCCTGGTAATGGACTGGGGGGTACCCATGCCGTTTGTCTCACTGATTTTCATCCATATTGCCAGGACCCGACATTACATTAAACCCGCAAGCAGTTTTAAATGAGATTTTTTCCTTTAAAAATGACATTTGGTGCAGGGACTGTTCTAAACACGGGAAACACGCGTCACTTTACAGGCATACTATAGACACCCCTTAGGTACGATATTTAAAGGAATATTTCACTTTTTTTTTTTTTACTTTAAGCATCATTAAAATCACTGCTCCCGAAAAAACGGCCGTTTTTAAAAGTTTTTTTTGCATTGATACATGTCCCCTGGGGTAGGACCCGGGTCCCCAAACCCTTTTTAGGACAATACCATGCAAATTAGTTTTTAAAATGAGCACTTTTGATTTTGAACGTTCGAGTCCCATAGACGTCAATGGGGTTCTAACGTTCGTGCGAACTTTCGGTCCGTTCGCAGGTTCTGGTGCGAACCGAACCGGGGGGTGTTCGGCTCATCCCTAATCCTGATGCCAATCTAGCCTTCATCTCGGTCATTCCCAAACCGGGTAAAGACCCCAGCGGGGTGAGCAATTACAGACCAATCTCATTAATTAATAATGATTTAAAAATCATGACAAAGATATTATCGAACAGACTAGCATCATTTATAGGTTCTTACATACATAAAGATCAGGTAAGGTTCATCCCGGGGAGACAGGGACCAGACCAGATACGGAGAGCAGTAAACACAGTCTCCCTCATGAAGTCGGGATGGGATGGCGGCCCCCCTCAAGAGGGCTTCCTCCTCTCCATCGATCTTCAAAAAGCATTCGACACTGTTGCCTGGCCCTACCTTTTTTACAATTCTACGGAAATGGGGCTTTGGCCCGAACTTCATTAATGTACTAGAATCTCTTTATCATCAACCAAAGGCACAGGTCAGAATTCAGGGTCACCTTTCTGATCAATTCCCTATTAAGAAAGGCACGAGGCAAGGTTGTCCCCTCTCCCTACTTCTTTTCGCAGTAGCTATTGAAACCTTGGCCATCGCGTTAAGACAACATCCAGATATCCATGGAGTCCGCTGTGGCCAATCAATGCACAAATGTGCTTTGTTCGCGGACGATGTCCTCCTATTTATTACTTCCCCCCTTATTTCTACCCCCAACATAATCCATCTTCTCCACGATTTTGAACTCGCCTCCGGTCTCAAAGTAAACATGTCAAAATCAATTGCTCTTAATTTATCAACTCCCCAAGACATTGTATACAGACTGAAAGGTCAATTCCCATTTTCCTGGAACCCCACCTCCATTCCCTACTTAGGCATTAACCTCACATCCGGCATAGACCAATTGTTCAAATATAATTATCCTCCAATGTTTAAAAAACTCACCGAAGACCTGAATCAATGGTCCCTCTATAAACTATCCTGGCTAGGCAAAGTGAACGCTAATAAAATGACTCTTCTGCCCAGAATATTATACCTTTTCCGCTCCCTCCCTATTCCAGTCCCCAAATCACACATTCTACACTTACAGTCCGCCATCATCCGCTTCATATGGGACAAAAAGGGACACAGATTTTCCAAGGATGTTCTTTTTAGACCCAGAATGAAAGGAGGCCTAGGTTTACCTAACCTGTGGTGGTACTATCAGGCAGCGCAGTTAAGCCAATTCTCCATAATTTATCTTAAAGGGCCTAAACCAGACTGGGTGAACATGGAACGAGAAGCTGTCCCTAATTACACCTTAGATTTCTTGCTTTGGAACCTACCTAAAAGACGCCCCCCTATATTAGCTCCTACTTTATCCCATTTGATAAAGTTATGTGATTACCTTCATAAGATGAAACCCCTAACCTCTACCTGGCAACCACTTGCCCACATCTTCCATAACCCCAAGTTCCCCCCAGGTCTAGATATCCTAGCCTTCAAATGGTGGTTAGACAAAGGCCTCTACAGAATTGGACATTTCTTTAATTCTAATGGACGCCTCACCTTACCCCTCTGCACCTTAAAACTTGATATGCCCCCATCCAAAAAATGTAGGTTCTATCAAATATCACATTTTCTGAACCATTTATGGAAGAGCAGCGAAAGCCCACTCTCAGTAACTCCTTATGAACAGTGGTGCTCCTCGGCCGTGGACACGAGAGGAGGAATTTCTCTCATATACTCATCTCTAGCTGAACCAGAGGAGAAAACGGTTTGCATGTTGAGCTGGGAGCGCGACCTTGACCTCAGCTGGGACCTGGACCTATGGCATTTCAATTTTGCCCGTTCTTTTAAAGGTATACTGAACACGTCCCTGATTGAGGCTAGCCTCAAAACTTTAACACGCTGGTATTTGGTACCTTCCCGTCTGGTCAAATATTACCCTCAAACATCACCTCTCTGTTTTAGAGGATGCAACCACATAGGCACTCTTCTACATATCTTATGGGAATGTCCTAGAATCAGAATGTTTTGGAATAAGATTTTCGCCCTTATTCGCAGAACCTTTGGTTTTGCGGTTAAGCAAGACCCAACTATCCCCTTACTTAATTCCCCAATCCCTAATACTTCTAAACCTAACCAGACTCTAATTCGGTTTACCCTCCTTGGAGCCAAAATTACTATTACCCGGTCATGGAAATCTCCGACAGTATCCTTCCGCTTAGCTAAACAAAAAATTTCTTGGATAATGTTGCAAGAAAAGATTTCCAATACCATTCTGGACACTTTAGACAAATTCAAAATCATATGGGAACTTTGGGCTACCCAGGTGGGGATCTCCCTATAACCCTGAATCATAACACATAGGCTCGATTCTTTCCCAGGGTGGTCCTTGGATACCCTCTTGTGATAGCCCTCTGTGCTTCTCCTCTCCCTCAACCTCTGTCATACGCACTTTACCTTTTCTCTTTTTTCTCCCTTTTTCTTCTCTTCAATCTCTTCACTGTACTTCTTGATTCTTCTTTTCTCTGGCTCTCGGTATTAATAGGACCTCCTTTAAGTAATCAATGGGTTGATCTCGGGAAAGACTTCCCTTTATTGCTATCTCAAGTCCTTTTGCATAAGGTACTCTAGTTCCTGGGACCGACCTCTTTTCGAACTGCCCTGAGATTACAACCCAGACTGTTATTTCATTCTTGTTTTTCTTGTCATTACTGCGTTACTCATTGTTCATGATGATTTGAATACTTTATGCCTCTGTATTTTCTCTCTTCAATTTTTGCTCTAGGTTTCTGGACCTCTCAACCTCCTGCACAGCAAGATCCCGGATGGGGTGCTGGTGGCGGGGGGTGCAGAGTCCCTAGAGCCTTACCATACAACCTTATAATGGACTATAAGCCTGGTTTTATGAATACTACTTGTTTCCTTTGTACTCTAAATCTTCTATGTACCCAATGAGCAAAACGTTTAATTTTTTTTTCTTATGTATGGTTGAAATTCCTTAATAAAATTTTCTTAAAAAAAAAAAAAAAAAGAAATTAAATGTATCCATGGTAAGCAGGACATTCCAAAAAAACAGGCCAATTGACAGCCTGAACCCATTCATTGACAGTCATACCATGCTAAGGGTTGGTGAATGTTTAAGCAAAGCTAAATTGGGAGAGCAAGAACAGAATCCTCTTATTATACCTGGTCATCATCATGTCTTCACTTTGCTCATACGGCACTACCATGAAAGAGGTAAGCACCAAGATAGACAACTCTCAGAGGGTGCCATAAAAGCTACAGGTTTTGGGATTGTTGGCTCAAAAAGACAGTTCTGACAAAGTTCTGCAAATTAAGGAATGAAACATGTAAGCGTTTAGCTCTTCTTGCTGGGATGGACACCCCCGTTTTTTGCCCTCCTACCCCTAGCTAACACCCTATGATGGGCTTGAAGGACTGAGCTGGAACCTGATGATTTTGATGAACTTAATGATACATCTATCCTGAATTTATCAGCATGATTGACCTCAACATGGAGACTAATTGGTCTTTTATCACGGAGAACAGACACCGACTATGGATTTTATTACTCTATCAGCTTTTTAAATAGCCTGACACATATTGACCAATCTATCTTGGATGAGAAATCACTATCTTTACCACAGATGAACGATCATCAACTGGAGATCTATGGCTATCACATACAGACCAACAGATTGAATCTCATTTCACATTGGAGAGTTCTCTGTGTGATCTGGTATCAGTGAGTAACCACCATGTAAATGTATTATTACAACTGCTTGGATGTTATACCTACATGCTGTGGGAACCCTGGCTCTTGGTTACACTGACGGTGCCTATGTGATCATTCCTGCTTGTGTTATATACCTGACAAGGTCGGGATTGAACTGCTTAATGATCCATCCATCTGTAATCAGTGTCTGTCATCGTTTAACCACATGTTTGTTACCAATCAAGATCATACAGCAGGACTTTCCATACATTCTAGGATACAATAACAATCTTTTTTCTTTGTGAGGAAAAGATTTTTCTCTCCCCTAATTGTCTTCAATTTTTGGATTATCCATTTTCCCAGTGTGTCTCCCTTCTATGATTATTTTATCTTTGACTGATTGACCGACTATGGCATGACTTTACACCTCATCATTGGTCGCATAGACTGTATCATTTCTGGAATATAACAGTGTGGCATACTTCTGTGTTTACGGAATCACACTGTTCCCTTCAGGAATTATCCAGCCTAGTTCCTCGCCCCAGGTGGCTTGGGGTACTGTTAGATGCTTATAGGGGGTGTTTCACATTGGGGGAGGGAGGGATATACCCACTGCATTTATCCCTTTCAATATCTTTAGAGATATTTCTCAATCACCCATTTGTCTTTGGGGAATTGTTTGTATTATTAGGAGTTTACCCCTTTTTAGGGACTCTTTAGGGATATAGGGATTTTAGTATTGGTGTTGTTTGTATTTTGCTCTTTCTTAGCGAATAAACATTTTTGTAGTACAACTCTTTAGGGTGTGTGTTTTTATCACTCTGTTTTTTTATTTTTATTTACTATCACAACAGAAAGACTAATCTAAATCAATACTAGTCCCACAATCCTCTCGGATTCGCTCACAGATATGACTGTTACTGGCACCCAGCACTAGAGGGACATCAGAATAGATGAATAATGATGGGGTGGTCTTCATAATAATGTAACTGTAGTCCACTGTCGCTACAGATTTTAACAGCACACAGAACCTGAGATGGCCAAGCAAATACAGTAGCAAATAATGGGCAATGAAGTTGTTAGGATCTGATTGTGGAACTATTTTTTCTGACAAGCATTACAGCTCAATTCTAGGCCAATCCAGGACTTTTTAGCTGAAAAGGGCTGTATATTGATTTTCAATCCTCCTCATTCTTCTCACATGGGTGGCTCATGGGAGAGGATGATAGTCATTAAACATAGGATACTGGACACTATGTTAATGGACTTTAGCTCCACATAGCTTACTCATGAGAGTTTAACCACCTTTCTGGAAGAAGTACACGCCATATTTAATTCAAGACCACTTGTTCCAGTGTCTACAAATCCAGAGCTCCCAACTATCCTTATTTTAGCTACTCTTCTTACCCAGAAGCTCGAGTCTGTTATATTCCACCTGGATACTTTAAAGCAGAAAATCTATGCCATGATCAATGGAAACGAGTACAAAACCTAACCATTTGCTTCTGGAATTGTTGGAAGATGGAGTATCTTTCTCTTCTACAAGAAAACAGAAAATGGCAATGTCTGAACCTTGATCTCCAGGTTGGTGACCTTGTTCTGCTCAAAGACCAGCAAACTGAAAGCATCGAATGGCTCATGGGGCTCATTGTAATGATCATTCCTAGTGATGATGGTAAGGTACGTAAGGTAGAAGTGAAAGTTGCCATACAAGGTAGTGTAAAGACTTCCATTGAAACCCATAACAGAACTTGTTTTGCTCTTGCCTTTTGGGGACTGAACTAGCTTACCTGGGTTTGTTGGATCCTGTTTTTGACCTCAAGAAGAATGTGCCTTAAACTTTAATTGATACTGCTTGATCCCTTATATTGTAGTAATTGTTGTTGCATATATATTCATGTTCTTGTTTTTGTCATTCAGGTCTTCAATATAACTGCAAATTTCCCCTATTATTTATTAGCATAAATACTGTTATGTTGTATTATAGTGGTATTTCACAATACCAAATGGGTAGTGTGCTGTTACACTTGAAAATATAATACAATACATAGTCATGGTTAATGTTCATATTACTGTAGCAAGGGCCCCGACCCCTAGAGGCCTAATGGTGACCTCCAGAGTCAGGGAGAGCTGACATCCTTCTTTGTAGAGTGGGTTACTATGCATAGTGGGTGTAATGCAAGATAGAATGATTGGGCGTCACTTTTTGAATGCGAACAAAAGAGATTTATTGTCTCTTAACAAGACTTGGGGGAGAGAGGGTTAGGGCCTGAACACCCTTAGGCAGAAGCAATAGCAACTGGCAGACTCCAAAACAGAATAGGCAGACAGCTATACAGGTTGAGGGCCTTTAAGCTGGTTGCAGCACTGTATTTGTAGAACTGCTGCCTCCTATGGCAACTGAACTTGTAGGTTGAGTTCAACACAGATCTGTACACATACCAGACTTGGTATCCCCATTGTGTAGGACCTGGCCTCCATCTCACAGCCTCCCGCTGCAGCTTTTCTCCCTGAGCTCCCAGTCTTCTCACCAGACCTTCAGATCCCAGCCGCCCGCTGGATCCCCTGAGCTCTTCCACAGCTAACCCGCTGTACACTCCAAACGTCACCTACGTTACCTGCTGGGTCCCTGGCTTGGCTCTCAGCTAACTCGCTGAATCCTCTTCACGTGTCACCCATGCTCACCCACTGGATCCCTGACTTGAACGCTGAAGCTTTCCCAACTTGTTTACCATCCCCGGCTTGTGAAAAAGGCTGGTCTGGTACTTCTTCAGACTTCACAAACCTGGCCTCTGACAACAGGAGTTGTCCCTTACTGGTGACAGTGCCCCCTTTATCACTGACCTCTGGTTTTCACTTGCCTCTGGTAACAGGTGTGGTTGTCCCATGTGGCAACTGCTTCTCCTTCACCTCTGGCAACACTTGGTTCACCATCCGGCTGAACCTCTGCAACAATCAGGTTCCCTTTGGGCTTAGCCTCTACACACGTGGCTAGGCCTCAGGCTTAGGCCCAACCATCAGCTGCTGTTTCACATACAGCCCCCAGGCCTCAGCCTGGAGCTAAAAGAACACTGATCACCTAAATCATTCCCTTTAAATAGACTCTCCCAGCATGCTTAGTCACAGATATGATTGGCTGAGAAATGATGTCTATTCACAACCTAAACTCACTGCGGTCTTGT
Organism: Lithobates septentrionalis; assembly: GCA_037952835.1. Lineage (NCBI taxonomy): Eukaryota > Metazoa > Chordata > Amphibia > Anura > Ranidae > Lithobates > Lithobates septentrionalis. The sequence goes on along the minus strand of JBBDGP010000670.1, from coordinate 157,122 downwards.
CATTCTAATGCTAAAGGCAGTAGTGCCACCTATTGACAGAAGGAGGAAATGCACCATATTCAGGCTTAGGGCAGAAAGTCAGTGGATACAACTACTAATTAGCCAGGTTAATGACCACCTAGCATAACTACATTTGTTAGCATATAAATAAAATTAATTGTGAAAAAAAAATGTATATAAATATATATAAACTGAGTAAGAAATATATGTGCAGAAATATTAAACCATAATTAGTGTGCTAATAAAAAACATACATATATAAATATATAATGTGCAATCCTTATATATAAAATTCACAAAGTGCATCCACATAAAAGTGCAATCCTTCTATAAAATGCTGAAAGTGCATCATGCATGAATATAAACCTAATTAATAAGTGCAAATCCTGTGACAATCAAGTGTCCAAATAAAATCCGATCAGCAGCTCCAAACTTAAGCAAAGAAGTGTAAGAAAACAGTGTCCATAAACAAAGTGTTCATCATGCTTCTCCTGATAAGTGTCCAAATCACAACAAGCTGGATGTGCTCTCCCGTGGTCCCCCACTTGTGCTTGCGCTCACCTCTATTCGTGTGACACGGTAGTTAAACAGTGTCAAACACGCATTGGGGCCACTCCTGGGCTCACTCAGGATGCAATGATGTATATCCAATCCTCACAGGTAAAGCCAAAGCATCATTCATAAAAGAAAAAAAGAAACCTCCATAGTGTAATATAGTAAGGGATTTATTTAAAGTAAAAGAAATTCCTCCAGGAGGGTACACACAGTATGCGGGTGCTACAGTGCACCAAACTATACAGGTGTGTTTCGTTTAGCAGCGGCTCGTATGGCGTGCGGTGTGGTGTATATTAACCTCCTTCCCTGCTGACAGCTCCGTCCTACCCCTCCCCGACGCGTATTCGGCACAGAGATCACGTGCCTTCCTCTGGGGGAATCCCGCGTCGGGGAGGGGTAGGACGGAGCTGTCAGCAGGGAAGGAGGTTAATATACAGCACACCGCACGCCATACGAGCCGCTGCTAAACGAAACACACCTGTATAGTTTGGTGCACTGTAGCACCCGCATACTGTGAGTACCCTCCTGGAGGAATTTCTTTTACTTTAAATAAATCCCTTACTATATTACACTATGGAGGTTTCTTTTTTCTTTTATGAATGATGCTTTGGCTTTACCTGTGAGGATTGGATATACATCATTGCATCCTGAGTGAGCCCAGGAGTGGCCCCAATGCGTGTTTGACACTGTTTAACTACCGTGTCACACGAATAGAGGTGAGCGCAAGCACAAGTGGTGGACCACGGGAGAGCACATCCAGCTTGTTGTGATTTGGACACTTATCAGGAGAAGCATGATGAACACTTTGTTTATGGACACTGTTTTCTTACACTTCTTTGCTTAAGTTTGGAGCTGCTGATCGGATTTTATTTGGACACTTGATTGTCACAGAATTTGCACTTATTAATTAGGTTTATATTCATGCATGATGCACTTTCAGCATTTTATAGAAGGATTGCACTTTTATGTGGATGCGCTTTGTGAATTTTATATATAAGGATTGCACATTATATATTTATATATGTATGTTTTTTTATTAGCAAACTAATTATGGTTTAATATTTCTGCACATATATTTCTTACTCAGTTTATATATATTTATATACATTTTTTTTTTTTTTTTTTTCAGTTCATATATTTTTTAGCGCGGGCACAATTAATTTTATTTATATTTAAATACACGGAATGAAACGTGGTGAAGTGTTTGCTGCTTAAAATATCATTTTTTTACCCCTTAGAGGCATTGGTCCACTTGTGGCTCGCAAGAACCCCTCTTTTTTGTTTACATTTGTTAGCAACCCTGCCTAATAGCAGGGTGTTACATTACTGTGGATTGAAAATCTATAAAGTTAATTTCCTTAAGCCCTTGTTTATTGGCCTCAGTATAGTTGGTTAATATACTGCCATGTGGTCATTTTGGTTATTGCAGTATCTTTTTCTGTATTCCCTCCCATTTTATATTGCATTTCCCCTTTTCTCTCACATTGTCTTTATGACATAAAAATGGCCACTTGTCTCATGGCAACATGTTAATCTGCTAACATAGGAGAACACATTACCATGCTTTTACCTGCAAATACCATCTTTTCAATCATCTACCACACCCTGTTGTTTTCTATAACCTGCAACATTCAATAAAGATTTTTGTGGATGAGAAAAGGTATTTAGCCAGGTATAGAGGTCTCAGTAAGGGATAAGTTACTAATATAACAGTTGGTGACAGAATAGAGTTTAACCAGATTCCAACCAATGGAGAGGTGATCCCTACTTATGTTGCCTCTCACTTGAGGGGTATAACTGACCACATACCAGCTCATGACAAAGATTGTGATATCCTTCTGCTTCTCAGCAGAAACATCCCAAGGGTACACAAGCCTTATCAACAAATAAACAGGCCACATGATACACCATATGCACAATGCCTGGGTCTAGGTTGGGTCATTATAGGCAACATCTGCTTGGATAATGTCAGGAGGTCTTTCACAGTTTCTTCTTTCAAGAGATGTGTCCTGACAAATTGTTACATCACTCGTTATGAACAGTGCCCACATCAGTACTATGTCAAAGAGAGACTTAACAGTAAAGGCACACATCAGTTCTTCACATAAGGTGATAACAAAAGGGCCTTCATTTCTAGGATGATAATGTCAGCACCACAGTGTTTGATGTAAACGAATGGGCAGCCGTGCCCACACAAAGTGTTACTTGCAGACATGTGAACACATTGCAGCCTTCAAAACTATCATAAACTATCTTAAACCACCCTGAAGTATAATCTGTTTATATTTTACCTTCCTTGCCCCCTCCTTCCCCTTTAAAATTCAAATGACATTTTTAAATACAACCTTCCCTTTTCATTACGTACCTAACTTTAGACCCAGTAATGTAATGACTGGGTTTCTGTGTTTCTCTATGCAATGTAGGCAGATTGTGGGTGGTTTAAGGAGTCATCAGGGTGCTGTACATAGCTTCATGAAAACATCACAGCACCCTACCTCAGAACTCTGATACAAGCAGTGGGCTGTCTCTGGGGAGTAGTTATGCAAATACCAGAATGCCCAGATCTGGAGGAGTAGGCATTCCTAGGCAGATTACGTTGTTGTGCAGCCCACACTAATGCCATGTACACACGACCAGACTTTGACAGCAAAGGTCCGACGGAGCGAATCCGTCGGACAATTCGATCGGGTGTGGGCTTCATCGGACCTTTTCTGTTGAAAAATCTGACGGACGTCAGAAATAGAACATGTTTCAAATCTTTCCAACGGACTCGAGTCCCATCGAAAAATCCTTCCGTCTGCATGCTAGTCCGACGGGCCAAAAAAGACGCAAGGGCAGCTATTGGCTACTGGCTATGAACTTCCTTATTCTAGTCCGGTCATGCGTCATCACGTTCGAATCAGTCAGACTTTGGTGTGATAGTGTGTAGGCAAGTCTGTTTCTTTGGAACTCCGTCGGAATTCCGTTGAAAAGTCCTTCGGTGTTCAGTCCGTCGAAAAGTCAGCTCGTGTGTACATGGCATAAGTAACACTCACATGTGATGTTGAACCCCAGTGATTTAAAGGCCTGAAATCCAATGAATAAGAGAGACAAGCCAGGGACAGCCAGGCTGAGGAGGAAAGAGCTAGATGATGTTGGATGTCTTCCAACCAGGAAATAATGTGGGTGCTATCTGACTTGCTGCAACTTCTAATGTACATTGTGAAAAGCTCACAGTGTGCAGTGAAATCAGTCAGCAGTTTTGGTAAAGGAGATGAGAATGTACAACTCTGCAAGACTGAAGTGAAGGCTGAAGTTCAGGTTTAATTACATATTTCCTATAATGAAGCAAAATTAAGATTTTAGCCACCAGCACAACACATTTTTTTGGGGGATGGGCTGCATATTCAGGCAAAAGCAGAACCCATTTCAACCTCCTTGTAGCTCTGAGAGGTCAGAGCCGAGACCCCACAGACATTGGACCAATCCTGTCACTGCTATCTGACAGACTTCCCATAGATCGGATTCCGCTGCCTCTACTCATCTGTTCATTCTGTGCACTTATCTAATGTGTTCACATCAATACATATAAAGTCCACATATAGGAAACAAGCAATCCAATAATCTGTCATTTATCTGGAGAAGTTTCTGATAATTCAAATTTAACAGAAATGTTATTCATAGTAAATCTTTACCTCAAACTCTTGATGTGGTGTAGAGCCGGTATAAGTTTCCTCAATCCTTCATTCTGAATATTACATAAAGTTATATTTACTTCTTCTATCTCTCTGCAGGATTGAAGGATAAAAGACAGCACAGAGCAGTCCAGAGGGCTGAGAGGGACACCAGAAAAGTCAACTTTGTTTGATCCAATATATTGTGACACCAGAGCCTTATTCCTGCTCTCATAGAGATAGTAGAATACATTAAGAAGCTCTCTCTTGTCTTCTGTAGATTTGTCAGATCTTTGTTCTGGTATTTTCTTCTGGATCCAGGTGATGACATGTCTGGAAGCTTGAGTAGACAATTGTCCCACATGAGACTTTAACATGAATCTAGTAGAAGAGTCTGAGAGACCGCAGAGGAAACGGAGGAATATTTCAGCACGGCCGTCATTGTAAGATTCAGCCTTATCAAGTGTTTTCTGTAATCTGTCAGGATTATAGTTAATAAAATGGACTAAAGCAGCAAAAAACTCCTGAAGAGTGAGATGTAAGTAGGTGTAATCCACATCAGGAGACTGACCAGATTCCATCATGAAAGATGAAAAGAGATGTTTATCATTTCTCACATTGAATGACTCCAGATGACGCTCATCAAATACAATCAGGTGATTCATGACTCCATGTTCTGCCATCCACCCAATAGAGGTCAGCAGTTCCCGGGCAGTGTGACCATCATCTTTATTCTGGCTGTGATTGGCTAGAATGTTGGAGACAAAAGTCACAAAGAGTTGTGTCACTGTTTTGGGTAATGATGTCATCAGCTGATCAGTGATTGTTGGTTGGGATTTGAAGCACATTGATAACACTGTACAGATGATCCAGCAGTATGATGGGATATAACAGAAAGTGTACAGCGTGTCATTCTCCTCCACATAATGAAAAGCCTTCTCTGACAATTCCTCATTTCCAAAGAAATTATTAAAGAAGATAAGTCTGTCTTCATGGAGAAATCCCATGATCTCAGCTATTCTCTGGAAAACACTGGTATCAACTGATGCCAATCTGGTTGGGCGGCTGGTTATCAGTACAGAGCAACCCTTAAGAAGATTCTGCCTCACCAAACTCCCCACAATCTCACCAAAATGTGTTCTCTGTTTTGAATTGGACAATTTATTTAAACTGACATCCATTTGGTGAACACTTTCATCTAAACCATCAAATATAAACAGAAGTCTCTCTGGATCTTGTAGAATAACTCCAATCCGTCCCTCCAGATGTGGATATTGTTGAAGAATCATGTCCTCCAAGCTGACCTCTCCTGGTCTATTAAGGTCCCGGAATCTGAAGAGGAAGACCAAAGCAAATCTCTGGTAGTGTTTTCCGGTCACCCAGTCATAGACAAACTTCTGCATGAGTGTGGTCTTCCCTATTCCTGGCACTCCGCTCACCATTACTGCATGTGGTACACATTGTGACTGGTGGTTCCATCGGAACAGCCTGTTGGGGGAAATGTGTTCCAGTCCAGTTTGTGTTTCCTTCAAGCATTCCTCATGTTTTACCCCAGTCTGTATTAGCTCATTCTGGGGATGCTGCCTGAACTGATCGGTGGAGACTACAATCAGATTCACATAACGCTCATTGATGAGGAATTTTTGTGGTTCAAGGGTAGTTCCAGGGGGTTTATGCTCCATCATTGTCTCAGTCTTCTCCATTAGATATTGTTTGTGCTTTTCCTGAATATCTGGGAATATAATAAAACAATTTTATGACTCAGGAAAGCAGACATTGAGAATGTTGATGTGATTACTTTCTCCTGTAATGCTTATAATGTTAACATAGATGTAATTATTACTACTTTTTACTCTCATATTTTGATGTTACAGGTAATTTATACTCTTTCCCAGGCTGTCTGAATGCACTCAGGGATATTTTTATCTTTGTTTTATGTGTGTTGAATGTTGTTTATAGGAGTTTCTGGTGACATCTAGTGGCCAACCTAGGTATTACATGGCCAGATTACTATTTCAATCAACTTCACAGATCACTCTTTGCTCTGAGGAAGTTAGGAAAGTCCAGCTAACGAAATGCAGCATCAGCGTGACGTCAGCACGTCAACGTTGAGAGGCCAGATTTAATGTGTGTAGCAATAACTCTCGGTGGAGCTGCTGGTTTAAAGCGGGCTTGTTACCTTCACTCTTGATAACTCTGTTTCACCGGCACCGGGTCTAGGGTTCCGTTGAGTTTACCTCTGGATGATATAAGCACCAAACACTTGAGTAGGGTTTCCAATGCTTTAATGAATGAATAAAGGAAGTAGCAGGAAAGAGGTAGAAGAAAAGCGGCAGGGAAGCTCAAATACCTTTCCTTGGTATTCTTTAGAACATTTCTCTGGAATTGATCACTTGTAGTTGAAAGCGCTCCCCTTGTGGGATTCAATCTTTGCCCGCCTGGATAGACCTCTCTCACTTGTCTAGCAGCCAGCACAAAGCACAAACTAAAGTCTCTGCCAGACTTGTTTGAAGTAAAGTAATAAACTGAAGACAATCAGTGCAAGCTACAATAGGATTCACCAGCCTAGATAACAATTTTAAAAAACAATACTAGTGCAGCGCAAATGGTCAGAAGAAAATGTCCTTATGGTCTCATAGATGAACAATTCCTCTTGGTAGAAAAAAGCTGGTAATATTCCATCGAGCACCAATAATCGCCAATTCAATAATATGAATGCGCTTACCGGACAAGGTGGACCCCTTAATTACAGGGGGTCATACGAGCCTGAGTTCCATAAGAACTTAATAAGGGCTGGATCTCATAAGAGGACACCGATCTTCAGAACCCCCGGCAGACACATGAACTGGATCTCATCTATAGAAATCGTTCAACAGATATCCCGGTTGGAAACACAAAAACCTTCAATGCGATGTGTCATAAGGTAGTCCAAAAAAGGAAAAAGAACTTCTAAGTGTATACCGTATGACAGTTTATTGAAACACAGTAACAGAAGTATGATGCTGTAAAAAGCGCTAAACATCGCGGCACAATGGATAAAAACTTTGCAAGTTAAAACAGTCTGTTCGCGTCCGAACAGCTGTGAGATAGCTGCGGGTGACGTCAAAGGCAAAGCTCCGCCCCCGTACGCGGCGTTACGTCCACACGGACTTCGTCAGCGAGGGTGAAAAGGAAAACATTAAACACACATGCAACCTATACAATTTCAGGAGCAAAGTCTCATTTGGAAAAATGAAACTCTATTCCCATTATCTACACCAGAATAATCTTTAGGAGTCCATCCCTATATATACATTTTTTCTTTTAAATGAAATCCGGCTAGCAAAAAGAATTCCTTGGATTTGAAACACCAAGATGAGTATTCAGATCTTGACCATGAAGATCTCTATATACTGACACTAACTACCCCAAAGTTCTTTTGTCCATAATTACCAATAAAACCGGGGATCTGGCAATGTCAGTGCTTTTCCCAGTTTATCCACTGTAGTAATGAAATATACAACGTCATCTTTTCCAGGCCTGCAGATGACCACTCTGTCAGCATAGATGTGCCGACCGAAATTCCAGTGCATAAAACATCCACTGAAACGTTCATCCATTTTAATGGAACATCCAGTCTTTCGGAAAGGCTTAGGCACAGACAAATAGTCCCAAACAGCTTCACTGTACCAAAGCTCCCAGTTAGCTTCAATCACTTGCATTATATCCTGAGGAACATAAGGGAACTCCAAACCATATTCCGTAGCTACACGCTTGTTCAACATTCTCTGCAAACGTGCAAGTTTTGGCAAGGGCCTATTTTTCCCCATACCAGGAGGCACACATGAATTCAAAGATTTGCTCACCATAGACCCAGCCGGTGTCTGAAGTGAACTAGCAACTTTTGACAATGTCTCATTTACAGTGCTGTGTGGCTCCACACAAGGTGACGTCTTCCCAGAACTCAGGGCTGTCCATTCAGGGAAAGTCATAGCAGAGGCAATATCTTCGCCTTGGGCCCATAACAGCTCTTGTGACATAGTCTTAAATAGGTCATCATCACCGGAGAGATCCGACATGGATTCTATCTCCGAATCTCCCAGCTCTTCTGCTGGCAGATATCTATTTACAGTCCCAGATACATTCCACATTAATTGCTCACCCATTCCTGATGTGGATTTTGTTGGATCCGGTTCGGGTAGTCTCTGGGGTAGGCCTCGACCACGGCAAGCCTTCACATATCCCACCTTCCTCTGGACAGGTACAACAGGGATAGGTGGGGTGGACGTAGAAATTAAGGTAATGTCCGCTGATGAGACAGTAACAGCAGTGTCTCTCTCTGGAACATTCTCGGCAACAACAGGCAAAGTCACAGCCTGCCGTTCTCTTTCCGCAGCAGTAGCAGCTTCTACTGTGGCGATACCTGTCGCCCAATCCACTCGATAAGCACGGGGTGACACGGTAGGTTGATCCACCATAAACAGATATTCTCCACATTGCGGGCAACGACCAAACGGACGGAGATACACGGCCAGTCCTTCACATTTGTGGCAAATCATGCCCAGCCCTTCGATATCTCCGGCAGTATAGAGAACAAACCTCCCCTGCGGCTTCAGCCGAATACAGGTATCTGTAAGCAGGGTTCCGGTCAGCTCAGTACTCGACACGGTGCTCGCAGGGAACATTCTTGGTCCCATAATTGGCTGCATCGCTGAAAAAGACATGGCCACACTCTGATCTTCTCAGCACGATCACGAGGCCTCTCTTCTTCTCTGGCGCCAAACAAATACACGCGTCCCACGCGGTATCAAGTAGGGTAGGCTCCTCCCACTTGTTCTTCTGATCACATAGCTCCCGGGCTTTTACTGGCGCCCACCGCCTACGCAGTCAGAAATAAAGTCCTGCAACTTTTAACCTCTTCTTCTCCTGAGAAATTGACAAAGTCCAGCTCTCACCGTAAACTCCCGGTGAAACACCTCTCCAGGTTGCGAGAATTGATGGCCAACAAATCCTGGACGACGCCCCCACACATAGCAATAACTCTCGGTAGAGCTGCTGGTTTAAAGTGGGCTTGTTACCTTCACTCTCTATACCTCTGTTTCACCGGCACCTGGTCTAGGGTTCCGTTGAGTTTACCTCTGGACGATATAAGCACCAAACACTTGAGTAGGTTTTCCAATGCTTTATTCGTTCATTAAAGGAAGTAGCAGGAAAGAGGTAGAAGGAAAGCTGCAGGGAAGCTCAAATACCTTTCCTTAGTATTCTTTAGAACATTTCTCTGGAATTGATCACTTGTAGTTGAAAGCGCTCCCCTTGTGGGATTCAATCTTTGCCCGCCTGGATAGACCTCTCTCACTTGTCTAGCAGCCAGCACGGAGCACAAACTAAAGTCTCTGCCACAGACTTGTTTGAAGTAAAACCCGTACGATCCTCTGCCACAGGATGTATTGGCTTGTAGGGGTGTTGAAATTAATCGTAACATTGATGCATCGGGATTCGGCATCGATGCTACAACTTTAAAAAAATCGATTATTTTCATGACGTCATCGTCGTGCCGTGCCATGCCATGCTCTGCATCCGAGTCCGGATCCGAAAAGGAGCCGAAGAAAGCCGCGCCGTCTTTTCCCTCCTCCCGCCGACGTCATCCCCAGCCGCCCTGTGTCGCTCGCTTCACTTCACTGGCAAGAGAGGAGACAGACACATGTTCTGAGTCCCGGTCCCTAGAGCTTCTCCTCGGCTCACTGTTGCACACAGGCTGTTACGAGGGGGGGTTTGAGAGACCGTGGAGACTGTCACCCGACTCCTCTTAGAACTGGCTGTGTGGGCAGCAGGACTGTGGGAGAGAGACCAGAGCGAGCCAGGCTGCGCTTGTCCTCTGTCCTCCTCATAGATTGCCAGTCCAGAACTGATGGATGCAAACTCATGGTCTGCTGCCTATCTCACATTTTGAGGTATTCATTAGATCATAATATCATTGGATTAAGTAGAGGAATTCTATCAAATTTTAAATTGGACTGTCTCTTATTTTTACTGAAATTATTTTTTTGTAATAAGCATAGCAAAAAAATTTCTGTGTTACTCACTCAGAGAATCCTTACAGTATGGCAGCATGATGGCTAGGCACTAAGTACTCTTACCTTGTAATACAAATATGCCAAATTATGACCCTAATAAAATAATAAACTTGATGGTGGACCTAAACATTAAAGTGACCATGCCATTTCATTAACTATGGTTTATGCATGTGTTATTGTCTCAGTGATTGATTCACATCAACTTCAATGATACCTTTTTATTTTTTGTACGATTTATGGTTTTGCTAATCACTGACCCCACAAATGCAGCCATGCATTGCATGTGTGGGGCAGTGATGAGCAAAACCATAAATCATACAAAAAATAAAAAGGTATCAATGAAGTTGTGATGTGAATCAATCACTGAGACAATAAGACATGCATAAACCATAGTTAATGAAATGGCATACATTGTCGTTTGGGGGGACGTTATGGGGACATTGTCCATCTCTTGCATCAAGTCCACAGTCTCTGCCCATCTCCTGTGCTATGTCTGCAGTCTCTGACCATCTCCTGTACTATGTCTGCAGTCTCTGACCATCTCCTGTACTTTGTCTGCAGTCTCTGACCATCTCCTGTACTATGTCTGCAGTCTCTGACCATCTCCTGTACTATGTCTGCAGTCTCTGACCATCACCTGTAGTAGGTCTGCAGTCTGACCATCTCCTGTGGTAGGTCTGCAGTCTCTGACCATCTCCTGTGGTAGGTCTGCAGTCTCTGACCATCTCCTGTAGTAGGTCTGCAGTCTCTGACCATCTCCTGTATCATGTCTGCAGTCTCTGACCATCTCCTGTAGTCATTTGGGGGCAGTCTGGAGCTCTTCTTTAAGGTGTTTACACTTTGCCACATACAGGGAGTGTGTCCTTTTTTTTTAAAACAGATAAAATTTTAAAAAATGGAGTTCTGAACGGTTGAATTTTTTTGGATGAAAACCGTGCACAGTAATCGTGATGCATCGTGGAATCGAATCGAATCGTGGACAGGGTAATCGTAATCCTATCGAATCGTGAGGTCAGTGAAGATGCGCACCCCTATTGGTTTGTGATGAATGTCAGACACAGTACTTGAACCTTTAAGCCAACCCGGCAGTACTATACTGTAAGACTACTTCAGGATGCATCCTCCAACCGAGTCACCAGGCCCCTCTCCAGACCAGCACTCTGCATGATCTTTCCATGGTGGGTCCTCCCCTGGGATCTCCTCGGTTGTCCAGCTTCTTCACTCAGGATAGACAGCTCAGGACCATTCCTCTGCTGCTGTGGTAGGCCCCACACAGGCTTCTGGGCCCACCCACACGCCGCAGCGATGTGGGCCTCCGGCTCGGAGGACCACGAGGTGGTACTCTTAACACATACCTGTCGGCCAGGAGGGCCAGCAGGTGGCTGAAAACGAACCCTAAAACATGGCGTCTGTCCCATAAATACTCTCTCCCAGAATGCAACTTGGAGGACCACCTCCACCGAGTTATCTCCGGGACAGAGGAGCACTCATCCACTTCAACACGTTGCTCTTCCAACACCAGCCCATGGTGACAACGACACCCACCGGCATAATGTGGAACTACACGCAACGTCAGCCAAGCTGGAACTGAGGCAAATCTAACTTCCTCTAATAAGCGACCCACTAGATTTACCTATCAGCGGTAGATTAAAAATCTACCAGCGCTACATGTGCAATAGAGACAGCTTCTAATGGTGATGGTATAGAGACCCTTGGAAAACTTTATATCACTTTTGGACGTGAAGACACAGTGCTTTGCCTGGACAAAGTCATAAGCTCAAATGCAAATTGGATAACACTTGCACCCTGAAACAGGATATGGGAGCTGTCTGGTGGATCAGACAGTGAAAACAGCTGTGGTGGTGAGAATAGAGTGTCCCCCACTTACTAACTGTTAATCAGAACAGCCTGATTCTCACCCCCAGTGCACCCCTGTCTCCACCACTCCCACCCTTTTCCTTTCTCCCCCTGTGTGATGAACTGAAATTCCGGAATTACCTTCAAGGACTTTCTATTTACCATGCAATGCCATTTTAGGAAGTAGCAAGACTAAGAAAATATCTACACTAGTTTCTTATACATGGTCTGTCCTGGACCATTCCAACCTGGAGCTACTCTTGAACATCCACACCAGTGAATATACACACTTTAGCACTATCTGGGAATTGTATTGAATTATTGAGCTCTGATCTGCATTTTTATGCAATTTTTTTTGCCAATTTTTTTTGCATTTTTTATTCAAACACCTAAATTAACTAGTGCGATTGCTGGAGTGTATGGATGTATGTGCAGCTGTATTCGGTCCTAAGGCAACGTTGTCTTTTTAAATTTGTGTGGAAGATTGATTTTTCACTTGATTTTCAATAATATTTCTTTTGCAATTATGATGGTGCATTTTCTATAATACATTTATCTTATTCAACCATGATGTTCTGCTAGGTGACCTCCTTTGTAGGATTCCTTTCCTTCCTTTTGCATAGAGCTAGACGTACACCTAGAGTTGTCAAACAGGTTCCCCCTGGGATCTGTCATTGGTGTTGAATGCTCTTATCAAAGCTCCTTTTGAGCCATTACAGGAGGCCACTTTAAATTACTTTAAAGATGGTTTTTCTTTTGGCCATAACGTCAGGGAGAAGGATTTCTGATTTAGTGTCTCTCTCTTGTAAAGATCCTTTCCTAAGAAATTTAGATGACAGGGTGGTAATTGGTCCTGATCCTTTGTATTTACCCAAAGTTTCATCTAAGTTTCACAGGTCCCAGGAAGTAGTTCTCCCTAGTTTTTGTTCCTCCCCCAGGAATTCGTAGGAGGAAAGATTTAGTTTTCTGGATGTAAGAAGATGTCTTCTGCATTACTTAGAAGTATCTAGTTTAGGGAATCTTCCCAACTACTAATTTCATTTAGCATATAAAAAAAAAGGGTTCCAAGGCATCCAGGGGTTCCATTGTTAGATGGATTAGAGAAGCTATTTGTGAAGCCTACAGATTATCAGGGCAAACCCCTCCTACCAGAGTTAAGGCTCACTCTACTAGATCTCTGGCGTCTTGGGTGGAAAGAGCGGGTGAATTGTGGTAAGATATATCCAAAGCTGCTGTCTGGTCCTCCTCTCATGCATTCATCAAGCATTATAGAGTCCAGATGCTCTCCAGCCAGGACCTCTCCTTCGGAAGGAAAGTGCTTCAGGCTGTTGTCCCTCCCTCAGGTATAGAATCTTGCTTATCCTCTCAAGTAGCTATCCTGGTAGATGAAGGGGAAAACCCCTGTTAGACTTACCGGTAACTGTATTTCCATGAATCTTCCAGGACAGCGTCTATATTCCCACCCTATTCTTTATTCACTGGTCTCCTTATTTTTTACCCGGTGGTGTTTTTTTTAGTGAGATTCTGTTTTTTCCTCTACCAAGTTCACTTTTGGTGGAGGTTTTTTACTTGATCTTCAAACAACTGAGGGTCAGAGGAGAGGGAGGGGCCTTTTAAATTGTGTCTGGTTTGTTTTTCCTGTAGAAGGCGGAGCCAATCATCTCTCAAGTAGCTGTCCTGGAAGATTAATGGAAATACCGTTACCGGTAAGTCTAACAGGGTTTTTTACTGCATTTTCTGTCTCCGTCTGATTCATGGTTCCTGACTAGGGATGAGCCGAACACCCCCCTGTTCGGTTCGCACCAGAACATGCGAACAGGAAAAAAGTTTGTTCGAACACGCGAACAACGTTAAAGTCTATGGGACACGAACATGAATAATCAAAAGTGCTAATTTTAAAGGCTTATATGCAAGTTATTGTCATAAAAAGTGTTTGGGGACCTGGGTCCTGCCCCAGGGGACATGGATCAATGCAAAAAAATGTTTTAAAAAAACGGCCATTTTTTCGGTAGCAGTGATTTTAATAATGCTTAAAGTGAAACAATGAAAGTGTAATATCCCTTTAAATTTCGTACATGGGGGGTGTCTATAGTAAAGGGGCGCATGTTTCCTGTGTTTAGAACAGTCTGACAGCAAAATTAAATTTCAAAAGGAAAAAAAGTCATTTAAAACTACTCGCGGCTATTAATGCATTGCCGGTCCAACAATACACATAGAAGTTCATTGATAAAAACGGCATGGGAATTCCCCACAGGGGAACCCCAAACCAAAATAGAAAAAAAAAAAAAAGACGCGGGGGGTCCCCCTAAATTCCATACCAGACCCTTCAGGTCTGGTATGGATTTTAAGGGGAACCCCGCGCCAAAATTAAAAAAAAAAAACAGCGTGGGGTCCCCCCAAAAATCCATACCAGACCCTTATCTGAGCATGCAACCTGGCAGGCCGCAGGAAAAGAGGGGGGGGACAAGAGAGTGCCCCCCCTCCTGAACCGTACCAGGCCACATGCCCTCAACATTGGGAGGGTGCTTTGGGGTAGCCCCTCAAAACATCTTGTCCCTATGTTGATGAGGACAAGGGCCTCATCCCCACAACCCTGGCCGGTGGTTGTGGGGGTCTGCGGGCGGGGGGCTTATCGGAATCTGGAAGCCCCCTTTAACAAGGGGACCCCCAGATCCCGCCCCCCCCCCCCCTGTGTGAAATGGTAAGGGGGTACAAAAGTACCCCTACCATTTCACTAAAAAAGTGTCAAAAATGTTAAAGATGACAAGAGACAGTTTTTGACAATTCCTTTATTTAAATGCTTCCTCTTTCTTCTATCTGCCTTCATCTTCTTCTTCTGGTTCTTCTGGCTCTTCTGGTTCTTCCTCCGGTGTTCTCGTCCAGCATCTCCTCCGCGGCATCTTCTTCCCTTCTTCTCCTCAGGCCGCTCCGCATCCATGGCATGGAGGGAGGCTCCCGCTCTCTTCCTCATCTTCTTCATGATGGGACTTTCCTGTGGCATTCCCCGTGACGCCACAGGGAAGTCCCGTCAAGTCACCGTGCCTCAGAGGGGAGCGGGGTCACTGGGTGGCCCCGCTTCCCCGTTATTTAAGAAACGTCAGAAGAGGAGAAGCGTCACACAGCGGGAGCCTCCCTCCACGCCAGCATGGGTGCGGAGCGGCCCGGAGAAGAAGATGAAGAAGATGAAGAGAAGAGCGGGAGCCTCCCTCCATGCCATGGAAGAGAGGAGAAGAGAGGAGAAGAGAGGAGAAGAGAGGAGAAGAGAGGAGAAGAGAGGAGAAGAGAGGAGGAGGCTTTTATTGTTTCACTTTAAGCATTATTAAAATCACTGCTCCTGCAAAAAACGGCCTTTTAAAAACTTTTTTTTTGCATTAATCCATGTCGCCTGGGGCAGGACCCAGGTCCCCAAACACTTTTTATGACAATACCATGCATATAAGCCTTTAAAATTAGCACTTTTGATTTCTCCCATAGACTTTTAAAGGGTGTTCCACGGCATTCGAATTTGCCGCGAACACCCCAAATCGTTCGCTGTTCGGCGAACTTGCGAACAGCCGATGTTCGAGTCAAACATGAGTTTGACTTGAACTCAAAGCTCATCCCTATTCCTGACAGCTTCCCAGCCATGTGATCACTATGAAATCTCTGACAATGTGATCTTGAGTTGTTTTTACAAATGCCTATTGCCTTATGTTGCCTCACACTGACAGCTAAAGCTAAAAGACTGCAATTGGTAAAGGACAATACAGCTGTCCATTGATGAAATCCGATTTCATAGATCCATTTCACTGCAATGAAATTCTGGACTTGAATTAAAATGCGTTGTTCAAGAATTCTGATTCTGCTAAAGCCAAAAGACAGACGTGGGATCTGGTGTAATTATTGCATGCATATCAATATTGATAATTTGTTAGATCCAGAAGCCCTCAGTGGAGTAGATGGTACAAATAAAGTTACAATGTAAAATTGAGGGCGCTCTGGACAACAGGACTAAGCAGGCAATGTTAATAAGACCAGGGGTCCGGTGGTGGTAATGGTGATTCTTTAACACTAAGGGCAGCAGCTTTGAAAGTGGAAGCAAACTCTAAAAAACAGAAGCAGAAAAAAAGGTGCCTCTAAGTGCAGAAGATTAAAATATTTAATATCCTCAGGGGGATTAAAAACACTTACAAGATCAGAAAGTAAAATAAGCATAACATCGTTGATGGTAAGAGCGATCCAGCATCAGGAGGGTCTGCAGCTTGTTGTAAGACTCCCAGGACTGTGGGTAAGTATCGGCAGGGACTCCAATGAAGTTGCCAGCAGATGTTGGAAGATCCTGGAGTTGCCGGTGGAGGTCACACGATCCGAGTCTAGGGAAAACGAAGATTTCATGACTACAACCGTTCCACGCTGGTTGCTGTCCCTCACCGACGTCACTTCCGGGATCTTCGTTTTCCCTAGACTTGGATCGTGTGACCTCCACCGGCATCTCCAGGTTGTTCCAACATCTGCTGGCAACTTCATTGGAGTCCCTGCCGATACTTACCCACAGTCCTGGGAGTCTTACAACAAGCTGCGGACCCTCCTGATGCTGGATCGCTCTTACCATAAACGATGTTATGTTTATTTTACGTTCTGATCTTGTAAGTGTTTTTAATCCCGCTGGGGATATTAAATATTTTAATCTTCTGCACTTAGAGGCGCCTTTTTTTTCTGCTTGGTACAAATAAAGTGTAAATATTCCAACACCAGTGAGTCGTGTGTGTTATCAGATACATCCTGCATTTTATTTACCTCTCAGCTCCAGAGTCAGTGAATGTCCGAGTTCATCCAGCAGAATCTGATCCACCAGAACCTCACCTATAGAGATGAATATAAGATGATGGGTCTGAGTCATGTATGATTGAAGCTGACCTTTCACATACACCAAACTACACATTAGACTGATATCTAAACAAAAGAATATAACCTTAGGCTGAACTGCGGGATAAGCAAACATTGTCTCAATACATGTGTATTCTTTTTTTAATCTCAGTGTGCTTTGTGTGTTTCTTTCAGATCTGTGCAGTAATCCCGAGTGAGACTTTTACTTCCTGTAATAAAGACCTCTCACTGCTGCTCACTCTCCTTGTACAGGGTAGCTGGTCTTTTCTCTGCCCCCTCCTGTAGTTTTCTGTAGTGGGTGGAGTCTTTTTGGCCCCTCCCACAGCTCTGCTCAGGCTATGTACAGCACAGTGATGATGTCACTGCTACTTTTACAAGGTAATATCTGGGTTTGCATAGGCATTTGATGGTCACAAATCATATTTATATAGTTTTTGGTTATTATAGAGTATATTTAACCACTTGCCGACCGGCTCACGCCGATATACGTCGGCAAAGTGGCACGGCTGTGCAAAATCACGTACCCATACATCGCCCCTTTAAGAGCCGCCAGAGGGCACGCGATCGGGTGTACGAGAGCCAGCATCTCTCCTAGTTAGTCCCATCCCCACACAGTTAGAACACACTGAGGGAACACACGGTTAACCCCTTGCCCCCTAGTGTAAACCCCATCTCTACCAGTGACATTTACATAGTAATCAGTGCATTTTTATAGCACTGATCACTCTATAAATGTCAATGGTCCCAAAAATGTGCCAAAAGTGTCCGATGTGTCCGCCATAATGTCTCAGTCACGATAAAATTAATAAAAATGCCATAAATCTATCCCCTATTTTGTAGACGCTATAACTTTTGCGCAAACCAATCAATATTCACTTATTGTGATTTTTTTTTTTTTTTTTACCAAAAATATGTAGAAGAATACATATTGGCCTAAACTAAGGAAGAAATTTGTTTTTTTATATATTTATTGGGGATATTTATTATAGCAAAAAGAAATATTGCTTTTTTTCAAAATTGTCGCTCTTTTTTTTGTTTATAGCGCAAAGAAAAAAAACGCAGAGGTGATCAAATACCACCAAAAGAAAGCTCTATTTATGGGAAAAAAAGGACATCAATTTTGTTTGGGTACAACGTCGCACGACCGCGCAATTATCAGTTAAAGTGATGCAGTGCCGTATCTCAAATAATGGCCTGGTCATTGGGCAGCCAATTCCTCCGGGGCTGAAGTGGTTAAAGCTGAATTCCAGGAAATGTTTTTTCTTCCATTCATTGGGGCTGTGCCCACACTGCATGGGTCAACTGCTCATTTTTTCTAGGAGAGAACAGACTACTCTCGCAGTTTACCCATGCAGTACGGGTACAGCCCCACTGCATGTGAAAAATAATTTCCCAGAGTTCAGCTTTATATAAAACTTTTTGTGCCTGGAGTTCATCTTTAACACTTATGTTACATTGACTGGCTATTGAAGCTCCTTATATGCCATATACTGTATATACCATATATAAATACTCAGAAGTGTTCTGATTAAAATTGTATTGTGAGTGTAATGAGCATATTTTATTGCTATACTAGTGGTTTTATAGTTTAAAGTGCATTAATACCCTAAAATAGAAATTTTGTATAATGCAACTTATCATTCCTTAGATGCGGTAGCTGCATTCGTTTTCCTTATTTCCAGACTTTTTTCTCTATGTTTACCTGATAATGCCTGCCAATAACCCACTTTCTGTATTAATGTGACTACATTACTCACTGTGCTGTATCTATAGAGGAGCAGTCTTAACACATTAGGACAGGGTGTGTGTGAGAGCTGCAGAACACCTCCATAACATAATAGGGGGTGTTCCTGTAGTCCACAGAGAGAACTGGGCACAATGATAACAGCCTGCCTTCTTGTTACACAAAGCCACAGGTTACCACTGGTCCTCTTGTATGCGCCAAGGCAGCAGGGTGAATTGGATGTGGGCAGGGAGGGTGATCGGCACAGGGGGCAATTACTGGAAGCAATCTCCTGTATGGCTCTCTCTGCAGCAGCTAAAAGCTGGCTTCTTCTCTCCTCCCTCCGGTTGGCTTTCAGCTGCTGCAGAGTCATACAGAGGATCGCTTCCAGTAATTGCCCCCCACCACACTAATCACCCTCCCTGTGTACCATACATTTCCCCCTGATGCCCAAGCCACCTTGTGGCCCCTCTACCCCGGAAATGCAGCCAGGCCTACCTACTCTCCTTGCTGCCGGCAGTTGCAAGCACACAATAGGATCTTTCTAGATGGAAAGTGGGGGAAGGGCCTGGTATATATGTAATATTTACCAGCCCCTTCCCTTCCTGAATGAACACAATGAGTGATCGGTACTGATCATCACTGTGTTCATTCATAACTGAAGTATTGGCTGTATGGGACACCATGTCAGCTTGCCTGTGAATGGAGGAATCCTTCCCACTGTGCTATTGTATTCTGACATTGAGGAGACTTCCCCACCATCAGAATACACTGATCAGCATTGTAGACTATAAACTGCAATGCTGATCAGTGTATTCTGATGGTGGGGCTATAGCCTGTAATGATGATCAGTGTATTCTGATGGTGGAGCTATAGCCTGTAATGCTGATCAGTGTATTCTGATGGTGGGGCTATAGCCTGCAATGCTGATCAGTGTATTCTGATGGTGGAGCTATAGCCTGCAATTCTGATCAGTGTATTCTGATGGTGGAGCTACAGCCTCCAATGCTGATCAGTGAATTCTGATTGAGGGGCTGTAGCCTGCGATGCTGATTGAGTAGTTAACATCTCACAGGGTGGTTGCCCATACATGGATTGAATTATGGTCGGTGTTTCCTGAACAGCTGAATTTCTATTCTAATGTGGTCAGCTTTAGACTTGGTTCATACTATGTGCAGCGCAGCTTGCAATATTAGGTCCCCTTTCACCGTTTCAGGTCCGAATTAGGTCTGAATTTTTGCCTGAATTTGGACCTGAAACTGAGCCAAAGACACACAGGAGCCTTTCTTGGAGAAACCTGCATCCAATTTGCATAAGTGTGAACCCAGCCTTACACTTCACATAATTGGTGTCAATCATTATTTCCTGTCCTCTTACCTGTCTGTATGATCTCATCCAGAATGGCCAATAAATTAGGATGAGGATGATCTTTCTGTAGCGCATAGAGACATTCCCAGAATCCAATCACAGCTTTTCTTCCCCAATCCCGAATATCTTGTAATAAGGTGTAAGAGAAGGAAGACGGGTCTTTTTCCATTGACTCGTATTTCTATAAAAGATTTATTATTCCAAATCTGCTGTTAAAAATATAACTTTCGTATATTCCTAAAGTTAAAACATAAAAATAATTCTGGTTGCTCTGAACGCTCCATTCAGAAAATAAAATCTTGTCATAATTAAGTTACAATTCCATCACATGTCTGAACTCAAAGCTGCAGGCAAGAGAGTGATGGTCGATGGGATTTGTACACCACAGCTTATTTTACATTTTTAGCATCCAGTGCAGACACTCCCACCGTCAGCCTGATCTGAAATATCAGTTGGTGTTCAGGGGGTGAAAGAAATGTAAAATGAAGGAGATTTATGGGTGACTGACTTTGATAGTTGTGTTAGTGAATTGTCTGAGGAGGACTTTCATATTCAGCTGGAGTTTTTATTGAAGAAACACAAAATAATAATTTTCCTCCAGTGGGTCTTGGGGTTGTCTATTTTCTTAATTTCACACTTTAGTTCTAAATTCACATCATTGCTGCTGTCCTCTCTGCAGTGATCTGACATGCCCCTTTCCCTATTGCCTCAGAACTAGAGCTCTCCAATCAGCAGGGAGTGTATACTTTGCTGATTGGAGAGCTCTAGCTCTGACTCAGCAGTAGGTATGTCTGACCTCTGCAGAGAGCCCGCTGCTTCCACACAGATCACAGAGGTCCTTCTGTGCTGACTAATGCATACTTGCCAACTTGCCAACTGTCCCAAATTTCCCGCAACATTCCTGGGATTTAGACCCTTTACTCGATTTTATCGTTTCCCGGGAAATGTCCCGGGAAATAATTTTTTTCACAATTTTTCGCTGCCAAGGTCCGCGGCCGGCAGCGACCATGTCTCCACTAGCCGCCATTTTCAAGAAAACCAGAAGAAAAGGGCTGGCTGGGTGGCTACAATAAAAATTGAGCTGAGTCGCCACCCACCCCCCGCCCCGCCCCACTGCCAGTCTTGGTGACCTGTTATGGAAAGGGGCGGGGATGGGTGGTGCCGCAGCTCAGTTTCTATTGTAACCATGCAGCCGGCTCCGCCTCTATTTTGTTCCCCCTTGGCCTCTCTTCTGTGATGGCAGCAGAGACACCTCTAGGATACCTGATAGATGTAAGGAGGGGCTCCAATGGCTGGATACCTGATGTAAGGGGCTCCGCTGGGGACACTAGATGTAAGGAGGGGCTTCGCTGGGGACACCTGATGTAAGGAGGGGCTCCGCTGGGGATGCCTGATGTAAGGAGGGGCTCCGCTGGGGACGCCTGATGTAAGGAGGGGCTCTGCTGGGGGTGCCTGATGTAAGGAGGGGCTCTGCTGGGGATGCCTGATGTAAGGAGGGGCTCTGCTAGGGACGCCTGAAATTACCATTTCACACGGGGGGGGGGCTGGGATCTGGGGGTCCCCTTGTTAAAGGGGGCTTCCAGATTCCGATAAGCCCCCCCGGGCAAGGGTTGTCAACATGGGGACAAGGTGCTTTGAAGGGGATCCCCCAAAGCAGCCTCCCAATGTTGAGGGCACGTGGCCTGGTACGGTTCAGGAGGGGGGGCGCTCTCTCGTCCCCCCCTCTTTTCCTGCAGCCTGCCAGGTTGCGTGCTCGGATAAGGGTCTGGTATGGATTTTTGGGGGGACTCCACGCCATTTAAAAAAAAAAAATTTGGCCCGGGGTTCCCCTTAAAATCCATACCAGACCTGAAGGGTCTGGTATGGATTTTGAGGGGGACCCCCACGCCTTTTTTCTTTTTTTTGGCGCGGGGTTCCCCTTAATAACCATACCAGACCTGAGGGGCCTAGTATGGAATTTAGGGGGACCCCACGCCATTTTTTTTTTAAATTCTGGTTCGGGGTTCCCCTGTGCAGAAATCCCATGCCGTTTTTATCAATGAACTTTTATGTGTATTGTCGGACCGACAATTCATTAATAGCCGCGAGTAGTTTTAAATGACTTTTTTTCCTTTGAAATGTCATTTTGCTGTCAGACTGTTCTCAACACGGGAAACATGCGCCCCTTTACAGGCATACTATAGACACCCCCCAGGTACGAAATTTAAAGGAATATTACACTTTTATTGTTTCACTTTAAGCATTATTAAAATCACTGCTCCCGAAAAAACGTCCGTTTTTAAAACTTTTTGTTTGCATTGATCCATGTTCCCTGGGGCAGGACCCAAGTCCCCAAACATTTTTTATGACAATACCATGCATATAAGCCTTTAAAATTAGCACTTTTGATTTCTCATAGACTTTTAAAGGGTGTTCTTTGCAGGAAAGCGCTGCAACCTCCAACATCCTTCTGTCTGAAGCAACTGCTGTCAGAGGAACTAGTTTTACCACTAGGGACCACAATGGATATTAAGCTATTGGAGCAAAGGATGCCTTTATGAGCGCTTTCAGAACCAAGCCTGGGTCCCATGAAGGGAACAAAAATGTCCTTGGTGGTCGTTTATGGACTACGGCCTGCAAAAAGCATTTGTTCAGTGGAGTTGTATGCCAGACCAACCTTAAGCGCCAATTGTAAAAAGGTCTACAGCTGGGGACACAGGAGAGAAAACTTTGCTGAGAAAACATAACAAGCTTCCTTTATATCCTCATATGTAGCGTTCATGGTGTTGTGGTCTTCGCCAAGGTCTGAACTCGGATGAGAATCCCTGCACCTCTAGTCTGGCCAATTCAATAGCCAGGCTATTCAGAGTCTCACTGAATTGGGCTGCTGCCATTGATGTTGGCATAAAAGATCTTGTCTGACCGGAAACAGGATTGGTGGTGCTGAATGACATCTGGGGAGCAATGAAAACCAAGTCCTCTTTGGCAGGTGGAAACCACCTGTATGACATAAAGGCGTTCATAATCAAGGACACTGGAGGAAGACAAACACCAACGGACAAAACCCATGGCAGTGTGAATCCACCCTCTCTCATTTCACCTTTGTTCATTGTTACAAATACCGGAAGCTGTGTGTTCAGATGATTCTCTATGAGAACTACCGCTGGAATGTACCATAGAGCCAATACTAGTTATGAACCCCATCTGTAAGAATTCAACGATCCTACCTATGACATATTTTCTGGGGTGCCAACTCCTGGATTCACAATAGGAGACATATGCCTTCCGGACTCATTAGTATATGACTCTGGAGGCTGGCTTCCTAGCATTAACCAAAGTAGAAACTACTGAAGCTGACAGCCCACAGTCTTTTAGAATGTGGGTCTCAATAGCCAAAACGTTAAATTGAGCATTTGTAAGGAAGGATGGAATACCGGACCTTGCGAAAGAAGGTCTGGCCACAGTGGTAGGGTCCAAGGGTCCCCTACCACCAACTTTATGATCTCGGCAAACCAAGATCTCCTGGGCCACGCTGAGGCCACAAGAATCTTCCCTTCTATCTTAATCTTGCGAAGAAGGCGCGGAAGCAGAACAGGAGGGAAAGCATAGATCAGTGAAAACTGATCCCATGGAAAAAACCAAGGCATCTGTTCCGTATGCCTTGTCCTTGACACAAAGTTGTCGATCTTGTTGTTGAACCCCGACGCCAATAGACCCACGTCCGGAACTCCCCATTTTTGGCATATTGACAGAAAGATGCTGGGGTGTAGGAACCATTCTCCTGGGAACAATTGTTTGCGACTCCGCCTGCCAATTCTCCATTCCTGGAATGAAAATTGCTGATAGACAAGGAATTTTGCTTTCTACCCAAGACAGAATATGATTCGCCTCTTTCTGGGCCACACGACTTCTCGTGCCCCCTTGGTGATTGATATAAGCCACAGCTGTGGCATTGTCGGATTGGATTCTGACAGGACAATTTCGTAGTCTGAGCGTCCAGGCCTCCATGGCCAGGCGTACTGCCCGAATCTCTAGGATATTGATGGGCAAGGTCATCTCTGATTTAGACCATTTCCCTTGGACAGACGCTTCTTCTAGGACTGTTCCCTAGCCCAAAGGGCTGGCATCTGTTACCACTTTCCAGGTAACCAGTAGAAAGGATTTTCCTTTTTGAAGATACTTGGATAACGACCATCAATTGAGGCTCTGACGCACTTTGGCGGATAAACGCATCGGGAAGTCCAGAGTTTGGACCTTCTTGTTCCAAGTTGACAGGATACTGTTTTGCAGCAGTCTTGAATGGAACTGCGCATAAGGAACGGCCTCGAAAGAAGCCACCATCTTTCCCAATAATAACATGCAAAGATAAGTAGAAGGATTCTTCTTTGTTTTGACCCACCGAATCAGTTCCTTTAAGGAACCGACTCTTTCCTGGGGTAAAAAAATCCCCTTTACTGGACTGTATCTATGATCAGCCCTAAGTACTGCAATCTTCTTGATGGTTTTAATGAGGATCTTTCTAGGTTGAGGATCCAACCTAAGTATTCCAGGTAGCTGACTGCGGTAACCAGACCTTGGTTTAAACGGGCTACCGATTGATCTAACCAGATTAGATTGTCTAAGTAGGCTAGTATCGTTATACTTTGAGCCCTAAAGGAGGAGCCAGGATCTTTATAAACACTTGAGGTGCGGCAGCTAGCCCGAAAAGGTAGAGCTACAAACTGGAAATGTAGATTTTCTACCTCGAAGCGTAGAAATTTTTGGTGAGCGGGAAGATCGGCACATGGAGATAAACATCCTTGATGTCGATTGACGCCAGAAGTTCTCCCCCTTGTAGGAAGGAGACTACTGATCGGATAAACTCCATGCGGAGAGAGACTTCTTTTTCTCTAGATCCTTAGGAACGTTTGATCTAAGAAAAAACGTGGAGACGGGAACTCTTGGAACTCCAGTTTGGAGCTACTGAGGAAGTCCCCCATTCGTATTCCTGTCAGATCCATGAGAACTGCAGAAGAATTCCCCCTATTGAGCTAGCAGGGCACCTCCTCATAAAGAGGCTACAGTATCTTGTAGGTTTCCTTCCCCAAGAAGGATTACCTACTGAACCTGACGGCAGAAGCCATTGTGACTGCCTGGAGGCTTATGCCCCTGGCACAAAAGTAGGAGCTTTTAAAAATTAAAATATATTTACTCCTTTACTTAAATGGAAAAAGGGGGCACTTTTTCCACTAGAATTTCTTTGGATGAATTATCCAAACATCCTCAAATGGCTGTTCCACTGCAAAAGGAAGAAAAAAATGTAAAATTTCTTAGAAAAACTCCACTTACCTTTCCCGCCGCAGGGTATCAACAGACCCAATCTTCACCCTTCACGGTGGGCTCCGTTAAACCTTCAGGAGCTGGGGATCCTAAAAGGAAAACCCACAATCCTGGACCTGCAACAGCACCCTGGCAGTAAAAACTTTATGGCCTTAATACCAAAAAGTACTGCATCCCAGGGTCCAGCTTCCCAAAGGAGAGCATTCACAGGCAAAAACCTTGTTTCTTCGGATACGAGGCCGGGTACCATTCAATACGGCCAGGATCAGACACTCTGAATGGATCCGTCTGCATAGCTAGCCCCAGCAAGGAATTGCTCCAGTGGAGCTCAGCACAGCACATCTTTACTCGTGACCAACACTTTAGACACTGGCAAAAGAAACGGAGGTACTCCCAGCAGTGGGAGGGGTTATATAGGGAGTGCACTTTTTAATTTAGGGCGTGCCAGTGTCCATCACCTGAAGGTGGCCTATAACCCACACAGTAATTACTATGGCTCTGTGTCCCCTGATGTATGATAAAAAAACTACTCCAAGACCCTCATAGCTTAAGAAGGGGTTAACTGTTTTTCCTGTTTTTTCACTAGTCGACTGAACATGGAAAATAATTTCTAGGACAAGGTTGTGATGCTTTGCCAGCTCCTGGCTTACACCTGCGACAATCAAAACATTGTCCAAGTAATGGCAGGGCCTTATCCTCAAAGAAGAATTACTGCCACTGCTGCCTTCAAAATGTTCAAAAAGTTTCTTTGTGCAGTACCAAATTTAAAAAATGGAAAACACCTAAACTGGAAGTGACAGCCAGTCACGGCAAATCTCAGATGTCTCTGGTGTTACACACTGATTGATATATGGAAGTATACACGACAGGACGATTGACTCTAACTAGTCCTCATGCTGAGCTATCGCCATGACTGTTTGCATGGTCGATCTTGCACCCTTTGTTGTGTATGCACCCATTCAAATTATTCAAACCCAGACAGTAGGAAAGCTGCTGAAGCCTTGGGTACTAGAAAGAATGGGGAGAAACCCCCAGATTTGTTCTTTTAGAGGCACCAGCACTATGGACCTGTTGCAGCATAATTCTTATACGTAATCTTGCAGTAATTCTTTCTTACTTGAGTTCTGTTAGTCATGAATGAAAGGATTTTCCAAATGTCTAGCAGCCTGCTCTGGATTGGATTCCATGTACACAGGAAGTTTGAGCCCCCTTCATTGTGATCTGGTAAATTTAAGCCTGGCCTATTAGATTTGGCCTCCTGACCCTTCTGAAGATCGACAAATTTGAGCAAAAAAGACGGCCGCTTCCTCTTGTTTAATTGTGACCACATTCTGGACATTTCTTCTGTCACTCGCTTCATCCACCGCTTTGCCAAACAACAACGTCCTATTATGGAGAACGTTACAAAGGGCTTGTGTGGAAGCATCATAATCCCTTCAGTGGCGCAACCACAAAGCTCTCATGGCTGTGACTGAATGTGCCAGCCCTAGAACTAGGTCTACTGAAGCCTCGGCCAAAAGTCAGCAGCCAGGTTTAAGTCCTCCCGAACCATGCCCACTCCTGCAGGTTCCACTTGAAATAAAGGCCATTTATTAATGCTTTAAACATCACAGCCCTGTCACTAGTCCACAGGCAAAAAACATGCCACAGTATAAATTTTCTGCAAGTCTGCAGGCCAGTTCACTACAATTTCTGAGTTGAAGAGGTTTTTCTGCATGCACACTTTTGAGGTGTTCAGGTGCTTTTTCAATGTATTTGCCATGTTATGGACACGTTCCATAGAGAAAAAATGCAACATGTTCTCCTTTAGTGGACTGTACTGGACCACACAGCACTGGTGTGATGTAGACCATTGGAATCCATGGTAAACACTGTTCGTGCATTTTCGACTCCAATAAAAACGCATTGGACTGCATCCAGCGTGAACCAGCCTTAAGTACATTTTTTTCAATCCGTGGGATTCCTAAAGGTATTAAAAGGCAAAGACACTTGTGCATCTGATGCTGGTCGGGCCCCATCCACTCCTGGAAGTGCGTTGCTTAAACATGCATCAGCCAGCTTCATTGGATAAAGCTTGCTGACCTTTACTGTAAATTGGTCTTATCACATCTTTCCCATTCTTCATCAATGAGCTTTTAACTCCGTCATTATGGGAAAAGAAGTTCTTCCTTTTTCACATTTGGAAGCAGGCATGTACTGGCCATCGGGACTACCGGGAGTTTCCCGGTGGGCCGATGACTCAGTGGGCCAGCTTTAGTGACAGCGGACCGCCACCCCTCCGCTCCTCTGTCTCCCCCTCCCCGCCATGCTCACCTCCTCTCCCTGCCTAGTTATGAAGCGGACTGAATAATGACATTCTCCTCGGGAGTCGACACTGAGAAGCTCCTCATACAATCCGGAAGGAGGGCTCAGGGCAGCCACACACAGCTGTGACATAAGCTTCCTCTGCACTCGTTCTCCTGCCTAGATGGAGAGCAGGAAAGGAAAGAGCAGGAGAACGAGTGCAGAAGAAGCTTATGTCACAGCTGTGTGTGGCTGCCCTGAGCCCTCCTTCCGGATCATATGAGGAGCAGGTCATTATTCAGTCTGCTTCATAACTAGGCAGGGAAAGGAGGTGAGCGCTGCGGGGGGGCCAGAGCAGCATGGAGGGGGGATAGAGGAGCATGGAGGATCAGAGCTGCATGGGGAATAGAGGAGCATGGGGACCTGAGCAGCAAAGGGGGGGGGGGAAGGGGAATAGAGGAGCATAGGGGGTCTGACCAGAGCAGCATGGGGGAAATAGAGGAGCATGGGGACCTGAGCAGCAAAGGGAAAGGGGAATAGAGGAGCATGGGGGACCAGAGCAGCATGGGGAGAATAGAGGAGCATGGGGACCTGAGCAGCAAAGGGGGGGGATAGAGGAGCATGGGGGTCCAGAGCAGCATGGGGGGGAATAGAGGAGCATTGGGACCTGAGCAGCATGGGGAGAAGGGGAATAGAGGAGCATGGGGGACCAGAGCAGCATGGGGGGGAATAGAGGAGCATGGGGACCTGAGCAGCAAAGGGGGAAGGGGAATAGAGGAGCATGGGGGACCTGAGCAGCAAAGGGGGAGGGGAATAGAGGAGCATGGGGGACCAGAGCAGCATGGTGGGGAATAGAGAAGCATGGGGACATGAGCAGCAAAGGGGGGGGAATAGAGGAGCATGGGGACCTGAGCAGCAAAGGGGGGGGATAGAGGAGCATGGGGGTCCAGAGCAGCATGGGGGGAATAGAGGAGCATTGGGACCTGAGCAGCAAAGGGGAAGGGGAATAGAGGAGCATGGGGGACCAGAGCAGCATAGTGGGGAATAGAGGAGCATGGGGACCTGAGCAGCAAAGGGGGGGGAATAGAGAAGCACGGGGACCAGAGCAGCATTGGGGGGGGGAGAGGAGCATGGGGGGACCAGCAGAGCACATGGAGGACCATAGGAGCAGGTGGGGGACCAGTGGAGCACATGGGGGACAAGCGCAGCACGCGGTGACCAGCGGAGCACATGGGGGACCAGCACAGCACATGGGGACAGGCGGAGCACATGGGGGACCAGCGCAGCATGGGGGGAACAGAAGATCAGGAGAGGAATGCAGAAGCATGTGGGGGACCAGAGAAGCAGGGGGGGTACCAGAGGAGCACAGGGGGGACCAGAGAAGCATGAGGGTACAGAGGAGCATGGGGGGAACAGAGAAGCATGTGGGGGAACAGAGAAGCAGGGGGAGGACCAGAGGAGCACAGGGGGGGCAGAGGAGCATGGGGGGACTAAAGGGAGCATGGGGGAGGGGACAGACAGCTGACTCAACAGCTATGGGCTGGGAGTTTCTCACTTCTGCCTAATCTTGTCCCATTAGGGGGGGCAACAAACTGATTCTTTGCCCCGGGTGAAATAATGACTAACTTCCCCACTGGTACCAGCCGTTCTACTCTAATAAAGTAGATTGGCTAATGGCTAGTGAAGGGGGAGGAGGGACTTAGGTGGCCATCGGGGTTGGCCGGCTGGGGGGGGTGGGTCTGTCCGGCCGGCATGGGAGAAACCTGTCAAAGTGGGCCGGTCTGGATGAAGTCCAGGGCCAAATTTTTGTCCCAGTCCAGCCCCGTTTGGAAGTATCTGCATGCGTTTGCGATGGATGGGCCTGCGTCTTGCCTGTTCCTTATCCATTGGCATTTGAGGCAATCCATGCCGATTAATGGCCAATGTTTGCTACAGGGCTGGGCAAAGCATTTTCTATTGCGCTGATGTAAACGCATAGGAGCCATTGCCATGTGAGCTGCTTGAGGAGCATGAAAGCCACCCTGTGCGGGAATGTGAGGAATGCATATTGTCCTGGTCAGTGAATGACCAGTGGCGGGTCTTAGATTTTCTGGAGTGTTTGCGTTTAGGGCTTCTGCTCCTGCTCCTAAAATCATGCAAAACACCATACTGCATTCTTTGAGCATTCCTTGAGCACTCTTTTGAAGATATGTCCCACGCCGCCCCCTTGTACCTTCGCTAATCCTCTGTGCCACTGACAGGTGTGGTGAGCTCATATGTGCAAAAAAATATGGAAAAAAAAACATAATTCTGTCAACAAGAAAAAAAAACAGGTACCCATCCACTTTTATCTACTCAGTTAAGCAGCAGCAGGTGAGGTCAGACAGCCTTCCAGAGGTAGACAGGAGACACAGAATCTGAGATAAAAACCAGTCAGACTGTCTAACCCCCGGGAACACACCGCACAGCAGGGAGCAAACAGCAACAAGTCTTTACCACACAAGAGAAAACTGGCAGGACCGCAGAGAGGAGGAAAGAAACCAATTCCTCTGCCGCTGTTCTGCCGAGAAAGTTCCCCTCGGCGGATAAGGACCACCCACCAGTAGGAGCCGTCGGAAATAGCCGAAGCCGAATAGTTGGAAATCAGCTGTACACGGCGCCTGTAAAAGGGCCCCTCGCGGGCTTGCTTCGCTCGCCACGCTTCGGGCACAGCCTCGCTTCGCTCAGCACTTTTTTATTATCCCTCTAGGTCCACTTGGATGGTGGGGCTTGAACCTGGACCTAGGGCGCAGGCGCCGTGTACAGCTGATTGAAGGTTTTCAGCTTCGGCTATCTTCGGCGGCTCCTAGTAGTTCGTACTGCGCAAGCGCTGCGCCTGCGCAGTACAGGGGGGGTCCTTATCCGCCGGGGGAACTTTCTCGGCAAGACACCGGCTCTAAGACTGATTTTTTGTTTTTTTTATCTCAAAATAAAAACTTTTGTGTGAAATATTGTTGACATTACAGAGTCCAGAACATATACGTTTCATTTGGATAAACATTGTATCAAACTGACATACAACATGGTGTTAAATAACAGATTAGAACTGACTTTGCTCAGGGGCCAGTTATAGATACATACAAGTATTAAGTCAGAACTTTACACCTCTACTGTCCGGAGGTTCTAAGACTCTTTAACCACTTGCTGCCCGCCCACCGTCATATGACGGCAGGACGGTGCAGCTGTTATCCTGGGCCGCCGTCATATGACGGCGGCCCTTCTAGGTCCCCCAGGGGGTGCGCGCGCGCCTGCCACATCACTCGGGCCCCGGTGCGCGTGCCCAGCGGCTGCGATGTCCGCCGGGCACCCACGATTGCCCGGTAACCGAGCAGGACCGTGGATCTGTGTGTGTAAACACACAGATCCACGTCCTGTCAGATGGGAGGAGACCGATGGTGTGTTCCTTGCACAGAGGAACACCGATCGGTCTCCTCCCCTTGTGAGTCCCCTCCCCCCACAGTTAGAATCACTCCCTAGCAACATGATTAACCCTACAGCGCCCCCTCCTGGTTAACCCCTTCATTGCCAGTCACATTTATACAGTAATCAATGCATTTTTATAGCACGGATCGCTGTATAAATGTGAATGGTCCCAAAAACGTGTGGAAAGTGTCCGATATGTTCGCCGCAATATCGCAGTCATGATAAAAATCGTAGATCGCCGCCATTACTAGTAAAAAAAAAATAATAAAAATGCTATAAATCTATCCCCTTATTTTGTAGACGCTATAACTTTTGCGCAAACCAATAAATATATGCTTATTGCAATATTTTTTACCAAAAATATGTAGAAGAATACGTATCGGCCTAAACTGAGGAAAAAATTTGTTTAAAAAAAAAAAAATTGGATATTTATTATAGCAAAAAGTAAAAAATATTGTGTTTTTTTCAAACTTGTCACTCTTGTTTTGTTTATAGTGCAAGAAATAAAAACCGCAGAGGTGATCAAATACCACCAAAAGAAAGCTCTATTAGTGGGGAAAAAATGATAAAAATGTCATATGTGTACAGTGTTGTATGACCGTGCAATTGTTATTCAAAGTGCGACAGCGCTGAAAGCTGAAAATTGGCTTGGGCAGGAAGGGGGTAGAAAATGCCCTGTAGGCAAGTGGTTAAGCTGCTGCTTGGTGACTGGCGGTTGCTACCCCACGCCACCCGTCTCCCTGTCCTCTGTGACATCATCCAATGCCTGAGGACTGAAGACAAAGCCAGGAGAGCAGCACGCTGCCTATACAAGACAGGAAAACCCCAATGGTGACATTGCAGAGCTTACTGATACCACACCTGTAAAATATTTGTGCTATTTAAGCAACCCGGCACAAGGGATACCCAGTATCAAACAGGCTTTACCATCCAACATTCTAGGTCTTCCAAAAGTCAGTAGGCCTGCTTGTCCTAAGGGAAAGGGGCTGCTATAGGTGAAGCACACAGTAGCTATCTATAGCGTCTGACCACCTGCATTTAGGCAGACGTGACATTTGTGACACCATGTATTACTATGCTATGATGTTTGTATGTATTACATGTATGGAAAAAAAAAATGTATTTCCTATAAAATAGTTCCTTGTTTATACTGTACCATGATATAGCGGTTTTTATACTACTATGAGTTACTTGCCAGACATATTTGGAATCCATTTAGACCGCATGCTTCACACAAAGTCCCAACCTTCCCAAACTTCCAAAACAGACAATGTGAATCCACCACCACAGGGAGAGCAATTTTACCAGCTGCACAAGCTTTTGAGCTTGTGGCCAATACCAAGCCAGGGTCTTTAATCCTCCAATATCCTCTGTGGCCATTCAGACCAAATGCTGCTGGAAAATTTTAGGCTTGCTGAGGGGTGATGGAGAGAGATGGAGAAACTTGATATGGTTGTCAGTGATATGGGCAGTCAGACACCGGTTACCCTTTACAGTCTCGGGAGCTGTGAGGAACACCAGACGCTTTCCCCTTCCCCCTTCACCTGGGATGCGGGGGTTCGGGCCGTTGTTCCCCTGTGCATCAAAGCCACGCCCCCAGTGTCCTACGCATGACATCAGCATTGCTGGCGTCATTGCGCCGGTGTTGAGTCGTTCCATTGGCGTTTCCCCATGAGGGGGATTGGTGCCTAGCGGATGTCCACATGGGTGAGGGCATTTCAACTCCCATTATGCACCTGTGTGACATTGGTGGTCACCCATTGGTTGGTCTTTGAGTACATATACTCTCCTTAGTGAGTTCAGACACTCCTTGTGGCTGTTTCTGTGAACACTGTGCACTAACTGATCTAGCACTGATCTAGATTCTAAGGTAATATTTTGAATCTTAGAACCAGAAGAAGAAGATGGAGGAAGAAACCGAAGGAAGAAAGAAGAAAGAAGATAGAAGAAAGAAGATAGAAGATAGAAGAAAGAAGAAGCATTTAAATAAAGGAATTGTCAAAAACTGTCTCTTGTCATTTTTAACATTTGTGACACTTTTTTTGTGAAATGGTAGGGGTACTTTTGTACCCCCTTACCATTTCACACAGGGGGGAGGGCAGGGATCTGGAGGTCCCCTTGTTAAAGGGGGCTTCCAGATTCGCAGACCCCCACAACCACCGGGCAAGGGTTGTGGGGATGAGGCCCTTGTCCCCATCAACATGGGGACAAGGTGCTTTGGGGGGCTACCCCAAAGCACCCTCCCAATGTTGAGGGCATGTGGCCTGGTACAGTTCAGGAGGGGGGCACTCTCTCGTCCCCCCTCCTCTTTTCCTGCGGCCTACCAGGTTGCGTGCTCGGATAAGGGTCTGGTGTGGATTTTTGGGGGGACCACACGCCATTTTTTTTTAAAATTTTGGAGCGGGGTTCCCCTTAAAATCCATGCCAGACCTGAAGGGCCTGGTATGGAATTTAGGGGGACCCCCACGTCATTTTTTTTTAAATTTTGGTTCGGGGTTCCCCTGTGGGGAATTCCCATGCCATTTTTATCAATGAACTGTTATGTGTATGGTCGGACCGGCAATTCATTAATAGCCGCAAGTAGTTTTTAATGACTTTTTCTCCTTTGAAATGTCATTTTGCTGTCAGACTGTTCTAAACACGGGAAACATGCGCCCCTTAACAGGCATACTATAGACACCCCCCAGGTACGAAATTTAAAGGAATATTACACTTTTATTGTTTCACTTTAAGCATTATTAAAATCACTGCTCCCGAAAAAACGGCTGTTTTAAAAACTTTTTTTTGCATTGATCCATGTCCCCTGGGGCAGGACCCAGGTCCCCAAACACTTTTTATGACAATACCATGCATATATGCCTTTAAAATTAGCACTTTTGATTTCTCCCATAGACTTTTAAAGGGTCTTCCGCGGCTTTCGAATTTGCTGCAAACAACCCAAATTGTTCGCTATTCGGCGAACTGGCGAACAGCCAATGTTCGAGTCGAACATGAATTTGACTGGAACTTGAACCTCATCCCTATCCAGGAGATGCTAGTGGGTGGTGAGGTGGACTTCCAGCCCATCAAGATAAGTTTCCTGGCCTGGAACAATGCCCTAGAGAATGCAACCGTGATCAATTCCTCAGGGATCACATCCTCCAGAACCCCCAGTATACAGCATATAGGGTCTATAGGCACCTTTGTTTGAAACACCCCGCTGAGCGTACCAACCACCTCGTTCCAGTACCGGTGGAGCTTTGTGCAGCACCACAGGAGATGGATGAGATCGACAGCAACAGCACAAAGGGTCCGCCAGTCTGCCCATCTTATGTAGTTTTGCCGGAGTGTAATGTACCCTCAGTATTATATACAGTTGGGAAACTTTTTGTGCCACATTCAGAGAGCATGTGGTTATGGATTGTAGGGCTTCTTCCCATTGATCTCCCGTAAGTTGGCCTAGGTCTTTCTCCCATGCTGACACTGCCCTACATGGGTATGCCCGCAAGTGTCCTGCGAGTAGCATTGGGATATAATCCCCTTAGTTGCACTGCTAGAATGCAGCACATGGAATACCGGGGTGGGCGACAGTGCCCACTCTCCTGCATCCTCCTGCGCAGCAACAGCATGCCGGAGCTGAAGGTACAAGTACCACATGGTAGCGGGTAGGTTGAATTTGACTCGCAATTCCGGGAAAGATAGTAGTTTACCGTTTTCAAATATGTGGGATAGCTACACCATGAGCACGCCATCTGGGCCCCTGTTGCAACTTAGCCAGCTCCACATATGTGCGGTTTCCCCATATGGGACTAAAATTTGTGAATCCCTATACCCCCTGAAGCTGCCTACCCTTATTCCATATTTTTTGTATTAGCGAGAGCGTTGGGGTCTATTTATTGGATTTCATAAATTTTTGTGCCTCCAATCCCATCGGGATGGTCTCAGCTCCAGAGGCAAACAGCATTAGTTGTGCCATCGAGCCCACCGGATCTTGGGTCATAGAGCTGACCAAATGCTGCAGCTGGGCCGCTATATAGTACAGCCAAGGACTGGGAACCGCCAACCTGCCGCCGTCCTTAGATTGTTGTAGTTGCTCCAGCCTGATCCTCGGGAGCTTGGTATTCCACAGCAAGCGCCGAAAAAGGGTGTTTACTACTCTGAAAATTTTAGGGTGTATTACTACTGGTGAATTGTGTAGAAAGTATAGAAGCTGGGGCATTTGAATCATTTTGATTAGGTTGGCCTTGCCTACCAGTGACATTTTAAGGTTGTTCCATGTATTAATCTTATCCCGAACCCGAGATAGTAAGGGGTTTATATTTAGGGAGCTATAATCCCTGAGTCTGGGCGAGATTTGTACCCCCGAATATTTGAAGCTAGTAACCACAGGGAAGGCACAAGAGTCTGGGAGTTCCACCTCCCAGTCCTCGTCTAGTAGCATCAGGGCTGACTTAGATCAGTTTATGGTCAAACCAGAATAGTGGCCAAACTGCGTGATTATGGACATTACCCCTGGCAATGAGTGGCTGGGGTCCCCCAGAAAGAGTAACATGTCATCCGCATACAACATAATTTTTTCATACAAGACTCCATACTGGAACCCACGGACCCGGGAGCTGGCCCTTACCATGGCTGCCAGTGGTTCAACAGCAATTGCAAAGAGCAAGGGAGGCACCCCTGCCTCGTTCCCCTGCCCAGAGCAAAAGCAGGTGACATTCTGTCCGCCCTTCTTATTGTCGCCTGTGGGGAAGCATAGAGCAACTTAACCCATGCAATAAACCGGTCCCCAAATCCAAATTTATCTAGTACTGCCCACAGGTACCTCCAGCTAATACTGTCAAACGCCTTGTTGGCATCTAGGGATAAGAAAGCCCTGTGGCCCCCATTATCCACTTGTAATTGCATGTTCATGAATAGCCTTCTTAGATTTGTAGCTGTGGATTTTTGTGGCATAAAGCCAGCTTGATCCTGGTGAATAATAGATGACACTATCCCATTGACCCAAAGCACCAGGACCTTAGCAAGGATTTTTACATCGCTCTGGAGCAATGAAATAGGCCTGTAGGAGCCCGGGTCAACTGGATCCTTCCCCAGTTTTAGTAACAAAATCACATTTGCTCTAGCCATAGATTCTGGGAGTTTACCTTTATCTAGACATGCGTTAAATACCTTTAACAGTTCTGGCAGTATTTGTTCACCAAATTGAGTGTATCGTCCTCTCCAGGCGCCTTACAGGTGGGAAAAGAACCGGCCGCCATTTGAAGCTCCTTTAATGTAATCGGGGCATCTAATTATTTTTTAGCCTCAGCAGACAGCGGGGGTAGATCTATCTTGTCCGAGTAAGCCTCCCTTGACCTGTAAAGGTCTTCATAGAAGGACGCCAGCTCGCCTCTGGGGAATTTAACCACTTTGCCATTTGAGGTGCGAATGGCGCCAATGGCCGGTGATTGTTGTTGGGATCGTGCTATTTTGGCAAGTAGGTGGCCCGTCTTTTCCCCCTCCTCATAAAACACCAGTTTTGTAAAGAACCTTTTACATTCCGCAGTGGAGGATCTCAGGTGGTCCAATGAGTCTTGAGCCGACATCCATGCCTCCCTTGCAGAATCAGTAGGATTAGTCACATAAGTCAGTTCCAGCTGTCTCACCAGGTCCCCCGCCTGCTCCAGCAGAGCAGAGGAGTTCCGTTTAACAATTTGTATCTCCTGTATAAATATACCCATTAAATATGCTTTAAAGGTTTCCCATTTCAGCAGGCTGTCAGTGTACTGTTGGTGTGACCTGAAAAAGACCTGAATCTGAGTGGCTATATATTCCTGTGAAGTAAACAACTTAAGCTAAAAGGCTTTTAACTTCCATGGGGCCCTGGGTAATGAACTTGGCGGTTGGGTGGTCAGCCACAAAGCCAGTGGAGAATGGTCCAATACTCCCCGTGGGAAATATTCCACCTGAGAGGTGTAGCCGACCATGTTGGGCGTACCCACACATAAGTCAATACGGGAAAGTGAACCATGGGTCTTGGAAAAGCATGAGAATTGTTTACTGTCTGGATTGCGAATGCGCCACAGGACAGTCCATCCCACCTCTGCCAACAGGCGGCTAAGAGCAGTTCCCCGGCCACCCCTGGGGGGAGACACTGGGGGTGTCTATCTAGTCTGGGATCTAAGTTAAAGTCACCCATAATCAATATTGGGATATCAGGATTGTTAGTCAGGTAAGACAGCAGCAACTGTAGCACCTCCCGAGAGGGGGGGTATATAAACAAAGGCCAAAATCATGGTAATTGTATACAATTTACAGTACAGAAACACAAATCTACCAGATATATCTATGAGAGAATCTAGCTCCTGGTATGTCAGTGCTTTATGCATCAGTACACTTACTCAGCGAGAAAAGGCAGAGTAAGTGGAGTGATAGGCCTTCCCGACCCATGTATACTGTATGAACCCAACAGTATCTCCCTGCAGATGGGTCTCCTGCAGGCCGATTATGGATGGATGAAACGTCCGCAAACCCGCAGAAATCATAGTCCTTTTCAATGGATTATTTACCCCCCGAACATTCCATGACACTATAGGTGTAGAAGACATGGCAAACATACATATATCCACTTAAAAATATGGGGGAGTCTCTTAATCATCGATAGTGGTCCCACATACCCTCGGGGGCCGGCCAGTGAACAGTCTGGAGCAGTCATCAAATAGTGTAGCACATATGAGGTGGCAATGGAGTAACACGTACTGAGGAAACTGAGATAGAATTTCATGTGCAACTGCGCAGCAAGACAAGCAAAGTAACAAGTATAGGAGTGGCATTCAGCCTGTGGCCCACTCCCTGCCAACGGGGCACAGCAGGGACCTTCCAAAAATTGTGGGGCTTGGGCTGTATATGCCCTCCTTGTGCCAACAGGGCACAGAAACTTGAGCCATGTTAACCATGGCAACAGGTAAATAGCAAGTAATGTGTACAATCGCCTTCTGCCTGTACACATACGCTGAAATGCGGAAAAGAAAGTAAGTGGGATTTCACTCACTGATAGTAGGTATCAAATATAGGCCCTCTCTTGGCCTCATGAATGCTGAAATGGTAGTTGGTCGCCCTTCATGCCTAATAAAGGTAATGGAAGCAGCATCAACTTTCTCTGTTATCTTGACCCCGGCGACGGAGATCTTGTCCATTCTGATCCAGCCATCCTGCGGCATCCTGTGCATTTTCAAAAAAGTGGTTCTGATCTCTGGCTGTTATTCGTAACTTGGCCGGAAACAGCATGGCATAATGTAACTGTAGCCTTTGTAGCCGCTTTTTGACGTCTGCAAATTTGGACCTTCTGCGTTGTACTTCCGCTGAAAAGTCTGGGTAAAAGGATATTTTGGTGCCATTTTACTGCACAGCACCCTTTTCTCTGGCCATTCGCAGCACAACCTCATGATCCTTGTAGTTCAGGAGTCTGGCTAGCATCGATCTCGGGGGGTTGCCAGACAGAAGAGAACGTGGCGGCACTCTGTGTGCCCTCTCCACCATGTATAGAGGAGAGAAGGCCTTCTTTCCAAACACTTCCTGCAACCAACCTTCAATGAATGCAGTGGGGTCCCTACCCTCCACCCTCCCTGGGAGCCCCACAATGCGGACATTGTTGCGTCTCAGGCGGTTCTCAATGTCGTTGGTTTTATCAAAGGTCTGACATGCTTGCTGGGCAGCCACCCTCACATCTCAGTTCATATGGGGCATCTGATCCTCAGTATTACAGTATTACCACTGATCACTGTATTAATGTCGCTGGTGACGTCAGTAGCAGTTAGTAATTTCCCCCCAGTCTCAGTTAGTGTCAGATTGCCCATCACACTATGGCAGTCCCAATATAAGTCATTGATAGCCACCATTAGTAGTATGAAAAATAAATAAATAAATAAATTCCAGTATACTGTATATCATAGTTTGTAGGCGCTTTAACCTTCATGCAAACCAATTAATTTACCCGTATTGGGATTTTTTTTATCAAAGACATGTAACAGAATATATTTTGGCCAAAATTTATGAAGAAATTTAATTTTTTTTTGATGTTTTATAGTAGAATATTTTTTAACATTTTCAGTCTTTTTTTGTCTATATCGCAAAAAATGAAAAACACAGTGGTGGTCAAATACCACCAAATAAAAACTCAGTGTGAAAAGAATTAAACAAATCTCATTTGTGTACAGTGTTGCCCATACAATTGTCAATTAAAGTAGTGCAGTGCCTAATAGCAAAAAAAAGGCCTGGTCCTGAATGGGGTAAAATTTTCCAGAACTGAAGTGGTTAAAGAAAATCTTTAAAAAAAAATAATTTTGAGACAAGTTTTGGAAATTTTTTCAAGCAAAACCAAGTTTGCCAAAAATGTTCTACTCATCCCCAAGTAACGTACAGAGAATGTTAGGAAGAGGTATCATATCTAACATGTACTGGATGTTATGGATGTCAGGCCTTTATTATGATGTAAAAAAGAACTCCCAAAGCCTGGAAAGGACCCCTCTATCCCAGATAACTACAGACCCATAGCCCTTCTAAATTCGGACTATAAAATATTCACCAAAATCCTTGCATCCAGATTATACAAGCTCATCCCCAAATTGATCCACAGGGACCAGGTGGGCTTTGTGCCTGGCAGGCATGCGGGGGACAACACTCGACGTATAATAGATTTGATAGACCTTCTAGATAAATCCTCTCGTTCGGCATTGATTTTGAGTTTAGACGCACAGAAGGCCTTTGACAGGCTGAGCTGGCCTTATATGTTTGCCACTTTAAAAATATATGGCTTTAGCGGTCCCTTTTTAAAAGCTTTAGAGGCCCTATATTCATCAGTCACAGAACAAGTGCAGGTATTGTCTTTCTTGTCACCTTGCTTCCCCATGACAAATGAAACTCGGCAGGGGTGTCCCTTATCGCCACTGCTTTTTATCTTGTGTTTGGAGCCCCTAGCCGAGTCCATCCGCACCCACCCGAATATACATGGGGTGGTGATGAAACAGGGGGAATACAAACTGTCACTATTTGCAGATGACATTCTGCTTACTATTACTAACCCGTTGATATCTCTTCCCTCGCTACATAAACTACTGACCTCCTTTAGTGCCATCTCTGGATACAAAGTTAACACTTCCAAAACTGAAGCCCTTCCTATACACATTCCGTCATCCCTATTATCTCAACTTAAGGAATCATACCCTTATAAATGGTGTAATTCCTCTCTCAAATACTTGGGTGTCCTACTTACCCCTTCCTACGCCTCCCTTTATACTACTAATTTCCCTCCTCTGATATTGGACATAAATAAATCTCTGTTGACCTGGACCAATTATCCCCTGTCCCTGTTAGGTAGGATTAATGTCTTAAAAATTTCTATCTTACCCAGACTGCTGTACCACTTTGAAACACTACCAGTGGCCTTGCCTACCCCATAACTAAAAGCACTCCAAAGGAACTTTTTAAAATTTATATGTAATGGCAGGACCCATCGCACAGCGAGCTCAGTGGTATTTTCTCTTAGATCCAGGGGGGGTTTGGGAGCCCCGGACATTACCAAATATTACTACACTACACACTTAAGGACTATTACTTCATGGTCCTCTTTACACGCACCGAATCAATGGTCCACCATTGAAAAGGGTGTGCTATATCCGGTTCACCCATGCTCCTTGGTTTGGGGCGCCTCCCCCTCTCTGGATCCCATCTATAAACGTCAGTGCACTGGTCCAATGACATTTACTTTAACCATTTGGCGTCGGTGTCTCAAACATTACTCCCTCACCTCCTCCTGTTCTCCTCTTGTGAATGTGCTATTTAACCCACTCATACCAGATAGTATGTCTCTGGATAGGGTCTTTTCATGGCTTAATGCACCTGTTTTTCAGCTCCGGAACCTGGTCCATCCCATCATGAGGAGACTACACACTTTCAATACTTTATGCGAGAAATTTGATATACCATCTCACCTTTTCCATTTCTATCTGCAGGTTAGACACTTCTTCCACTCTAAATCCCCAACCCTGACCCTAGACAAGCCAACCACCTTTGAATACTTATGTGCTCAGGGACCTCATCAACTACATTTAATTTCATATATCTACCGTATCCTCCATGAGTCGACTCCTCTCACAGAGACCATGCATCACTATATGAGCAAATGGTCTCATTTGGTGGGCCGACCTGTCACAATACAGATGTGGGACAGGATTTGGTCCTCTATTTTTAAATCCTCCAGATGTGTAACTCAGAGGGAGACTTCCATTAAGATTCTCATGTTTTGGTATAGAACCCCTGATGTAATCCATAAATATGAGCCCTCAGTCTCGCCACGCTGTTTGCGGTGCGGGACTGACATAGGTTCTCTATTTCATATCTTTTGGCAATGCTCTCTGATACAACCCCTTTGGCGTGATGTGCATCTACTTATACAAAAGGTAGTTGGGATGTCCCTTCCGATGGATCCTTTAAATTGTCTGTTGGGCCTTCCTTTTCCAGGTGTATCCAAAAAGGCAAACCGGCTAATATCCTATATTTTGCTAGCCGCTAAGAGGCTTATCCCATTGTCCTGGTTATCCAGTACGCCTCCCTCATGGTCCAGTTTTTTACACCTGGTGGCTGAAATTCGGAGGATGGAGTTTCTGACGGCCTCGGTGCATGACCCTGTTTCCCAATTTAATAGAATATGGGAGCCATGGGATCTATCGGATTACGGGACTTCTGTGCCACACATCACGACCTAAAATTGTATTAAATCTGCATCAGTGGTGTCCATATGACTCCATATCGCTCTCATTTCTGTACACATCATTTGATGCCTTCTTAGATTTTCTATTGCCTAATCTACACCCTCCATAGAAATCCTTGTCCGTTATATTGTTGTGACTGTTATTGAGGTTTTGATTATCTACATATAAGTTGCTTATTTTGTGTATCATGCGGAAGCGATACAATTCGCTCCTGTGTCCGGTATCTGTGGACATTATTCACCTGTACCTGTTATTTTCTATTCCGTTCCTTATCTGTTATTATATATGTTAATATTACACTTTCATTAATAGTGTATTGTACATTATGATACAATTTTGTACATGCTATTTGATAACCCAATAAAAATACAATTATAAAAAAAAAAGAGAACTAATGTAACACTGAGCATAATGTATTAATAATACCGCCATCTTTGCTGTGTTATATGGGATGAAATGAAGTGTTGATATGATCACATTTATATTGTGGACTTAGAAGTTCAGTTGTTTATGATCAGTATGAAGTGATTTGGTGTACAATTCTAAAGGACTGGGGTAAGCCATGTTTTGCATTTATTTACTTTATTATATATATTTTGCTGTAGATAATTTAAAAATATCTTACGTCTGGGTTTAAAACATTCTGAGATTTTAGTTCTACCAGGACGGTATGAGGATCCATGTTCTCCAGGATGTAGGTCAGATCATCTCTGTAATACTCGTATATCCTCCTCAGTGATGGGTCATCATATTCAGACAGCTGATGGTGGAACCTCTCGATATCCTCTGGAAGAACACACAGAAATATATTTTGTGGACTTACTAAAAAACAGCTTTATAAATGCTGTGAATTAAAGTGGTTGTAAATGAGTTTTTTAACAAAAATGTCTATACTTACTTGCTCTGTTCAATAGAATTGCACAGAGCATCCATGATCCTCCTCTTTTTAGGTCCCCAGGTCCCCCACCGGCACTCCTGGCTCCTCTTCTCTTGCTGGTGCTCTTCTCTACAAAACTTCTCTTGCTGGTGCCCCCAATAGGAAGTCAATTCCCATGGGAGCACTCATGCAGACTCGCTCCTGAACCCTGCGGCTGCATCCATTGACACAGAGATGGAAGTTTCGGGCCCGACCCTGCTCACTTAACACTGGAATTTATTGACAGCAATGGGAAACAATGGCTCCCACTGCTATTGATCTGACCAGGGTGGAGGGACAAAGTCAGGAGAGGCGTGGCTCTCATGCACAGTGCTGGATCATGATGGGGTTCAGGTAAGTATAAGGGGGTGAGGGGGCGAGTCTGTGAATCAGAAGGTTATTTAACCTTAATGTACAGAATACATTAAAGTGGAGTTCCACCCAAAAAAGGCACTTCCGCTTTTAGTGACTGTGACCCCCTGACATGCCACTTTTGGCATGTCATTTTTTTTGGGGGGGGGGGGGGGGCGGATACCCTCTTTTTAGGGCCATTATGCTCCCATTTCCTTCCGGTGCTCTGTGGCGCCGGAAAGAAGTTCACCTCTCCCCCCTCCCTCCGTGCAATCTTCTGGGACACGTCACAGGTCCCAGAAGATTGCCCGGCCAATTGCAGCATGCAGCATAGCTCCTGCATGTGCAGTGTGTGCCTGGTTGTGAAGCCACAACCGGGCGCCCACAGTCACGATGCTAGCACCAAGGAGAGGAGGGGGAGAGGAGCAGAGCTTCATACGGCCGCATCGCTGGACCGTGGGACAGGTGATTGTCCGATTATTAAAAGTCAGAAGCTACACTTCTGTAGCTGCTGACTTTTATATGGGTGGAACTCCGCTTTAAGGTAAAAAAAACCTTGAGGCTGGGTTCACACTAGTGCGAATCGGATATGGGTTTCCCCGCATCCAATTTGCACAGCAGGAGATTGTGACCGGCTCTCTTTGGAGCCGGTTCACACATCTCCACAACGGCTCTGGTGAGAATTGCACAGTAGCCCTGTGCATCTTTTGGTCCATTTCAGGTCCGAATTCAGCCAAAAATTTGGTCTGAAATCGGACCTGAAACGGTGAATGGAGCCATATTGGACCCCTGCTGTGAGCTGCTGCATGCTCATATGTGAACCCAGCCTTAGGCTTTAGAACCACTTTAACTTCTACCACAAACTTTTATCTCAGTGCTGGGTCAAAGTGCTGCAATTAGGAGTATGATTGGGGATT
Organism: Lithobates septentrionalis; assembly: GCA_037952835.1. Taxonomy (NCBI): domain Eukaryota; kingdom Metazoa; phylum Chordata; class Amphibia; order Anura; family Ranidae; genus Lithobates; species Lithobates septentrionalis. Next base: position 113,114 of record JBBDGP010000670.1, on the reverse strand, counting down.
TATCATTGTACATCCAAAACTGTCTATGAATCCATACTGAGAGCTATTCACCATGTCTAAAACCCAACTACAGATTAAAATAATAATAAAGTTAAAATAAAAATACATACAGTTATAATATGAATAAAGACTTCTGGCTGTAATATTTAACCTATCACCTACTATGTCTCCTGCGGTATTTCATTTTTGAAATAAAATAAACAGCACATGCAACAAAACAATGTGAGAGAAGAAACAGAATCACACAAAAGTTACAGGGCATACCATAAACTTACAAAAATATAAAGCATATGCCGCACTAATATAAACAAGTGTAAAGTGTTAACCAACTAAATAGAGTTAGAACATTTAGGGAAGAAACATTTTTGAAAAAGTATTTGTCTATCACATAAAATCCCAATAAAATACATTTGCATTTTTGGTTGTAACATGATGATATGTGGAAAATTTCATGGGGTATGAATACTTTTTCAAGGCACTGTATTTCCTCCCTTATTTAGTTCAGGATGAACTACAAGTAAGGTCTGTTTATTTACTTTGACCTCCTCATCATGCATAACAATGCAATAAATTAAAAAAACTGTGGCAGGAAAAAGTAATAAATATATTTACTGTATTTATTGGCATATAACACTCACTTTTTCACCATGAAAATCAGGTGCAAATAGCGTGTGTGTGTTATACGCCAATACTTCAATTTTAGCTGCCTTGGTGGGGACAGGGAGGGGGGGCAGGACGAGCACCATCAGATTACATAAAGTGAGAATCTCCTGTTTACTTGGCGGCCTCTGTAATAGGAAGTCCCCTCTCCTGGGCCGCCATTGGACCACTGTTCTATCTATCATAGGAGATTCTCACTGTATGTAATCTGTCGGCGCTTGTCCTGCCCCCCTCCCTGTCCCCTCTGGGCTGCAGATGGGCATCGATCAGGCTGCACTGATGGCAATGGTGAGGCTGCTGCATTGATGGCAATGGTGAGGCTGCATTGATGTGGACTGATGAGGCTGCATTGATGGCACTTGTGAGGCTGCAGATGGGCGTTGATCAGGCTGCATTGATGGCAATGGTGAGGCTGCAGATGGGCACTGACCCTTATTTTGCTTCAAAGTTCCTTATTTAAAATTTAAGTTTTTTTCCTGAAACTTCCCTCTTAAAATGAATGTGCATGTTATACTTCGATAAATACGGTATTTTTCCCCCATTCCCCCCTTTTACCACACAAAAGGTACAACAAAACAATGTGAGAGAAGAAGCAGTATCACACAAAGGGTACAGGGCATACCATAAACTTACAAAAATAAAAAGCATATGCCATTCTAATAAAAACAAGTGTAAAATGTTAACCAACTAAATCGAGTAGGAACATTTATTTATTTCCCTATTTAGTCTGCTTATTTACTTTGCCCTCCCCATCATGAATAACACTCCAATAAATAAAAAACTGTAGTAGGAAAAAGTAATAAATATATTTATCCCCCCCCCCCCCCCATTTTTTGAACATCAGGGGGTGATTTCATTATTGTTATTAAAATTTTTATGTATAATAATTATTCTTCTAAGGAGATTCAGGGAATGCAGAGTGCTCCAAACCTCAGAAGATGCTGCAGCACAATGCAGGATTGTCTTCTTAGGAGGTTTGTGCTACTCAGGCTGAGGTCACACCTAGGCATTTTGAGAATGTGTGCAAAATTGTACCGTGTTTTTCTGTGTTTGTGTAAATGTTCTTCACCACATGAATAGGGAAGCTCATTGATTTCAATGGGCTGTCCTAAATGCAGCAAACACACCAAAGTAGCTCATCTAGTTTCTTTAGCAATGCAGGTTTTTTTTTTTTATTTCAATCATTTTTATTGAATATTATCGAAAGAGTAATGAACAATTTAAACAATAAGCATGAATTGGCATGAAGTACAGTAATATAAGCAGAACATATCCAGAACTTCAGAGGAACATGGGATAGAGAAATAATCATCAGAATATATAGGTGATGGTGAATCCCAGTGCCCTAATGCATCTCCTAGGAGATGTGATGTATATGGTGAGGGCTCCCTAAAGCCGTGCTCCGGGTAACGGTAGTGACACATAAGGCTCTCAGAAGTCCCCACCGGGATGGAATCTGGATCCCAGGATGATGGAGAGTCAGGGCACCCCTGGGTAATCAAATTGTTGTTTCATGAGGGATCTAGTTGTAGAATACGGCATTACGGTGATCCGGTTCCTTGCAAGGACAGAGGGGTCTGAGAGAAGAATTCCCAGCGCTCTCCTAGGCCCGCATGTATGAAAGTAGCGGATGGGAGTTCACTTTGAGAGATTCATGTCTGAACAAAACTATATGGAAACAAACCAAGATATAAGAGGAAGATGAGACATAGGAAGAAAAGAAGGATGTGTGTGTGTGTGTGGGGGGGGGGGGGGTAGAAGGGAAGGGGGAAAAAGAGAATAGGGAGGAAGTGCAGCCACGGGAAGATCACAGGATGGCATTATATGTGGTATTCAAAAAGCGGGTATGGGTATAATCTGCCCAGGGTTCCCAGATACGTTTGAATTTTGCAACCTTGTCTTGGAGAATACTAACAAGTTTTTCCTGCACTATGATCCAAGAGATCTTCTGTTTGGTTGCCTGAAAGGAAACGGAGGGACGTTTCTAGGGCCGGGCTATCGTAATTTTAGCTCCCAGAAGCATATAAAACAAGTGGGATTGAATGTGTTTAGGAGTGTGTTCTACTCATCTGTTAAGTAAAGCTATTTGTGGTGTTTGAGGAATTGGACAGCCTGTGTGTCATGTACCTGGGTGTATTTGAACCGGGATGTTCCTGGTTCCACAGCTGCAGTCTTACTTGTTGTGCCACCAGCTACCAGCTGTGGACAATATACAATCAAAGCAGCCCATAAATAGCAGGACTTCCTATCTCTCAGTGCCCGTTTGTTTGGACTAGCTTCCTGGGTGTTTTGACTGCTTTGTGACTCTGAAAACCGTATTTGAACTTCTGCCTGAATTCCTGACTACTCTCTAGCCTGCTGATTTTGTACTTCACCGCCAGCTCGTGTATGACCCTTGCCTGCCTGACCAATCTCTGGATTTCAATTTTGTACCGCTTGTCTGATCTGTTGCCATCCTGATCTGCCTGACTAAGTTTTCGCCTGAATCCTCAGCACACAAGCTCCACTTCGGACACTACCGATCACTGGTACCTTACATTACAAACAGGCCACAATGGCAGTAGACCCTGCTGAGATTGTTAAGGCGATTTCACGTCAGAGACAATTGATTGGAGCTCTTGAACAACATCTTTCTTCCCTGGACGCCAAGTTAGATGAACTTTGTTCTGCCGTAGTATAACTTAAATCTTGCTTGCCTGGTCCTTCTGCAGCGGTCCAGACTCCTGCTTCAATCCAACCCACCTCTTCTGTACCACCCAAACTTCCCCTGCCTGAAAAATATGGTGGTGATACTGAGGAATGCAGAGGCTTTTTAAATGTTTGCCGTATGCATTTCCGCAACAACCCTGGGACTTTTAACATTTCGTCTGCTAAAGTGACTTCTGTACCACCCAAACTTCCCCTACCTGAAAAATTTGGTGGTGATACTGAGGAATGCAGAGGCTTTTTAAATGTTTGCCGTTTGCATTTCCGCAACAACCCTGGGACTTTTAACACTTCGTCTGCTAAAGTGACTTTTGCAATTGCCTTGTTAAAAGGGAAGGCCCTGGCCTGGGTCTCTTCTTACCTGGAACGCAATGATCCTGTGCTGCTAGACGCTGACAAATTTCTGGCTTCTCTCCAGACTGTTTTTGGCAAGCCAGATAGAGCTTCTGCAGCTGAGTACTCACTTTTGGACATACAACAAGGTACCAGGTCTGTGGCACAATATGCTATTGAGTTCCGTACCCTGGCTGCTCAGACTAATGGGGACTCTAGGGCATTACGTGCAGCCTTCCGAAAAGGTCTTACAGATCGCATCAAGGACGAAATAGTCTATTACGATTCCCCAGAAAACCTTGAGAAATTCATAGAGCTGTGTGTTTGTCTGGATGTCCGGTATCATGAAAGGTGCCAAGAGAGACTTAGAACTCGCAATTTTTCTAGGCCAGTTTACCGTTTGGCCCCTAACTTCCAAGCACCACCTCGGCCAGAACCTGAAATCTCAGTTGAACCCCAGGCACCTGTGGAACCCAAGGAAGTAAGCCGTCTCCACCTAACGGAGTCAGAGAAACAAAGGAGGCATGCATTGGGCCTATGCCTATACTGTGGACTTAAAGGACATTGGAGAGTTGGAGGAGCTGGGTTAGACCTTACAGGTATATCCTCCAAGACCAAGATTACTGTTCCCGCTATTATCCATTTACCCTCTAAAATTGTCTCTTGTGAATCTTTTGTGGATTCTGGAGCCGCTGATATATTCTTGGACTACACTTTTGCTAAATAACATAAAATTCTATTTGTTCCAAAGTCTAGCCCCCTGAACATCACCACCCTGAATGGACAACCCTTGGGAGATGGCATTGTAAATTTGAGACTACAACTATCACCCTTCAGGTAGGCGTACTCCACAAAGTGGAAGTTGTCTTTTCTCTTATTGATTCCCCACTTCTACCCGTTATCCTTGGTTACCCATGGTTACAACAACATAACCCTTCTTTTGATTGGGAAAATGGAGAACTAACCTCTTGGGGGTTGTTCTGTCATCTAAACTGTTTGTCTCAACCCAAAAGACTTTCTGGTTGTCTGTTGGTTTCCGTGGCTATCCCACCTACCTTGCCTCGTGAACACCACGAGTTTGCAGATGCATTTTGTGAGCAAAAGGCAGGTTTTACCTCCACATTGTTCTTTTGATTGCGCAATTATTTTGATTCCTGGAGCACCTTTTCCCAAAGGAAGGACCTATCCCCTGTCTTTGCCTGAACAAAAATCCATGGAGGAATACGTGAAAGACAACTTGGAAAGAGGTTTTATTAGACCCTCTTTTTCTTTGTTGAAAAAAAAGATGGGGTCTTTGACCATGCATAGATTATCGAGGGTTAAATCAAATCACTGTAAAAGACTCCTACCCTTTGCCTCTCATTCTTGAACTGTTTGATGTACTTAAGGGAGCCGTTATCTTCTCTAAGCTGGACCTACCAGGGGCTTATAATCTGATTCCAATTGAAGACAGGGACGAGTGGAAGACAGCATTCAACACTCGTAATTTAACATTTTGAATATCTGGTTATGCCATTTGGGTTGTGTAACGCCCCCACTGTCTTCCAACGTTTCATGAATGGCATTTTTCACGATTTTAGCAACAGTTTTGTGATCATATACTTAGACAACATTTTAATCTTTTCCAAGACTCATCTAGAGCACAACTCACATGTAAAGCAGGTATTACAATGATTGAGAGAAAACCATCTTTACGCGAAGATTGAGAAATGTAGTTTCCATCAAAGCCGCATTCCTTTCCTTGGATACATTATAAGTGCTGTTGGTTTCCAAATGGACCCTCAAAAACTTTCTGCTGTCTTGCAATGGCCCCAACTGACCACTTTAAGAGGGCTCCAAAGCTTTCTAGGGTTTGCAAATTACTACAGACGCTTCATCAAAGGTTTTGCCTCCATTGCGGCCCCCCTTACTGCTATGACTAAGAAAGGTACAGATTGCAAGGTGTGGTCCTCAGAAGCAGAATCAGCTTTCCAGCAATTAAAAGACGATCTCCAGTACATAGTTCAGGTTGATGCCTCCGAAGTAGGATCAGGTGCCGTGCTGTCCCAGAGAGGACCCTAAGTCCGGTAGAATCTATCCAGCAGTGTTTTTTTTTTCTACTACGTTTTCTCCAGCGGAGATGAATTACGACGTTGGGAATCGAGAACTACTGGCCATCAAATTGGCATTGTCTGAATGACGACATCTTCTGGAAGGGGCTCCCAAGACTTTTTCTATCCTCACTGACCATAAAAATCTGCTGTATCTTCAAACTGCAAGACGTTTGAACTCGCGTCAGGCTCGATGGTCTCTGTTTTTCTCCCGTTTTAATTTTCTTATGTTCTTTCTTATGTTCCTGGGCATAAAAAACAAGAAAGCCGATGCTCTTTCCAGACAGTTCGCTACCTCTGAAGAAGATATAATCCCTCCTCACAAAATTGCTGCACAGATCTCAGGCTCTTTTCCAACAGTTACAAGTAACCCAGAATCGTGTCCCCCAAGGCTTGAAGATACCACCAGGTTCATAGCCCCTAGCCTCAGAAAACCTGTACTCCTCTGGGCTCATGATGTTGTGTTATCCGGTCATCCTGGTGTCACCATCACTCTTAAGACCTTGCAACGTCATGACTGGTGACCTCATATGAAAAGGGATGTTACTGACTATGTGGCTGCCTGCCCAACTCGTGCTACTAATAAAGTACCTCTCACTTTGACTACTGGACTGTTACAACCACTTCCAGCACCTCGCCAGCCTTGGACCCATTTGACTATGGACTTCATTACAGACCTACCCAAGTCCGAGGGCATGACTGCTGTATGGGTCATAGTGGATCGCTTTTCCAAAATGTCTCATTTTGTGACGCTCCCGAGATTACCTACAGCGGAAGCACTGTCTACCCTCTTCCTTTCCCATATTGTGAGATATCATGGCATACCTACCAATGTCGTCTTAGACCGCGGATCCCAGTTTGTTTCCTGATTCTGGAGAGCATTCTGCAAGAAACTGGGAGTAACGCTCACTCTCTACCTCACTTCACCCTCAAACAGATGGTCAAACTGAACGCATGAAGCAGACCCTAGAAAGCTATCTTCGATATTACGTCAATGCCTTACACTCCAACTGGTCTGAATATTTGCCTTTGGCTGAGTTCGCCATTTATTCCTGTTGGCACAGTGCTCTTTATGCCACACCATTCTACGCAGCCCTAGGCTATCACCCTCAGACTTTTCCCCTACTTCAGCCTTCTTCTGGTGTACCAGCAGCAGATCTGCAGGTGAAAAATATTCTACTACATTGGAAAAAGATTTGCTTATTACTACGGAAGTCAGCAGGCAAGTATGCGCTTTTCTCCAACAAACGAAGACGCCATATACCTCCATATGTGGTGGGGGACAGAGTTAGGCTATCAACCAAATACGTGAGACTGAAACAACCTTCTACCAAATTGGGCCCTCAATTCATCAGTCCTTACAGAATTATTGCTCAAGTCGGGCCAGTCTCCTATTGGTGGAAATTGCCCTCCTCTCTCTGGATTCACCCTGTATTCCATGTTTCCCTCCTCAAAAACGCAATTTTCAATCTCTACTCCAGAACGTAACAGCTACCTCCTCCTGTTCTTGTTGATGGACAAAATGAATTTGAAGACTCTAAGATTCTTTATTCTAGAGGACAGGGTCGTGGCCTATGGAACTGGGTCATTGGAAAGGATATCCCGTCACAGACCGCTCCTGGGTCCCAGCCAAAGATTTGCATGCTCCTGCTCTTATTCGAGACTTGCATGCCTCCTTTCCCACTAAACCCTGCTAGGCCCCCGGAGGGGTCCACTGGGGAGGGGGCCCTGTCATGTATCTGGGTGTACTTGAACCACAATGTTCCTGGTTCTACAGCTGCAGTCTTACTAGCTTCCTGGGTGTTTTGACTGCTTTGTGACTCTGAAAACCGTATTTGAACTTCTGCCTGAATTCCTGACTACTCTCTAGCCTGCTGATTTTGTACTTCACCACCAGCTCATGTATGACCCTTGCCTGCCTGACCAATCTCTGTATTTCGATTGTGTACCACTTGCCTGATCTGTTGCCGTCCTGATCTGCCTCACTAAGTTTTCACCTGAATCCTCAGCATACAAGCTCCACTTCGGACACTACCTATCACGGGTACCTTACACTGTGACCTTACGTGTCCTTTGAAAAACTTTGTTCCAAAAACCTTGGATACGAGGATACGAGGACATGATACTAGGTATGAAAAAGGGTACCCAAGTGGCCACAACCTTGGAAACAAAGTAGAGAGGTGTCTGGGAACATTTTGGCAAAACGTGTGGGAACAAGGTACCATTGTGTGATGATTTTCACATTAGCCTTAATCAGGGAGAAGGTAATGACTCCCTTGAATGAGCGTTGAAAGCACTGGCCCCGGGTGTCCAGCTCCCACCCTTCCTCTAGATCTAGTTCCCAGCTCCGGGCATATGCAGGTTTATCCCCAGCGTCGACTAGTGCGGAGTAGATGATGGAAATACCTCCCCTCTGGTCTGATGTCTCAGAACACCAACGTTCATAAGAGGTTATATTGGGGGATCAGGTTTACTCTTCCAGATGGAGTGTAAAAAGGGGAAAATTAGTGAAAGCCTGAATCTTTCAGTACTGGGTATTTCTAGTTTACTGATGCAGTGGCTCAGAGATAATGGCCCAATTGAATTGAAGAAGTGTCCTATACGAAATAGTCCTTTATTTAGCAACCATTGGAATGCTTTGATGTTGAGACCCAGGGGGAACTGTGGGTCGTGGAATATGTGTGCTTACGACCGGAGTTCTGAGATTATTGTGGGGGATTTATGTACCAGGTCACCTAAGGCTAGTGAATGTGACAGTGTGTGATGCTTGTGTTTAATCTCGTGGCATCCGCCCTATAGCCAAATGATGGAAACCGCATGGACCCGAATTTCCGGGAGGCCGTCATACGACGGCCTCCACTGTGCACGCGCCCTGCACACATGATGTAAACAAAAGCTCGGTAATCATTTTTTTTCTCCTCACACTGACAGCATGAGGAGAAAAAAAAGCCATTCACCGGCTCATCTGCAAGGGACATCGGTCCCGAAGAGGAAGAGGCACATCTGCCTCATCTGTGCCACCTACCATTGCCACCTAACAGTGCCACCTATCAATGCCCACAAGTGCCACCTATCAATGCCCACTAGTGCCACCTATCAATGCCCACCAGTGGTGCCAATCAGTGCCACCTAGCAGTGCTGCCTATCAGTGTAACTGATCAGTGCCCATTATTGCCACCCCTCAGTGCCCATCACTGCCACCTATCATGTGCCCATCAGTGCCGCCTCATCAGCGTACATCAATGAAGGAGAAAAATTACCTGTTTTAAAATTTTTATAACGAAATAAAAAAAAAATAAAAATTTTATATTCGGTGTTTTTACATTTTTTTAACAAAAAATAAAAACCACAGAGGTGATCAAATACCACCAAAAGAAATCTCTATTTGTGGAAAAAAAAATGATAAAAATTTCATTTGGGTACAGTGTTGTATGACTGCGCAATTGTCATTCAAAGCGCTTCAGCGCTGAAGGCTGAAAATTGGTCTGGATAGGAGGGGGGTTTAAGTGCCCAGTAAGCAAGTGGTTAATTGGGATGGGTAGTGATCTGAATAAGTAGAGAAAATGAGAAGGAGGGTCATTTTAATTGAATTAATGCAACCTATCCAGGATAGATCATGTCTGGCCCAGGAATCAAGGTCCTCTCCAAGTTTTATATAGAGGGGAGGATGAATCGCCTTTACAACTTATCGATGTTGGGGGTCAGGTGTACACCCAAGTATGGGATGGAGTTGATATTCCAGGAGAAAGAGAAATTAGTCTGTAGTCGGTTGACTAAAGAGGGTTCTACCAAAATGTTCAGAGCTCAGGACAGTATTACACTATATACCCCTTTCCCTTTATTGCCATACATTTTTCCAATGGATGGCCGATGACCGTGTAAACTTAAAGGATCCAGGACACCTTTATGGTTCCAAATACATATTGGTGGAAGATAGGAGTCATTCCTCTATAGTGGCAATACATACCAGTCCCAATCGATGACGGGAGATACCAATGCCATGCATAAATACAAGCATATTTAAAGATTCTTTCTGGTGAGTGGGGACCCAGGAGGGGAGCACGGAAAGTCACCTGAGAAATATTTCAGCTTCTTACAAGCCCAGCACACCATACTGGATGGACTTTAATTGACTGCACTTTATTTATTTGCACTGCATTAGCATTGAGCACTTTATTATGTCACCATACATGTTGGTATAGGCATTTGAATGGTAGATGTCATATTGCTTTAGGACATCTGAATGATAGAAGTCATATTGTTTGAATTACAGGAGCAGCACTGAGTTTAAATTTATATTTCTAAAACAGGAGAAGGTAATTAGCAAATAGTGCTCATTTATGTTCCATAGGGCCACAAAATACTCCCGGGTGCCAGAGTGGTTTCTAATTGCTATGGCCAGTGTCTCGATCGCTATAGCAAAGATGAGCGGCGAGAGGGGGAAACCTTGAGGGCTTTCACACTGGAGCGGTGCGCTGGCAGGACGTTAAAACAAGTCTTGCAAGCAGCATCTTTGAGGCGCTTCACCGCTCCTAAAGCTCCCCTGCCCATTGAAATCAATGGGCAGCGCCGCTGCAGCAGTGCATTACGGGCGCGTTTAACTCTTTTTAAAAGCGCCGCGCTAGCGACCCAAAGGCATCGCTAAAACTACGGTAATTCGTTGCTAAAAACAGCTGCGCTTTACCGCCGACTCCCGTCCGCCTCAGTGTGAAAGTGCCCTTACATTGCTTAACCGGAGATGTTGTGGGTGGCTATCTGTAAGGGGAAGGATTCAGGATCAGACAGAGACATTGACCAGAGGGTGAGGTGAACCTGTAGGATAGTGGAGCTTGCCTCAGCTGTGTCTGACTTATCAGAGCAGTATGGGAGCTGGAAACTGGAATCCTCTGCCAGATGCATCCCTCAGGTTGGAAAACTAGAGGGAATGAAGAAGAGAACAGAGATTATATATATATATATATATATATATATATATATATATATATATATATATATATATATATATATATATATATATATATATATGTGTGTGTATGTATGTAGCGCTACCCCCGCAAGGGCCACTGTAATATACGGGTCTTCTGTCCTACACCAGTGATGGCTCACACCCATCTGGATGCAAGTAACACCAAAACACCATTTAAAATTTTAGCTGGGCTTTATTAGAACTAGCAATAAGCCCTGAAAAGAGATAAACTGATTAACAGAATACCAATATTAAATGAAATGATATAATACAACTGCTCAGTAAAGGAAAACGGGATTTGTGTTCGTTCACTTTAACCGCCAGTGGGAAGCCTTGCCTGAAATGCACTGAATGAGTGGTGAATAAAACTGTACAATACAATACAAAAATAATGTTCAACAATTTGGCAAAAGTGATATTACTGACTATGAGATCCTACCTAGGTCTTGTAGGTTCTAGCTAACCACTGGCCAGTGGGAATTTTATTCACACAAACACATAGGGTCTGCCAGCGTTGGAGCCCTTTAAATCCTGTGTTTTAGTACTCAGACTTTTGTGAAGTAATATTTGTAATCCACAGAATGGAAAGAGGTATCTTCGCAAAGTGTCACAAAGATTAACAGATGTGGTGATCCACCTTCAGATAGAGCTGCATTAGCAGTAAATAGGACCTAGCAGGATTAAGCAAGATCCACTTACACAAGGATGGCAGAAGATCTCTCACCATTAGATGAACTTGATATATCTTCCTTCCAGCAATTGGTAGATTGATGGCTGTCTCAGTCAACTGGATAGCGATGGAAGCAACACATGCCACAGAAACCTCAAAACAGGATAATGATGATGATTGCTGCAGTACTGAAATTTGTCTCTAGATTTCTCTGCACTGTTACCACATCTTCAGGGGACATACCAAAAGGAATGACAGAATGGAATGCCCATAGACTTTAACAGGGAGATGGAATGCCCATAGAGAGTAATGGAACAAAGTGGAATGCCCATATAGAATAATGGAAAAAAAAATTCTATTTCTGACAGACTCTTTAGACATATCATCAATTTCTTTTTTAAAAACCTACTTTTAAATATCAGTGGCCATGTTTAATATGAGATTAGGTGGGATTATTGTTGTTTTTTTATGGCATAACAAAGGTGAATGAGAGAATGGAATGCCCATAGAGTATAATGGGAAGTAAAATCTAAACTCATTTGCAGGCATATCTGAGAGACATAGCAATTTATCCTTTACCACTGCTGTTCTTCAAGTAAAGTAGCAGATTATAAGATTGAGATTATTTGGGATTACAGCTGTTTTCTACGGAATGACAAACATATGACAGAATGGAATGCCCATAGAGTATAATGGGAAGCAAGATGTGACCTGGAGTCAGAACCATTGCTCATATCAGATCAATCTTTAGCAGACATACTCTCTATGTTCAGTGATGATGTTCAAAATTGAGATGAAGCAGGATTATTATTGTTTTCTATGGAATGACAAACATATGACAGAATGGAATGCCCATAGAGTATAATGGCAAGCAAGATGTGACCTGGAGTCAGAACCATTGGTCATATCAGATCAATCTTTAGCAGACATACTCTCTATGTTCAGTAATGATGTCCAAATTTGACATTAAGCGGGATTATTGTTTTCTATGGAATGACCAACATATGACAGAATGGAATGCCTATAGAGTATAATGGGAAGTAAAATCTAAACTCATTTGCAGGCAAATTTCAGATTATTTGGGATTACAGCTGTTTTCTAAGGAATGACAGATAAATAATAGAAAGGAATGCCCATAGAGCAGTGGTTCTCAACTCCTGTCCTCAGCCACTAACAGGCCAGTTTTGCAGTATAACTGAAATACATCACAGGTGATATTATTTGCTGCTCAGTGATTGAAATATTCTAGTCTGCATCTCCCCAAGGTAATGCTTAAAATCTGGCCTGTTAGTGGGTCCTGGGGACAGGAGTTGAGAACCACTGCCATAGAGTATAATGGGAAGCAAGATGTGACCTGGAGTCAGAACCATTGGACATATCAGATCAATCTTTAGTAGACATACTCTTTATGTTTAGTGGTGATGTTCAAAATTGAGAAGAAGCGGGATTATTATTGTTTTCTATGGAATGACAAAGGTGAATGACAGAAGGGAATGCCCATAGAGTATAATAGGAAGAAAAATATAAACTTGTTTGCAGGCAAATCTGAGAGACATAGCAACTTCACCTTTCCCACAGGTGTTCCTCAGAGTAGCAGATTTTAAAATTGAGATTATTTGGGATTAACGTTGTTTTCTATGGAATGACAGATAAATGATAGAAAGGAATGCCCATAGACTATAATGGGAAGTAAGATGTTACCCGGAGTCACAACCATTCAACATATCAAATAAATCTTTAGCAGATATACTCTCCAAATTCAGTGGCAATATTTAAAATCAAGACAAAAATTGGGTTATAATTGTTTTCTAAGGAATGAAAGAAGGAAATGCCCATAAAGTATAATATATATCAACTCTTTTGCAGGCAAACCTGAAAGATATAGCTATTTAAAAGGGACATATATTCCATCTGGGACAACAGCCTCATTTAAAGGCTTTACCTTTATTTAAGACTTTTTTTTATGTATAAAAATTGAAGATGCAATCCCAATCTTTGTTCTTCATCAAGCAGCATGTGTGCTTGATGAAGAACATTGTTATGTTGGAAAATGTGCAGTCGCTTATCTCAGATTATCTGTAATGTATATGAATATTTTAAGTAAAGAGAATATTGCACAGATCGGGATTGCATCTTCAATTTTTATACATAAAACAATCTTAAATAATGCCTTTAAATGAGGTTGTTGTTTTAGAAGGAATACATGTCCCTTTTAACTAGCTATATCTTTCAGGTTTGCCTGCAAAAGTGTTGATATGCATTCTACTCTATGACAGGGCTCAAAATTTCAAGTCCTCAGCTACTAGCCAGGCCTCAAGGGTTACTCGCCACCAGTTGCCCCGCCAAACCCTACCCTGCCCCACCCCTAATTCTAACCTCATAAATTATCTCATGAAATGACACTTAAATGTTTTATGCAGAATTAAGTTATAAAAATTAATATTAACAAAACTTTATCCATGTCCGCCAATGCAGCTCGTGTCCGCCAATGCAGCCCGTGTCCCCAGCCTACCTGTGCAGCGGAAGAGAGAGGAGAGCCGTCCCCCGCATGATCAAAGCGCCGGTAACATAACAGCTTTCATTTCATTAGCTGTGTGTTCCCCGCCATGCCCTGTCACATACAGCCCCTCCACCCCTTGTCCAGGGAACTTTGAAAGACAGATCACTCGTCCCAGGATTGGACGGGTGATCTGTCTATCAAAGTGCCCGGACAAAGAGGAGGGGCTGTATGTGACGGGGCATGGTGGGGAACACACAGCTATTAAAATGAAAGCTGTTATGTTACCGGCACTCTGATCATGTGGTAGGCGGCTCTAATCTCTCTTCTCCTCTGATCTCTGGGAGAACGGCTCCAATACAACCCGCCTGCCAGTGGTGCTCGCCCCCCCCCCCCCCCCCCCCCCCAGGCAGCCCACATCTGCCAGCCCTCAAAATCCACTTGCAAAATGTGAGCAGGTGAGTGGAATTTTTGAGGGCTGTTCTATGGGCATTTCCTTCATCATTCCTTAGAAAACAATTATAATCTAAATACTCTCGATTTTAAATCTTGCCACTGAACTTGGATAGTATATCTGCTAAGGATTTATTTGGTATGTTGAAAGGATTTGACTCCAGGTCACATCTTGGTTCCCATTCTACTCTGTGGGCATTCCTTTCTATCATTTATCTGTCATTCCGTAGAAAACAGCTGTAATCCCAAATAATCTCAATTTGACAATCTGCTACTCTACTTGAGGAACAACTATGGGAATGGTGAAATCCCTATGTCTCCAAGATCTGCGTACAAATGAGTTCATATTTTGCTTCCCATTATACTCTATGGACATTCCCTTCTGTCATTCACATTTGTTATGCCATAGAAACAGTAATAATCCCACCTAATCTCAATATTAAACATGGCCACTGATATTTAAAAGTAGGTTTGCAAAAAATTAATTTGATATGTATAAAGACTCTGTCAATAATTTATTTTTTTCCCCATTATTCCCTAGGGGCATTCCATTTTGTTCCACTAATCTCTATGGGCATTCCTTTCTGTCATTCACCCATGTCATTCCATAGAAAACAATGCTAATCCCACTTCATCACAATATTAAACATTGCCATTCATCATGGAGAGAATGTCTTCTAAAGATTGATCTGATATGTCTAATGGTTCTGAGTCCAGGTCACATTTAGCTTCACATTATTCTCTATGGGCATTCTATTTTGTTCCATTATTCTCTATGGGCATTCCATCTCCCTGCTAAAGTCTAAGGGCATTCCTTTCTTTTATTTATCTGTCATTCCATAGAAAACAGCTCTAATCCCAAATAATCTCAACTTTACAAGCTGCTACTCTACTTGAGGAACACCTGTGGGAAAGGTGAAATTGCTACGTCTCTCAGATTTGCCTGCAAACAAGTTTTATTTTGCTACCCATTATACTCTATGGGCATTCCCTTCTGTCATTCACCTTTTGTCATTCCATAGAAAACAATGCTAATCTCGCTTCATCTAAATTTTGAACATCTTCACTGAACATGGAGAGAATGTCTGCTAAAGATTGATCTGATATGTCCAATGGTTCTGACTCCAGGTCACATCTTGCTTCCCATTATACTCTATGGGCATTCCATTCTGTCATATGTTTGTCATTCAATAGAAAACAATAATAATCCCGCTTAATGTCAAATTTGGACATCACCACTGAACATAGAGAGTATGTTTGCTAAATATTGATCTGATATGACCAATGGTTCTGACTCCAGGTCACATCTTGCTTTCCATTATACTCTATGGGCATTCCATTCTGTCATATGTTTGTCCTTCCGTAGAAAACAGCTGTAATCCCAAATAATCTCAATCTTATAATCTGTTACTTTACTTGAAGAACAGCTGTGGTAAAGGATAAATTGCTATGTCTCTCAGATTTGCCTGTAAATGAGTTTAGATTTTACTTCCCATTATACTCTATGGGCATTCCATTCTGTCATATGTTTGTCATTCCATAGAAAACAATAATAATCCCGCTTAATTTCAAATTTGAACATCACCACTGAACATAGAGAGTATGTCTGCTAAAGACTGATCTGATATGAGCAATGGTTTTGACTCCAGGTCACATCTTGCTTCCCATTATACTCTATGGGCATTCCTTTCTATTATTTATCTGTCATTCCATAGAAAACAGCTGTAATCCCAAATAATCTCAATCTTACAATCTGCTACTCTACTTGAGGAACAGCTGTGAGAAAGGTGGATTTGCTATGTCTCTCAGATTTGCCTGCAAATGAGTTTAGATTTTACTTCCCATTATACTCTATGGGCAATCCATTCTGTCATTCACCTTTGTTATGCCATAAAAAACAACAATAATCCCACCTAATCTCATATTAAACATGGCCACTGATATTTAAAAGTAGGTTTTTAAAAAATAAATTGATGATATGTCTAAAGAGTCTGTCAGAGTTAGAATTTTTTTTTCCATTATTCTCTATGGGCATTCCACTTTGTTCCATTACTCTCTATGGGCATTCCATCTCCTTGTTAAAGTCTATGGGCATTCCATTCTGTCATTCCTTTTAGTATGTCCCCATCTTCAGTAATCAGGCAGAATAACACACTGCAAACTCCCCTCTCAAGTGTGCACCTTCCTTTAGGAGAGTCACAGACTCTGGAAGTGCTCAGGAGATAAACACATGGGATACTTTTTCTGCCTGCCTGCCACAATGCCAGTCTGTCTCCCTTCCTGTGTCCTCCTCTCTCTCCCCCAATCACAGCTCTCCTGGGCTGCTATCCAATCCTGTCTTTCCTTGTTTTTGTTGTAGGGGGGGTTGTTGGGGGGGGCTTCCTTCTTAGCTACAGCAGGACTCAATCTGCCTTCAATCCTACAGCTGCACCCAATAGAGTCTCCTCCTGCTATCAGTTTAGCCAGAAAATGCAATGCAATGTTTCAGAGATTTTATATATATTACAGAGGCAATATATATGATATATTACAAAGGCAATACTAAGCCGGTGCTAATATATATATATATATATATATATATATATATATATATATATATATATATATATATATATATATATATATATATATATATATATATATATATATATATATATATATATATATACACATACACACACATACACACATATACAACACAACATTAGGAATCCCCCAAACCCAGGTAGAGGGGAAGGGACCAGCCCATTCCTCTCTACCATACAATCCAAACGAATGTCTGCCAAAATGGGGGACAATAGTCTGCCCTGGCAAGAGAACCTATGCCTCCTGCAGAGGTGGACAGAGGAGCATGTAAACTGCTCCAGCCTTGAACCCGCTATTAAATTATAACCCTCAGAGGGTGGCCCTTCTCCTATTTAATTCTGAGGAAGTAAAATGTAATATTAAGTCTGGGATCCGATAGGGAGATGGTTGAACCCAGATAAATATGACCCCGCTACGATGTTAGAGGCTGCGGTGGTTCAATCAGTGGAGGCACTGCAGGGACTGCCATTTCGTGGGTTAAAATCCAGATGTGACCTAACTCCATCTATGATCTCAGGTATATACCTGAGAATTACACTTTCAGATATATGCAGCTGGTACATGCCTTGTCAGCCCAGTTGCCTGAGGGTATTCCACAATTACTAGAATTAGGACTAGAGCAAATGGTAAGAAAAAAAAAGGGAAAAAAAACACAACTTCAATTCTATACGCCTACCTATCAAAGATGAAATCATCGGATATGAGTAAACTATGTAAATAATGGCTAAGAGATGTCCCAAAATTAGTAGCAGAAAATTGGGAGGAGATATAGAGAGTCCCATTTCAGATTCTAGTATCACTTAGAGATAAATTAATCCAATATAAAATAACACATAGGAGCTACTATACACCGTATAAACTGCATAAAATATTTCCATCAAACCCTCAAAATTGCTGGAGATGTGCCGATATTTCAGGAAATTTTATTCATGTATTTTGGTCATGTCCAAAAATAGCAGTATTCTGGAGAGAGGTCTTGAGAGTCATCGCTATAGTAACATCAGTTTCTCTAGATCAAGAGGCAGAGATCTGCATATTAGTAATATAGGGGGAAAATATGGCCTCTATAGAAAGGAGAATACAGGTGGGCTCATTGCTCTTCTATGTAAGGAAGGCAATAGTGTGAAACTGGAAGAAGGCTGAAGTCCCCTCTGCCTCAGGGTAAGGGGGCAGGAAAATAGGGCAAACCACACCACTGGAAGAAAGGGTAAAGGAAGGGGATAAGGCTGACATATATACAGGTGTGTGTGGGAGGTGACATATATATGTACAGGTGTGAGGGGGGCTGACATATATACAGGATTGAGGGGGGGCTGAGTGCGTACAGGTGAGGTGGCCAGTGTGCGGATTCGGTAGGATGGCCCGTGGGCAAACCCTGGGGAATGTTGGTGGTCAGGCTCGGAGGCCCAGGGGTCCAGACCTAAAGCTATGTAAGGGGCCCAAAAATTTCTGATGGCTACCCTGCCTCCCAGTATAGCACTCTCTACTCTCAGAGGATCCATACCATTGAAGTTTGCTGCTCTGGTAACTTGCTCCTGTTTTTGAGAGGTCACGAAGAATTGCTGAATGTCAGGCTGCGCCTCACTGCACCTTGCTGCTTTGCGGGAGGTTTTAGTTTCCCACTGTTTAGCTGTACTCATGCCAGGGTCCCGACCCCAATAACTCAAGCTGTGATTGGTGGGGAGCTCGGAGCTCATGTGCTGTGCGTCCTCACTCAGCCATGCTCAAACAACGCCCCTCCCTGTATTTATTTTTTACAATTTAATTTGCTTTAATTTTTTTTCACAATGCTTTTTGAGGGGAGGGGGTTTGGGTAGTGGACAGTGTTAGTAGGGCAGGGGGGATATGTGTCAGTAGTTTATTTTATAATTTTTTATAATTACATTTTTTAATATTTATTGCAACTTTTTTTTTTTCAACCCTGTTGTTGGGCTTTGGTGAGATATCTCCCCTTTGAGACAGAGAAAGGGACAGAGGGCAGAAATTCCCCAGTCCCATTCACAGCAGCCTCAGCATGAAAGATGAATGGACAGTAGACAGAGCCTCCTGTTCAATCGTAATCTGGAGCAGAGTAAACATAGTTTACTCTGCTCAGTTATCACAGGACACATGAGTGATTGGTAGCGATCACTCACTGTGTCAATTCAGAAAAGGAAGGGGCCAGTATTTACTGGCCTCTTTCTCCACTCTCCCTCCTGATACATCCCGAGGGGGGTGGAGGAGGAGGTGCACAAACCGGCCGGAGGAGGACAAAGGGGGCTGGAGAAGCAAACAGGGGGCGGAGGAGGACACAAAGGGGGATGGAGGAGGAGGACACAGGGAACAGTCGGGGATGATCGGTATGGTGGGAGGGACAGTTGTGAGCACCGATCTCGCTGCATGGCTTTTTAGCTGACAGCCACAGAAGGGAGAAGAAGAGAAGGGGCTGTCAGCTGAAAAGCCAGGCAAGGAGATCGGTGCTAACAACTGTCCCTCACGCCATACCGATCATCCCCGGCTGTGAACCAGGGAACCATCCATGTGTGCAGGGTGGGTCACAGTGGGCTTCCCTTGGGGCCCATGTGCAGTGAACACCCTGAACACATGGATGATAAGCCACTGAGCACGGTTCAGGTGTGATTTCCATTGTCAGACACTTTGACAATTCAAACTTGAATTGCACCTGAACCGCTGAAAAAATTGCATCGGAGGGGGTTGAAATCCTGGTGTCTAAACTGAATCGCACATAGTATGTGAACAGTATGTGAACCCTGTTGTTGCTGTTCAGTCATTTAGTCGTGTCCGCCTCTTTGTGACCTCATGGACCATAGTGTGCCAGGCTTTTATGTCCTCCACTGCCTCCCGGAGCTTGTTTAAGTTCATGTTCATTGTTTTGATGATACTATCTATCCATTTTGTTTTCTGTCATCCTCTTCTCCTTTTTCCTTTCATGTTTCCCAGCATCAGGGTTTTTTTCCAGTGAGTCTTCTCTTCGCTTTATGTGACCAAAGTATTCAAGTTTCAGCTTCAGGATGTGTCCTTCCAGTGAATATTCAGGGTTTATTTCATGCAAGATTGACTGGTTTGATCTTTTTGCCATCCAAAGGACTTATCAGAGTTTCTGCCAACACCATAGTTCAAAAGCATCAATTCTTTGGCATTCAGCCTTCCTTATGGTCCAACTTTCACAGCCATAGGTTACTATTGGGAATACCATAGCTTTGACTATATGGCACTTTGTCGGTAGGGGGATGTCTATGCTTTTTTAATGTTGTCTAGATTTGCCATTGCTTTCCTCTCAAAAAGCAAGTGTCTCCTAATTTCATGGCTGCAATCACTGTCTGCCTTGATCTTGGAACTTAGGAAGAATAAATCTGTCTAATTTTCTTAATGTTCAATTTCAGGCCTGCTTTTGCGCTCTCCTGTTTCACCTTCATTAGGAGACTCATTGGGTTCTTCTTCATTTTCTGCCATTAGTGTGGTGACCCCAGGTGATGTCTTCTCAGATGAAACGCGCTGATTCAAGCCTACTGATGCCATTGCGTTAATATCCCCGTTATACACGCGCTTGTTGTGTCTACTCAAATGTGAGTGTTTTTTACCATTTTTAAATAAATTTCCTGTTAAAGCGGAGTTCCACACAAAAATGGAACTTCCGCTTTTCGGAACCCTCCCCCCCTCCGGTGTTACATTTGGCACCTTTCAGGGGGGAGGGGGGTGCAGATACCTGTCTAAGACAGGTATTTGCACCCACTTCCGGCATAGACTCCCATGGGAGTCTAAGCCTCTTCCCGCGCTGTCTCCTGGGAAACACACAGCTCCCAGGAGAGAGCGGGGACCACTTGGGATGCGCAGCGCGACTCACGCATGCGCAGTAGGGAACCGGGAAGTGAAGCCGCAACGCTTCACTTCCTGATTCCCTCACCTAGGATGGCGGCGGCAGCTGCCAAGAACTGAGCAGGTTCACGGCGTCGCCTGCCGACATCGCTGGACCCTGGGACAGGTAATTTGCCATGTATTAAAAGTCAGCAGCTGCAGTATTTGTAGCTGCTGGCTTTTAATCATTTTTTTTTTTTGGCGGTGTGGGTGGACCCCCGCTTTAAGCGGATTCACACTATATGGAATTTTTATTTCATTTATGGTTAAACCTGTGAACCCATGCAACGGATTCCACCTCTGAGTTTTGCTCTTGTGATGTGTGTTCCCTGGAGGAAAGTGTGAATAACATCTTCCTGTGTTAAACATCCCCAAACACTGACGTTCCTAATCATCGGTGCATTGTCACCACAAAGTTTTGACGACTCATTTGGTATATGCCTTGTTGAGTCCATATGCTCCGGTAAGCCTCAGTTTTATCGGTGGTGGTTTCTCCTAATATTCTATCTTCACGCAGTATGGTTTTCATACCTGGAGGTTGATATCTACTTGCCTGGATCAATACTTCAACACTTTTGCCTGTCTCATAACTACTTTTGGTATGATCACCAGTTCTTTTTTTTTAAAGATATTTTTATTGGTTTTAGGTTCTACACGAACCAACACACAAAACAGTCACAAAAAAAGACAAAAAAAACAAAACACACATGAATATCTGATCCGTTCAGTATACACAGGCGATATACAATCAGTGGGTAGATTACACAGGTCATTGTAGGCATGTTATTTCGTTTCAAAAGAGTTAGGAAATTGGTAATCGCAACAGTCAGATATATGCATTTTTACACAGCATTACCATAGTAATGGACCTGGCATTTGAAGTCCCTGTGGTACGGTCCATCAATGATCAATTGTATTCAATTTTTGGAAAGAGTTAGTGGACTATCCAACCATTTCCCCCAGATTTTATAAAAGGTTTTATTTCTTTTACGAATTTCAAAGGTTAGTTTGTATAATGGAATAGAATCATTGATAAGTTTTAGCCAGATGGACTTCAAAGAGGTCTGTGCACCTTTCCAGGACAGTAGAATAGATTTTTTAACATAAAAATAAAGAATACGGAGCAGTCTCTTGGCATGTGATGGTATGTGTAAATCTCCAAATACTCCCAATAAGCAGTTCTTAGGGTGTATTATATTGGGAAGGCCCAACACAGTTGAAATAAAACCACCCACTTCTTCCCAGAAGTCACTAACTATTGGGCATGACCAGAAGCAATGTAAAAAGTCTGCCTCCTGGCCGCAGCCTCGGAAACAGACAGCTGATGGCAATAGACCCATCCTATGTAGTCTGGCCGGGGTGAGGTGAGTTTGATGAAAAATTTTAATTTGTATAATACGGTCTCGGGAGGAAATGACAGAGGTTTTATATGTGTCACTAAATTCTGTCCAATCGTCGTTTGCCATATCAATTTCTAATGTCTCCCACTTCTCCTGTGCTCTGTGAAACCTAGGGTTTGAGTCAGTCACTAAAGCTGCGTAATAGGTGGAAACTAATTTAGAGGGTTCTGGTTGTCTAAGTAGTTTTTCCAGTGGAGGCAGATCAGTGACATCATTTAGGGTACCGAATTGGGTATGTATGGCATGTCTAAGTTGATAATAATAAAATAAATGAGATTTTGGTAGATCAAAGTCTGTACTCAACTGAGAGAAGGTTTTAAAGCCCTGCGTAGTATATAAATGGCATAGATATTTAACTCCTTTTGAATACCAACGATTGGCATCTGGAAAAGAGTAAAGTTCTTGCAGATTGGGATTGAACCACAAGGGGTTATTAGGGGATTTTGTCCAAGAATGTTTCAATATTTTTGTAGTAATGTGTTTAAACAGTGAGAGGGAGACTGAGAGCAGAGAGGTTCCAGGGCGGTCTGGGACCTGGCCTCTATATATTATGTTATGTAAGGTTTCATGGGAGGATGCGATAGCCCCCTCTGTGGCTGTACAGGCATTAGCTGGATCTGGATTCATCCAGTCATGTATATGCACCAGCTGAGATGCCATGTAGTAAAGGAAAAAGTTAGGGAATGCTAGGCCTGCCAGATGGGCTGGTAACCTCAAGGTCTCTAGTGCCACTTTGGGGGATCCGCCCCTCCACAGGAAAGAAGTACACATCGTATCTATGCGTTTGAAAGTAGCTTTGGATATTTTACATGGGGAGTTAGAAAGGATATAGAGTAGTCTAGGTAAATAAATCATTTTAAGTATATTGGCCCTCCCCATGAGGTCTAACGGTAGATCCATCCATTGTTTAGTTTGCTCCTGGAGGCGGGTCAGCAAAGGGTCAAGATTATTAGTGGCATACAAAGATAGAGGAGCCTGGACCAACACCCCAAGATATCTAAAAGAAGACACCACTTGAAGCTTAGAGTCTGGGTGCACCCGAAGGGGGTCACTCACATCTAAAGGGAAAAGACTGGACTTATCCCAGTTAACTCGGAATCCTGAGTAGTCCCCAAAGGTGTTGACCCCTTCCAGTAACGCCCCCAAAGACTCATCAGCATCTGCCAGATATACCAGTGTATCGTCTGCGTAAAGAGAAATACGCTCCTCTATATTTGCAATTGGGAGGCCTTTAATTATAGGGGAGGAGCGAATGCGAACTGCAAGCGGTTCCATAGCCAGAGCAAATAACAGAGGCGACAATGGGCACCCCTGTCGAGTGCCCCTAGTAATTGGGAAGGAGTCAGTAATAAATGAATTAACCCTTATCTTAGCCGTTGGGGAGGTGTACAGAATTTTTATCCATTTTATCACTCGGGGACCAAAACCATACTTCTGCAACACCCGAAAGAGGTACGGCCATTCCACACTGTCAAATGCTTTACAGGTGTCCAGTGACACAATGACACGTGTAGAAGGGCAGTCATGTGGATACTGCAAGTTATGGAACAATCTGCGTATGTTCATTCTGGTAGACCTGCCCGGGATAAATCCACCCTGGTCGCTGTTGACCAAAGATGTGACCACAGTATTTAAACGATTTGCTAATATCTTGGCCAGAATCTTAACGTCCACGTTTATAAGTGAAATTGGACGGTAAGATTCACAGTGAAGTGGGTCCTTGCGGGGCTTCAGCAGAAGGACTATCAAAGCCTCCCTCATTGATGGAGGAAGGATCCCAGCCTCCAGGGCTTTGTTATAGGTTCGGAGAAGGAAGGGGGATAGGAGATCCTTGAATTTAGCATACCATTCAGTCGGGAAACCATCAGGACCGGGGGTTTTATGTGCTGGCATTTGGGAGATAGCTGCTGCAATCTCTTCTACCGTGATAGGTTCCTCCAACATGTCCCGTCCCTCATCTGACAGGGAGGGAAGGGATATGTCAGCCAGATAGTTAGACAACTGGGAGTCGTCATAGTCAACCCTGGAAGTGTACAATTTACTGTAAAAATTTAGAAAGGAGTCTAGGATATCCCGTGGGCTGTCGCTGATCGTACCTTGAGCAGTCAGGATTCGTGGTATAGAAATGGGGGTATGCTCAGGTTTGGTCAGATATGCCAAGAGACGTCCTGCTTTATTACCGTATTCAAACGATTTTTGTGAGACATACAACATGCGTTTTTGTGTGAGATCCAGCAAACGAATTTCATATTCCCTACGGCACTGTAACCATGTCTCTCTAGTGTCAGAGACAGGGTTAGAGGCATAGGCAGATTCTGC
Organism: Lithobates septentrionalis; assembly: GCA_037952835.1. Taxonomy (NCBI): domain Eukaryota; kingdom Metazoa; phylum Chordata; class Amphibia; order Anura; family Ranidae; genus Lithobates; species Lithobates septentrionalis. Next base: position 88,579 of record JBBDGP010000670.1, on the reverse strand, counting down.
ACTTAACATAGCATTTTCTAATTCCTCAGTGCGCATCTTGTTATTTTTACGTAGAATTCCTGTAATAGACATAAAGGTACCTCTTAATGTGGACTTAAACGCATCCCACTCCGTGGGGGGGTCTACTTTGTCTAAGTTTTGCTTCCAGTAGTTAGAAATACTCGTCCTACACTCACCCTGCACTATCTCGTCTTCCAGCCAGTATGAATTCAGGCGCCACAAAACAGGTCCCGAACCTGGAAGGATGAGAAGGGACACAGACAAGGGGGCATGATCGGAAACCCCCCTGGGCAGGTATGAGACGGCGGAGACGACCGGAAGGGTCTCCGTCGACGCAAAAGCCATATCTAGCCTAGACATAGTATGGAAGGAATCCGAATGGCAGGAAAATTGGCGTTTCTCCGGATGTTTCCATCGCCACACCTCCGTCAGTCCATGAACCTGAGCCCAGTCTACAAAGGAGGGAAAAGATCTGCCTCCCCCACCCAGGCGATCCACCGTTGGGTCCAGGACTGCATTAAAATCCCCTATATAAAGTAGAGGGCCCAAGGGTCTATTCAGTAAGTGCAGGGATAATTTAGAGAGTACTTCCACTGAGAATGGAGGGGGAACATAGACGTTCACCAATGTAAAGATTATAGTAGAAATTCGTAATATAAGAACAATATACCTCCCCTCTGGGTCTGTTTTAACACTAATTAATTCAGCTGGAAGGGATTTAGCCAGGAGTATAGATACACCTCTTGAGTAGTTAGTGTGGGTGGCATGATATAGCTTAGAGAGCCAGGGACGTTTTAGAGCCCGTACCTTAGAACCTGTCAGGTGAGTCTCCTGGAGGCAAATAATGTGAGGGTGACATTTTTTTAGCACAGAAAAAACCAAGGATCTTTTCTGAGGTGTATTCAGGCCCCTAGTGTTCCAGGAGACTATCCTAAGGGGTTGTGCCATAATAAGACAGGAAGTGGTAAAGATGCATAAGTAAACCTCTGAGTTGGTATCAATATAAGTAGATAAGCCGCACCACCTGAAGCACACACAAGCACATAACAAAAAAATGCGTGGGTCTGCCGATAAGGTAACATGGACCATGAACATTTTCCCTGCTTTACCTTAGAAAAAAACATTGGACATATAAATGACCACAGAGGTGTTAATAAACCTCTACATGTGATAACCCGGTATATTTTTGATGACCTTCCATTAGCAAATGATATAGGTGTGTTAGAAAGAACATAAAAAATAAAAAGGGGAGGGAAAAACAAAAAACAAAAAACATGAAAAAAAACCCCAATCACCTTTTTCTTTAAACCTTCGTGCCCCCCACCCTGCTTAGCCATCCCAAACACAGCAAGCTTTGGATCCCTAAACTAAAAGTCCTTCCTAACTAGGAACTGCGGAAGAAAAAACTGTACCGTGGCCTCGCCACAAGCTGGTAAGGGGGGTAACGTGGGGTCTGGTGAGGCTCCCAACTATTGACCGAAGAGAGAGGGAAGAGAGAGAAAGAGAGAGAAAAAAAAATCCTCTCTCTCTCTATTCCCCCCCCCCCCCCAGTGGACAAGTCCTGTTGAAGGGTAGATAAGCTGGCTGTTCACATGGAGAAAAAAAAAAAAAAAAAAAAAAAAAAAAAAGGACAAAACAAAAGGAATGGTGTAGAAGAGGAGAAGAAAAAAATTAATATCCTTCCTCTCCCCCTTCTTTGGTGGATAGTTGTTCTGGTGTGATTGTTCCAGTATGCAGGTCCTCACAAGATGCAAATCGTAGCAATGCAGGCTGGGTTGTAAAGTAGAAGGGACCCCAAAAAAAAGGGTATATGAAAAGGGGAAAGAAACCAAAAACTCCCTCATTGCAATAAGAGGACATGCAAATTGTTGACGCTGTAACTTGCATAGCAGGGTGTAGATCTTTCCTTGCAGGTTAAGAGTGTCCTCAGTCTCCTCTGCTTCTATGTGCTGCACCATAATGATCATTCAGCCATTTCATGGCCTCCTTAGGATTAGTATAGAAGTGGGCCCTACCTTCATGGATAATGCGCAATTTAGCAGGGAAAAGCATGGCGTAGGAGAGACCTTCTGTGCGCAATCTAGACTTCACTGCTGAGAAGGAGATCCGCTGGCGTTGAACTTCCGCAGAAAAGTCCGGATAAACAGAGATATTATTGCCATTGAATGAGAGCGGGCCTTTTTCACGTGCCAGACGTAGGATGGCAATTTTATCTTGAAAGTTAAGGATACGTGCTATGATGGATCGCGGTGGGGCTCCCACTGGGGGTGGACGAGGGGGAGTGCGATGTGCACGTTCTATAACATGTGAGAATGAGGGTGCGTCTTTACCGAAAATGTCCCGCAGCCATGAATAAAGAAACTTTTCAGGATGGGAACCTTCCGCGCGTTCTGGGAAACCTACAAATCTGAGATTGTTCCTGCGAGAGCGATTTTCCAAATCGTCGATTTTAGCGCGTAGTGCCGCCATCTCACTTGTGGTATCACGTATAGTAACAGACATGGGGTGTACAGTGTCTTCTAATGTACTAATCCGTTCCTCAGCATCCCCTGTGCGGTCTCTGAGATTCTGGACATCTTGTTTCAATAAAGAAAAGTCCATACGGATAGAGGCTATTTGAGTGGAGAGGGAGGCCTTGCAATCCTGAATAGCCAGCATAATTGTAGATAATGTAGGCTCAGCATGGGGGAAGTCTGTGGTCTGACTAAATTCAGCAGATTGCTGTGATTCTGGTGTCTGCAGGGGTTCTGTAGGTGTGCGGAATATAGCAGGAATAGATGCACTCACCCCTGTTACAGAGTCCTGGATGGCTGAGGAGGAGGGCTGCAGCGCGTCTGAGTGCCCTGCATGTGTCTCGGCGCCATTTTGCCTCCGGAACCGCGCTAGTTGTTCCGCCGTGTGTGAGGGCCGCGGCGGCCCGTATTTCACCATGTCAGCCAGTCTGGAGGATGCCCACAGCCGTGGGGAACCGGAGGGTGTCTTCCACGAGGATCTAGGACCCAGGATAGCTGTAGGATGGTCGTTAGGAGCCGGAGCTGTGTGTCTATGCGACTGCTCTCTTCACCATCCGGCCACGCCCCCATGATCACCAGTTCTACTCACAAAAGACAGGTGTAGCCATGGGGGCTAAATTTGCCCCCAGCCTGGCAAACCTGTTTATGGACGAGTGGGAAGACAAGTTGGTATTTTCAAAACAGAGAGATCACCTTCTCTTTTAGAGGAGGCATATTGATGACCTCCTGTTTATATGGAAAGGAAGTGAAAGCTCACTGCACGAGTTCATGATCGAACTCAGTTCCAATAAAAACAATATTGTATTGGATTAGGAGTTCAGTAGAGATCAAATTCATTTTTTGGATGTTAATATCATCAGACAAGGAGGCAGCTTAATCACTACTGTCTGAAACCAACGGAGCGGTGGTCATCACCCACACTGGCTAAAAAACATACCAAGAGGCCAAATAATGAGAATTAGGAGAAACTGTTCATTAGATGCCGATTATCAATCACAATCAGAAATAATTAAAAAGAAATTTATGCAAAAAGGTTATGAGGAGGTGGAGCTAAACAAAATTTATTACCTCAGTTGGCAATATCCCTCGGGAATCATGTTTGGTGGATAGGCCATATGAGGGGGATTCTAAACATGAATGGGGTTTTATATCCGATTTTCATGTACAATATAGGGAAAGCGAGAATATTTTCAGACAACACTGGCACATACTACGTATGGATAAAGTGTTGAGCCAATCCCTTCCAACAAATTCTTCCTTTATATATAGGAAGGCTCCCAACTTTGGAGATGTGGTCGTTAAGAAAGTCCTCGATCCACCAGTAAGACCAGCGATATTTTGGGACCGTGCAGGCTTCTATGCCTGTAAAAGGTGCAAAACTTGCGCTAAAATTAGCCAACCAATTAAAGGTTTGACGGAGTTCACCTTGACAGGTAATAATAGAAGCTTCAAAATTAAAGAGTTCATAACTTGTGGTACTACACATGTGGTTTATGTTTTGCAATGCCCATGCAATTTAATGTATGTTGGTCGTACGAAAAGGAACCTCAAAAAACGTATCTCAGAACACATCCACAACATAGAAATTGGTTTTAAATATCATGGGGTCTCTTTGCATTTTAAAAACACATCACAATCAGGATCCCTCTGGTTTAAAATTTTAGGGGATTGATAGAATCCACCCCAACTGGAGGGGCTCCAATTGGGTACGAGAAATATCTAAAAAGGAATCCCGTTGGATATATTTGATGAATACGCTGACCCCTTGGGGCTTAAATGTAAAATTGGACGTCAACGGTTTCATCAGCAACTATTAAATCAATACTAATTTTTGGTCGCATTTTTGCAAGATTGGGAAATTATTGTATTATATACACAGACTGATTGTTTTATGTTTATTTTGTATCTGCATTGACCAGGAATGGTACAATGAGCGGTGATTTTAGTGGTCTTTATGATGCGATTTTCGGACATATACGGTCGCTTACCGGCTGGAAGTCACATGATGATTTGATTTTAGTAGTTTATATGATGTGATTCTCGGGCAAATACGGTTGCTTACCAGCTGGAAGTCACATGATGTGATTTTCGGGTAATATAGGACAAGACTTCTAGCAGGTCAGTAACTGTATGTGTTTGCTTATATTGGATTTTAGCATAAATTTCAAATAATAGGTGCTGTTCTATGCACCTGTTGTCTACCGATTATTCCGCTTTACACACCATTTTTTGGAAAGAATTGTTATTTTTAATTATTATTTAAAAAAAAAAAAATTAACGTTTTTTAATTTTTGAAATAATTTTTTTTATACATCCTCATATCAGTCGGTTCAACTCCTTTTTAATATTTATAGTTACTGCTTTGAGGTTTATGCATTTACTTAGGTGTTCTATAGTCCTATTATATTCCATGCAATTTTATATATAGTTTCAATAGTGTGCCAAATGTCAATCATATCTGTACCATTTTGTACAGCCACTTTGTGTGTAAGAAAATTGTATTGTTAATATTGATATTCTTTCTAATTGCACAAATGGGGAGAAATCACCTATTCTGGCAGGGCATGAGATGGTTTTGCTGATGAGATAATATGTATATTCTCACAAATTCTTTACTTATATTTAGCTTCACGTCTTCTAAAATATGTCCAGTGTTACATGGTTTGGTGTTGGGAATTGACCGCCCGACATCGGCGTGTGTGGGTGATCTGTGCTGTATAACACAGTGCGGGTTCCTCCCGCCGTTGTTTGATTAGCGATCGGCCCCATGAACCCTGCAATTGCACCGCTGAATAAATGGTAGACAGTCTCTAAGCATTCCAAGTGTTTAGTATCAACTAGTTGGCTCTATTTTGAGCCTGTCACCATGCCGCGGAATGAGTGGTCGGTGAGGTTCAAGCGCCTAATGGGTTAAGATAGGCTAGCTGGTCCCAGATACATAAAAGATCGAGAGCGCTGTGTGACTCCACCCTCCGATGATGTCATGAGTGACGAAACGCATCAGGGTAGAGCCATACGACGTACGTAGACACATCAGCAAGCTCAGGGTAAAGCAGCACTGATCCCCATAGACGATACAGGCCAGGAACGGTAGGAGACGCTGTGAAAACCTGATGTTATCTGATGTGAACACTGCTACATTATATGCTAGTTCTTGTAAGTGTACATCTTGAAGGGGGTTTTCCTCTCTTAGTTTTTAAAGATAAAATAAACTGTTGAAAACAAGATTACGATTTTTCCGATCCTTCTTTTTCATTTTAACCAAATTGAACGATCTGAGTGCTGTCTCGCCTTGGATAAAGGAAGGAGGATACCGGCAGAGATGTCCCATTGATTCGAAAGATATACATGCAGAGATTAAGTTTTTATCTGGTAAGAGTTTTTCCATGAGGGGGTTTTTCCTGCACACCCCCCTCTTTATATGTGCACATGTGATCTGGGCTTTCCTCTGGTGACAGCAACTCTTCAGTCTCAAACGTTCTGTGTAAAGTTAATTTCAAAGGACTTGCTGTGTCTCTACAACAATTAATGACACAACTTCGTTTGTGTTTTTATATTTCTTTTATGGATTCATATTGATGTACAGACTTTATTGAATGGACATATATTTCATTGATTAATCATGTTTGTGATTAGTCATATTTATAAGCGCTGCCTGGATCTTTTAGACTGTTTATAATACTTCAACACTATTGTTTTTTTCATTACATTTTTTGGACTCTATTATAATTTTTTACTTCACTTTTCACAGCGTGGGCTTTAAAATTTTAATTTTATTAACTTTGCACCGTTTATTTTGTGTATATTTAATTATGTTTTCACATGTTCTAAGTGTTTAAACACTAGTCATTGTTATATGGTCCAATATAGGACCATTCTCATTTAGCGCCGCACTTTCTATATTTATCTTGTTATTTGCAATTGTCATTTGTTGTGCTGGCTGCTGTTCTATGTTTGTTGACAGAGCGGTATTTACATATTTTTTTACATTAGTGTGGTATCATCTGCATATCTTAGGTTGTTGATATTTCTCACTGCGATATTAATTTTGGCTTGGGATTCGTCGATCCTGGCATTTCGCATGATCTACTATGCACACAAGTTAAATAAGTAGGGTGACACTATGCATCCTTGCCACACTTCTTTCTCAATTTTGAATCAATCAGTTGTTCCATGTCCTGTTCTAACTGTTGCTTATGGACTTGAATACAGGTTTTTCAGAAGACAGCACTGATGTGGTCTGGTATTCCCATTCCTTTCTATGTGAACCCTGTACATGACACTAAAAATTGGTATTGGCGAGTACTTGAGAAAAAGTGTCGGTACTTGTACTCCATCTTAAAAAACTGGTATCAGTGCATCCCTAATTTTGGCTATATATACACTTTTAAAAAGTTTGTCTACTCAGAGCCAATGATACTGTGCCCATGTGCACTGATGTCCAGTATCTCAGCAGATTTTGGCTATCCAATGACTTGTTGTAGGCTGTAATATCTCTCAGACCAGGGCTCGACAAAACCCAGGCGCCAGGTTGCAATGGCGACTAGAAATTGCATCCTGGCACCTAGGCTTTTGTCAGTTTAGCTGGCCTGGATATGGGATGTTGCATCATGCGTGACTGATTCTTTCACAGGCTGACCTGAGCTGGCAGCTGCATTCACAGTGAGCCGCCAAACTCACACACCACCGGCTACTTGGTATGACTGTGAGCCTGCCTTGCCGCTAATCTCAGCGGGAGCCGGGATCTGTACCCCTGCCAGTATTCTGCTCAGCCCAGCTGTTTGGTGTGACAGTGTGCCTGCCTTGCCACTGATCGCAGGGGGGAATTGGGATCCAGACCCCGGCCGGGGATTCAACCTAGCCTGACTGATTGGTGTGAGCCCTCACTGTTGTGCCGACGATCACGGGGGAAGGGAGACAGGATCTGGACCTGGCTGGGGATTCAGCCTGCTTGTTGCCTTACTGAAGAGATCCAGTTTGGCCCCTGGGAAGTGAGAGTTAACTTCACTAAAGGGATCAAGCTGCATAAGGTGGGGGTTGAGAAACTGTGGGGGAAGCAAAATGCTGAGGTGGGCTGGTGGCTCCTGCACAATGTTGGCTAGGGTAGCCGCCTATCCGTGCCCATTCATGCAGCCTATTAGTGCCACCTCATCATACCACCTATCAGTGCCACCTCATCAGTGCTGCCTATTAATGCCACCTCATCATGACACCTATCACTGCCACCTATCAGGGCCACCTCATAAGTGCAGCCTATTGGTGCCACCTCATCATGCCACCTATCAGTGCAGATCAGTGCAGTCTATCAGTGCCACCTCATTAGTGCCCATCAGTGCCACCTATCAATGCCCAATTGTGCAACTTCTCAGTGCACATTATGCCACCTCATCAATGCTGCCTATTGGTGCCCATCAGTGTAGCCTCATCAATACACATAAGTGCAGCCTATCAGTGCCCATCAGCGCAGTCTGTCAGTGCTCATCAGTGTCTCAAAAAAAATGATAAAAATTTCTTAGAAGTACAGTGTTGTATGACCGCAGCAAAGTATTACAGCGCTGAAAGCTGAAAATTGGCCTGGGCAGAAAGGGGGTGAAACTGATCATATATACATTTTTATATCTAGATATATATATATATATCTATATAGATATATCTATATAGATATATATATATATATATATATATATATCTAGATATATATATATATATATATATATATATATCTAGATAGAGATATATATATATATATATATATATATATATATATATATATATATATATATATATATATATATATATATATATATATATATATATATATATATATATATATATATATATATATATATATATATATATATATATATATATATATATATATATCTCTATCTCTATCTCTATCTCTATCTCTATATAAATAAATATAAAAAAGACAAGCAATGACTTATCTCTGATTACCGGTAATGAAGGCTCCTCTCCGTCTCTCCACCATCTTTTTTCTTGTTCTGATTTCTTCTACGGCAGAATCCCAGTCATGTCATTGAACACCTAGACAAAGAGATACATTGTCACTAATGGCTGCTATATTGTTAAGATTAACCAGAAGAAAAAAGATAACCAAGGATTAATTTCCTACTGCAGACTGAAATCTTTGTGGGTCTTTATTTTCCATAACTGTATATCCAAATATAAAATCCAGAGATAGACAAACAACTTTTACTGAACTCCAGGCAATATAATAGACACAAATTAATAAAGCTCTGTATTCATTAGTACATCACTAAATGAAATCTTTACAATTGCAACCCTGGACTCTACACACAAAAAGGTCACATATACAGTATATATGATAATAGGCTGTCTCTTGTCACTTCCACTGTGATGTGATAGAAAGATAGGTCATTATTTTTTAAAAGTCAGTGTGTATATGCCCGTCACACATGTGGGCATATACACAGTGGTAAATGACAACCCACTCCCTCCATCCTTCTCCTCCTCCTCCGTGCCCACTAACTAGCTAAACACAATGGGGGTGGGATATTAAATGTGGATTGATGGGGTCTTCACCTCCCTGTTATTCTAAGACACAGGCTGGAGGGGCATGACACTTCATGTGACTGGCAGAAATCCGACCACACCATGTTATTGCCAAAAATATTGAAGGTTTGATTTCAAATATATATTTGTATGACAATATAAAACAGTTTATTGATATTAATTATTTATTTTTACTCTGGATTCTAAAGGCTGTTTTTTTATTTGAACATGTGACCAGCAGTAGAGGACCAGAAGCGTCTACTTATGTTTCCCTGCAGACAGGCTGGGAGAGAGCTGGGTCATGTGACAGCTGTATATCCATCAGGAAAAAGGTATATATATATATTTTAAATAATTAAAGTGCCATCAACCATACACAGAAATGATAGAGATTATGTAAATTAAACAGTGTGTGATTAGTATAACTTTAACAATACATAATAGAGTCTACCATTTTTGTAATTCTATAGGCAATCTGTTTTTAGAATATTGTTGTATATTTTCAAGCCAATAATGTGCAATTTAGCATATGTGTTTTACCACTTGCCGACCACCCGCCGCAGTTGTACTGCAGCAAGGTGGCTCGGCTGCGAGAAAAGATGTACAGGTATGTCGTTTCATGTACTAGCTTGTGTGGGCATGCCGCACAGATTGGCTAGCGGGGGAGCCAATCAACAGGTCTGGTGGACACGATGTCTGTCAGCCATCTGCGATCGTTCCCCACAGAGAGGCAGAACAGGGATCTGCCTATGTAAACAAAGCAGATCTACGTTCTGTCAGGCGATGACACACAGATCCTGTCTTCCTGCTAAGCAGGGAGACAGATCTCTGTGTTGTTGCAGTCAGACCGTCCCCCATACAGTAAGAAAACACACTGGGGAACACACTTAACCCCTTGATTGTCAGTGTCATTTATACAGTGATCAGTGCATATTTATAGCTAGGGATGAGCCCGATGTTCGAGTCGAACGTAAGTTCGACTCGAACATTGGGTGTTCACCTGTTCGCCGAATAGCGAACAATTTAGGGTGTTCATGGCGAATTCGAAAGCCACGGAACACCCTTTAAAAGTCTATGGGAGAAATCAAAAGTGCTAATTTTAAAGGATAATATGCAAGTTATGGTCATAAAAAGTGTTTGGGGACCCGGGTCCTGCCCCAGGGGACATGGATCAATGCAAAAAAAAGTTTTAAAAACGTCCGTTTTTTTTCGGGAGCAGCGATTTTAATAATGCTTAAAGTGAAACAATAAAAGTGAAATATTCCTTTAAATTTCTTACCTTTCGTGTCTATAGTATGCCTGTAAAGTGGCCCATTTTTCCGTGTTTAGAACAGTCCCTGCACAAAATGACATTTCTAAAGGAAAAAAAGTAATTTAAAACTACTCTTGACTATAATGAATTGTCGGGTCCCGACAGATAAAAGTCATTGAAAAAAAACAGCATGGGTCCCCCCCAGTCCATTATCAGGCCCTTTGGGTCTGGTATGAATATTAAGGGAAACCCCGAACCAAAATTAAAAAAAAAAAAAAAATGCGTGGGGGTCCCCCCAAATTCCATACCAGGCCCTTCAGGTCTGCTATGGATTTAAGGGGAACCCTGCACCAATTTTTTTTTAAAAATGGCGTAGGAGTCCCCCTCAAAATCCATACCAGTCCCTTCAGGTTTTTAAGGGGATTTTAAGGGGAAACCCGCACCAAAATAAAAAAACGGCGTGGGGCTCCCCCCAAAAATCTATACCAGACCCTTATCCAAGCACGCAATCTGTTAGGCTGCAGGAAACAAGGGGGGGACAAGAGAGCGCCCCCCCTCCTGAACCGTACCAGGCCACATGCCCTCAACATGGGGAGGATGTCCCCATGTTGCTGGGGACATGGGCCTCATCCCCATAACCCTTGTCCGGTGGTTGTGGGGGTCTGTGGGCGGGGGCTTATCGCAATCTGGAAGCCCCTTTAACAAAGGGGACCCCAAGATCCCGGCCACCCTATGTGAATTGGTGATGGGGTACATTGTACCCCTGTCATTTCACCCAAAAAGTGACAAAATTGGTAAAAGAAACACAGAAACAGCTTGGGACAAGTCCTTTGATAAAAAAATTTTAAAAATTCCAGCGATTTAATCCTTCTATGACCCGACGATACACGTTGGAAACCCCCGTTGCATCAGAGGGGGGCGGGGTCACCCGGGCACGTCACGGGTGGTCCCACCCTCGGCTATTTAAGAGCTCTCACGGCGTGTCTCTACTGTCGGCTACTTACGAGTTCCTGTATGTGGACGTGGGGAAGAATGGCCGGATGTCGGAATGTGGAGTCATCGCCCAGGCGGAGTTCTACAGGCGTCTCCAGAATGGCAGCTTGGGCTTGCCACCTCCAGAAGACAATGCGGATGGACTCCCGTTCGTCTTCGTTGCAGATGAAGCTTTTGCGCTGGGGGACCATCTTATGCGGCCATTCCCTATGAGGACCCTCACCCCGGACCAGAGGGTTTTTAATTACCAGCTGGCCAGAGCCAGAAGAGTGGTGGAGAATACGTTTGGAATAATGGCCAGCCGGTTCTGCCCATTTCTTACACCGATACACATGGCGGAATATAAACTCAATCACATCATCCTGTCTTGCTGTGTTCTCCACAAATTTTTAAGGAGAAATTCTTTCAACTATGCTGCCTCAGTTGGGCCTGAGGCCGGAATTCATATCAATGAACCAACCCTGACGGTGCTTGAAAGTGGGCGTCCTGGCTTGCCCCCCCAGAGCACCCGCGAGGTCCATTTAAGATACCTGGAATACTTTGCGGGTAGGGGGGCCATCGATATGCCAGACAATGTCTGAGACATTTTTTAAATAAAAATATATTTGAAACTGAAAAAATATTTGCTTTGATTTACTGCTTGGCTTTCTATTAGCTGTCTCCTCGGTTATCTTTTATTAATGTTATATATTTTTGGCCTTTTTCTTCAACAGTGCAAATGAAATTACATTGACACATGAGGTGACAATCTCTTCTTCGGCTAACTATTATTATGCTGTGGGTCTGCTACACACACACACCTTGTTTTTTTTTGTTAATGCATGTAATGCATTACTGACAAAAATATTAATCATTTTCAACACCATGACCGAAATTTGGGGAGTCATGAAAATGGCGTGATTGTGTAAAATTAGAAAGCACTGTTGGTTATTATTTACTAAAGGAAACTACACTTTGCACTACAAGTGCACTTGAGACTGCACTGAAAATGCACTTGCAGTGCAAAGTGGATTTGCCTTTAGTAAATAACCCCCATTGTCACTGAAAACAACAACTTTACTCCAAAAAATGCTTTTGAGCATTGAAAGAAGAAGCCACACATTGTGCTTTGATTAAAAAGATTGATAATCAACAATCACGTGTGCGTTTATAAAAGGGTTTTTGAACAAATCAACATGTTTGTTGTATAACATTTTTTTAGGTCACATTAACCACTTAAGGACCGCCTCACGCCGATGTACGTCGGCAAGGCGGCACGGGCAGGCAAAATCACGTACATATACGTGATTTGCCTCCCGCAGGAGGGGGGTCCGATTAGACCCCCCCCCCCGGTGCCCGAGGCGGTCCTGTTTTGTCCCCCGGCGATCGGAGATGAGGGGGAGGCCATCCGTTCGTGGCCCCCCCTTGCGATCGCCACCGGCCAATGGGAACATTCCTTTGCTGCTGTATGCTAAACAGCAGCAAAGGAAATGATGTCATCTCTCCTCGGCTCGGTATTTTCCGTTCCGGCGCCGAGGAGAGAAGACTGCACAGTAAGTGAAAAACACACACACACACACACACACACACAGTAGAACATGCCAGGCACACAAAACACCCCGATCCCCCCCCCGATCGCCCCCCGATCACCCCCCAATCACCCCCCCCCGTCACAAACTGACACCAAGCAGTTTTTTTGGGTTTTTTTTTTGTTTTTTTTCTGATTACTGCATGGTGTCACTTTTTGACAGTTACAGTGTTAGGACAGTTAGGGTTAGCCCCCTTTAGGTCTAGGATACCCCCCTAACCCCCCCTAATAAAGTTTTAACCCCTTGATCACCCCGTCGCCAGTGTCGCTAAGCGATCATTTTTTCTGATCGCTGTATTAGTGTCGCTGGTGACGCTAGTTAGGGACGTAAATATTTAGGTTCACCATCAACGTTTTTTAGCGTCAGGGACCCCCATATACTACCTAATAAATGTTTTAATGCCTTGATTGCCCACTAGTTAACCCTTTCACCACTGATCACCGTATAAGTGTTATGGTGACGCTGGTTAGTTCGTTTATTTTTTATAGTGTCAGGGCACCCGCCGTTTATTACCGAATAAAGGTTTAGCCCCCTGATCGCCCGGCGATGATATGCGTCGCCCCAGGTAGCGTCAGATTAGCGCCAGTACTGCTAACACCCATGCACGCAGCATACGCCTCCCTTAGTGGTATAGTATCTGAACGGATCAATATCTGATCCGATCAGATCTATACTAGCGTCCCCAGCAGTTTAGGGTTCCCAAAAACGCAGTGTTAGCGGGATCACCCCAGATACCTGCTAGCACCTGCGTTTTGTCCCTCCGCCCGGCCCAGCCCACCCAAGTGCAGTATCGATCGATCACTGTCACTTACAAAACACTAAACGCATAACTGCAGCGTTCGCAGTGTCAGGCCTGATCCTTGCGATCGCTAACAGTTTTTTTGGTAGCTTTTTATTGAACTGGCAAGCACCAGCGGCCTAGTACACCCCGGTCGTAGTCAAACCAGCACTGCAGTAACAGTTGGTGACGTGGCGAGTCCCATAAATGCAGTTCAAGCTGGTGAGGTGGCAAGCACAAGTAGTGTCCCGCTGCCACCAAAAAGACAAACACAGGCCCGTCGTGCCCATAATGCCCTTCCTGCTGCATTCGCCAATCCTAATTGGGAACCCACCACTTCTGCAGCGCCCGTATTTCCCCCATTCACATCCCCAACCAAATGCAGTCGGCTGCATGAGAGGCATTTTCTTTATGTCCTCCCGAGTACCCCTACCCAACGAACCCCCCCAAAAAAGATGTCGTGTCTGCAGCAAGCGCGGATATAGGCGTGACACCCGCTATTATTGTCCCTCCTGTCCTGACAATCCTGGTCTTTGCATTGGTGAATGTTTTGAACGCTACCATTCACTAATTGAGTACTAGCGTAGGGTACAGCATTGCACAGACTAGGCACACTTTCACAGGGTCTCCCAAGATGCCATCGCATTTTGAGAGACCCGAACCTGGAACCGGTTACAGTTATAAAAGTTAGTTACAAAAAAAGTGTAAAAAAAAATATATATATATATATATATATATATATATATATATATATATATAAAATTTAAAAAAATAGTTGTCGTTTTATTGTTCTCTCTCTCTCTCTATTCTCTCTCTATTGTTCTGCTCTTTTTTACTGTATTTATTGTTCTGCTCTTTTTTACTGTATTCTATTCCTCAATGTTTTATTGTTATTATGTTTTATCATGTTTGTTTTTCAGGTATGCAATTTTTTATACTTTACCGTTTACTGTGCTTTATTGTTAACCTTTTTTTGTCTTCAGGTACGCCATTCACGACTTTGAGTGGTTATACCAGAATGATGCCTGCAGGTTTAGGTATCATCTTGGTATCATTCTTTTCAGCCAGCGGTCGGCTTTCATGTAAAAGCAATCCTAGCAGCTAATTAGCCTCTAGACTGCTTTTACAAGCCGTGGGAGGGAATGACCCCCCCCCCCGTCTTCCGTGTTTTTCTCTGGCTCTCCTGTCTCAACAGGGAACCTGAGAATGCAGCCGGTGATTCAACCAGCTGACCATAGAGCTGATCAGAGACCAGAGTGGCTCCAAACATCTTTATGGCCTAAGAAACCAGAAGCTACGAGCATTTTATGACTTAGATTTCGCCGGATGTAAATAGCGCCATTGGGAAATTGGGGAAGCATTTTATCACACCGATCTTGGTGTGGTCAGATGCTTTGAGGGCAGGGGAGAGATCTAGGGTCTAATAGACCCCAATTTTTTCAAAAAAGAGTACCTGTCACTACCTATTGCTATCATAGGGGATATTTACATTCCCCGGGATAACAATAAAAATGATTAAAAAAAAAAAAATGAAAGGAACAGTTTAAAAATAAGATAAAAAAGCAAAAAAATAATAAAGCACCCCTGTCGCCCCCTGCTCTCGCGCTAAGGCGAACGCAAGCGGCGGTCTGTCGTCAAACGTAAACAGCAATTGCACCATGCATGTGAGGTATCACGCGAAGGTCAGATCGAGGGCAGTAATTTTTGCAGTAGACCTCCTCTGTAAATATAAAGTGGTAACCTGTAAAGGCTTTTAAAGGCTTTTAAAAATGTATTTATTTTGTTGCCACTGCACGTTTGTGCGCAATTGTAAAGCATGTCATGTTTGGTATCCATGTACTCGGCCTAAGATCATCTTTTTTATTTCATCAAAAATTTGGGCAATATAGTGTGTTTTAGTGCATTAAAATTTAAAAAAGTGTGTTTTTTCACCAAAAAATGCGTTTGAAAAATCGCTGCGCAAATACTGTGTGAAAAAAAAAAAAATGAAACACCCACCATTTTAATCTGTAGGGCATTTGCTTTAAAAAAATATATAATGTTTGGGGGTTCAAAGTATTTTTTTTTTGCAAAAAAAAAAACTTTTTCATGTAAACAAAAAGTGTCAGAAAGGGCTTTGTCTTCAAGTGGTTAGAAGAGTGGGTGATGTGTGACATAAGCTTCTAAATGTTGTGCATAAAATGCCAGGACAGTTCAAAACCCCCCCAAATGACCCCATTTTGGAAAGTAGACACCCCAAGCTATTTGCTGAGAGGCATGTCCAGTCCATGGAATATTTTATATTGCGACACAAGTTGCGGGAAAGAGACAAATTTTTATTTTATTTTTTTGCACAAAGTTGTCACTAAATGATATATTGCTCAAACATGCCATGGGGATATGTGAAATTACACCCCAAAATACATTCTGCTGCTTCTCCTGAGTACGGGGATACCACATGTGTGAGACTTTTTGGGAGCCTAGCCGCGTACAGGACCCCGAAAACCAAGCACCGCCTTCAGCCTGTCTAGGGGCGTGAATTTTTGATTTCACTCTTCACTGCCTATCACAGTTTCGGAGGCCATGGAATGCCCAGGTGGCACAAAACCCCCCCAATTTTGACCCCATTTTGGAAAGTAGACACCCAAAGCTATTTGCTGAGAGGTATAGTGAGTATTTTGCAGACCTCACTTTTTGTCACAAAGTTTTGAAAATTGAAAAAAGAAAAAAAAAAATGTTTTTTCTTGTCTTTCTTCATTTTCAAAAACAAATGAGAGATGCAAAATACTCACCATGCCTCTCAGCAAATAGTTTGGGGTGTCTACTTTCCAAAATGGGGTCATTTGGGGGGGGTTTGTGCCACCTGGGCATTCCATGGCCTCTGAAACTGTGATAGGCAGTGAAGAGTGAAATCAAAAATTTACACCCTTAGAAATCCTGAAGGCGGTGATTGGTTTTCGGGGCCCCGTACGCGGCTAGGCTCCCAAAAAGTCCCACACATGTGGTATCCCCATACTCAGGAGAAGCAGCTAAATGTATTTTGGGGTGCAAGTCCACATATGCCCATGGCCTGTGTGAGCAATATATCTTTTAGTGACAACTTTGTGCAAAAAAAAAAAAAAAAAGTGTCACTTTCCTGCAACTTGTGTCAAAATATAAAATATTCCATGGACTCAATATGCCTCTCAGCAAATAGCTTGGGGTGTCTACTTTCCAAAATGGGGTCATTTGGGGGGGGTTTGTGCCACCTGGGCATTCCATGGCCTCCGAAACTGTGATAGGCAGTGAAGAGTGAAATAAAAAATTTACACCCTTAGAAATCCTGAAGGCGGTGATTGGTTTTCGGGGCCCCGTACGCAGCTAGGCTCCCAAAAAGTCCCACACATGTGGTATCCCCATACTCAGGAGAAGCAGCTGAATGTATTTTGGGGTGCAATTCCACATAGGCCCATGGCCTGTGTGAGCAATATATCATTTAGTGACAACTTTTTGTAAATATTTTTTTTTTTTTTGTCATTATTCAATCACTTGGGACAAAAAAATAAATATTCAATGGGTTCAACATGCCTCTCAGCAATTTCCTTGGGGTGTCTACTTTCCAAAATGGGGTCATTTGGGGGGGGTTTGTACTGCCCTGCCATTTTAGCACCTCAAGAAATGACATAGGCAGTCAAACTAAAAGCTGTGTAAATTCCAGAAAATGTACCCTAGTTTGTAGACGCTATAACTTTTGCGCAAACCAATAAATATACGCTTATTGACATTTTTTTTTACCAAAGACATGTGGCCGAATACATTTTGGCCTAAATGTATGACTAAAATTGAGTTTATTGGATTTTTTTTATAACAAAAAGTAGAAAATATCATTTTTTTTTCAAAATTTTCGGTCTTTTTCCATTTATAGCGCAAAAAATAAAAACCGCAGAGGTGATAAAATACCATCAAAAGAAAGCTCTATTTGTGGGAAGAAAAGGACCCAAATTTCGTTTGGGTAGAGCATTGCATGACTGCGCAATTAGCAGTTAAAGCGACGCAGTGCCAAATTGGAAAAAGACCTCTGGTCCTTAGGCAGCATAATGGTCCGGGGCTCAAGTGGTTAATGATAAATGGCCTTTTATAGGTAAATCAGGCATGTGTAAAACCATTAAAAAATACACAATTCTGGAACTTACACAGTTCAACTTTTATAAAGTGAAGGCAATATCAGACATGAGTATGTACAAACTGTGTTTGATATTGTGTTCAGCAGATGGGGTGATGTCACCCATGTAAAAGCCAAATTTAGATGATGCACACAAATTGCCTAATGTCAACATGTGCTAGCTGCCATCATGGGGGATCAATGGACGTGTTTTGTGGGTGCAACCCCTTCCTCTCAGCTACTTTATTATCGAGGAAGGGGTTGCACCCACAAAACGCGTACATTGATCTCCCGTGATGGCAGATAGCACATGTTGACACACTGTGTGCATCTTCTAAATTTGGCTTTTAACATACGTAAAAAATTTTAGTCATAAAAAACAAAAAAAAGAAGTAATTTAGGGATTTCTGGGTGTTTTAGATTCTCCCTAAAACATCAATGATGTTCTTCATTTTGTTTTGAACATCATTGATGTTTTGCTTTATGTTTTCTAAATTTCTATTACACCCCATTATCTCCCCGATGAGGATCTGGGTACTTTCACTGGTGAAATGACATTCCTCTTCCACAACATCACAATCACCAAAAAAACAAAAAACACACACCATGTATTATAAATATGCAGGCATCCATCTCTTACCTGAAGCTGTGGTCGCAGACACTCACCTGTTGTGGTGGCAATTTCTACAACGTCTCCCTCCTCCTCCTCTGGTTGGGTTTGGGGGATTTCTCCTTCTTCCTGAGGTGGGGGGTCTGTGGTCTCCTCTGATGAGTGGTGTCCTCCGAGTCTTTTCTCCCCTATGTGAACAAAAATAGGTATACACACAGCTATTTGATGGCAGAAATAGGAATATGAAACATTGCTTGGAAGTGGGGTACAATTGTCTGTTTTGGCAGAGTTCCAAGCTGAAGATTTTTTTTTGCCCTTTGTAAAGCTTGAATACTTACCTGTTTTGTGCAAGCTTCACAGATGGTGACACCCCTATAGTATCCACTGGAGCACCTGTTTGGGCCCCCTAATAAAAAGGGTGTTCTTTTGTCCCACACTAGTGCTTCTGCGTCCAGATTATAAACAGCTGCTGAGCGCCCTCTCCTTACACAGAATCTAGTTTGCATTTCATTCTAGTTACAAACCCATCTAGACAACAAACTTTTTTTAAAAGAAGTAGGCCAGAAAAACCATATTGAACTGCATATAGCCAAAACATCATATTTTAGTGGCCGAACGAACAATGTTTCCTATGAACGATTAATGTGCCCATGGACATGAAAGTTGCCATTTTAAACTGTACAACAGTAAAGAAAAGCACATGGAGCAGCACAAACTTAATAAAAAGAAAGAATAGGAACACAGGACAACTACTTATTTTTTTGCAGCACTCTCCTGATCCTTCTATACTGATCGTGCTCCCTTAATTTGAGATCCGGCCACCGTTTCCTGAGTTGATCCTTGGATCGTCGTACCCCAAAATTCCGGCGCAGAATCTTTACAACTTTAGCCATGAACATGGCCTTTCTGACATTTGGGTTTGGGTAAGGTCCATGCTTCCCGTCATAGTCGGCCTTCTTCAATATGTCCACCATTTCCACCATCTCTTCAAAGGCCATATTTGAGGCCTTAAATCTTCTCCTCCATGATCGTGATGTTTCTGGCTCTGGGCTTTCCTCCTCCTCATTGCTGCTATTATCATGCACCTGCTCTGTCTCCGCTGTGCGTTCTCCCCCACTGCGCCGAAAGAGAAATCGGCAGGGAATAGAGTAGAAAGAACGGCGGAGTTACACGCATGCTCAGTGTATATAAAGCGTAACACGCGTGCGTCGTACGTGCGATCTGTGAGTGGAGGAAGGAGTATCGGAAGCGCCGATCGTGATATTGAAGGTACAAGTTTAACTTGGGCCTATACTGCTTATAGATTGAGGCCTATGTTGGGACAAGATTAGTAGAATTTAGCCTGACATTAGGGTTTGTCTTGTGTTGTGTCTTGCAGAGAAAATGGATGGCTTCAATGATCACAACTTCCTCCCCCTATTTATAGACAAATACAGGGAGCTGCCCTGTCTGTGGCAGGTCAAACATCCGCATTATAATCATAAACAAAAGAGGCAGGCAGCGCTGGAGAAACTGCTGGAGTTGGTGAAGCCAATGGTCCCCATGGCAACCATCCCCTATTTAAAAGCCAAAATTGGTGGCCTGAGGAGCACTTATCTTAGGGAGTGCAAGAAGGTCCAGGATTCCCAGAGATCAGGAGCTGCAGCAGATGACGTTTATGTACCCAGGCTGTGGTACTATGAGAGACTGCGATTTCTGTCAGACCAGACTGAAGTCAGAGAATCCCTCTCAACCCTTCCTTCCACCCTATCTTCCACCCCAGCTGAGGCTTCCGATGTCCAACCTGGGACTTCCAGCCAGGAAGAAGTGGAGGAGCCCAGCTTGAGCCAGGTATAGCATTGTTCTACAGATTTCTTGGCAAAACATAAATGATGTTTACTAGATGTTATTGATCACTTATTGCCGATTTAATAAAGGCGTTTACATATCAATAGTAGAACAGTAGTGGGCAAAAATAATTGGGACAAGAATGAAAAATGCTGGGGTCAGAATGATAGTCTTTTCTATTTATTAACATTCAATTTGCAACAGTCATGAGATGAAAATTGTGTGTGATTGATGAAGAAAAAAACTAAAACTATGTCCCTTTTTCATACACAGGAAGACCTCAGCCAGGAGGAGGCTGTGGAATATGGCACACAGGAGGAGGCTGTGGAATGTGGCACAAAGGAGGAGGCAGGGGTTAGTGTCAGCCAGGAGGAGGCGGGGGTAAGTGGCATCCAGGAGGTGGCCGGGCCCAGTAGGAGCCTCACAGAATCGCAGTTTCCTCCCCTCCGCCTTCCGAACAAAAGACCCAGGAAGGGGAGTAACGTGGAGGAGTCAGCGCTCAGGCTGATTCAGGAGGCTTCTGCGTCCCTCAGAGCCACCCCCACTCATGAAGAGGCGTTTGCCTCCATGGCTGCCACCAAACTGCAGGACATGCAGGAGGGCCAACGCTTCATGTGTGAGGAAATCATTTATAAAATATTAAATAAGGGTTTGAGGGCCCAAATCACACCCAATACCCACCTGTGTGAGTTGCATCATCCTCCTCCTCCTCCTGCCACACCTCCAACACCACAGACACAGACTGGATGGAAGAGTGGAAGGAAGACAAGAAAGTGATGGCCCTGGGTTCAGTCTGGTCTAAAAAAAGATGCAGGCTCTTGTATGACCAAAGCCTGGGGACATGTATGTCATCTGCTGCTGTTGATGAGCTCTTGGACTTCTGGACCAGGTTGTACCCCCTTATATATGGACTCCTCAGGCCCCCAATTTTGCCTGAAAATAGTTGATGTGTGCCCTGGGGACCAAAGGCTTCGACATCTTCTGCTGTTTCTCCAGCGTTGCCTCCCTCTTTATTTACTTGCCTATGTGTTTTCCTTCAAAACGGACAGTTTGTGAGTAGGCAGGTACATTTCCAAAATACAATGTGAAATTAACAAGGGACACTAACCAATCTCCTTGAGATTAAAAACAACAAGATAATAATGGTGTTGTGGTAACTTGACACATAAAACACACCCAAAACTTTTCTGGAGATCACCAAAAAAAACGAGATCTGGATTAAAAAAAATACAACAAATAATACAAAAAAAATATAAAAAAAAAGAAATATTTTCGGTAGATGTGACAAATAAAAATATTATATTCATGAGATCACGAGAAATAATAAAGAAATAAGTTTGTGAGAACTCTGTGTGAATATAAGCAGCAAAACAACCTCCTTCTTCTAGCATTATAAAGAAGAAGAGAGTGCGCTGCATTCAACAATTTAAAACATTGCAGCGTGACAAAAGTGCTATATCCATTACGAACGCTAATTTTACCAGACCGAGCAGTTCCGTCTCTGAATTTATTCTGAGCATGCGTGGCACTTTGTGCGTCGGAATTGTCCACATACGGTCGGAATTTCCACTAACAGATTTTGTTGTCGGAAAATTTTATAGCCTGCTCTCAAACTTTGTGTGTCGGAAAAAGTCAGATGGAGCCCACACACGGTCAGAATTTCCGACAACAAGCTCCGATCGCACATATTCCATCGGAAAGTCCGACCGTGTGTACAGGGCATACGTCTGCACGAACACTACACTAACAGTAGAACACTAAGGCACACAAATCACCCCACAATCACCCCCCTGCACCCCCTGTCACAGTGACATCAATAGCAGTTTTTATTTTTTTACTGATTACTGCATTGGTGTCATTTGTGACTGTTAAGTGTTAGGGCAGTTAGTGGTAGGCCCCTTTAGGTCTAGGGTACCCCCTAACCCCCCCTAATAAAGGTTTAACCCCTTAATCACCCCCCAGTTAACCCCTTCTTCGCTTGTCGCCAGTGTCACTAAGCGATCTTTTTTCTGATCGCCGTATTAGTGTCACAGGTGACACTAGTTAGCCAGGTAAGTATTTAGGTTCACCGTCAGCTTTTTATAGCGTCAGGTACCCCCATATACTACCTAATAAAGGTTTTAACCCCCTGATTGCCCCCTAGTTAACCCTTTCACCAGTGATCACCGTATAAGTGTTACGGGTGATGCTGGTTAGTTTGTTTTTTATACCCGCCGTTTATTACCCACTAAAGGTTTAACCCCCTGATCGCCCGGCGGGTGATATCAATTAGCTTCTAGTGTCAAATAGGGTCTACGTTACCCCAGGCAGCGTCAGATTAGTGCCAGTACCGCTAACACCCACGCACGCAGCATACACCTACCATAGTGGTATAGTATCTGAACGGATCAATATCTGATCCGATCAGATCTATACTAGCGTCCCCAGCAGTTTAGGGTTCCCAAAAACGCAGTTAGCGGGATCAGCCCAGATACCTGCTAGCACCTGCGTTTTACCCCTCCGCCCAGTCCAGCCCAGCCCACCCAAGTGCAATATCGACTGATCACTGTCACTTACAAAACACTAAACACACATAACTACAGCGTTCGCAGAGTCAGGCCTGATCCCTGCGATCACTAACAGTTTTTTTGGTAGCGTTTAATACAGTTGCTGACAGCCTAGGAGCTTTTTTACCTCTGAGTCTCACTACTCTACCAGTAAATTTAGAGCCCAAAATGGCAAATCGAAGGTACAGTAGTGAAGAGGCCTACACTTTTCTGAGCATGACAGATAGTGAAGAGGAAGTCACTCATCTGTCAGATTCAGGCTCAGAATACGATCCTGTAGACAGCAACGGCTCCATGACAGATAGCTAAGAAAACGGAGTTGTGGTCCCTGCCAAGGTCAGGCGTACCAGACCCCGATCTTCTGCTGTTGAGGTGCAAGAACCGCAGGGCTCTCGTATGGAACAGCGAAGTACTAGCGCCGCTATTCCTTCTGGTGAACTGGCAAGCACCAGCGGCCTAGTACACCCTGGTCAGTCAAACCAGCACTGCAGTAACACGTGGTGACGTGGCGAGTCCCATAACTGCAGTTCAAGCTGGCGAGGTGGCAAGCACGAGTAGTGTCCCGCTGCCACCAAGAAGACAAAGACAGGCCCATCGTGCCCATAGTGCCCTTCCTGCAGAATTCACCAATCCTAATTGGGAGCCCACCACTTCTGCAGCACCCGTACTTCCCCCATTCACTGGCCAACCCGGCATTCAAGTGGAAACAGTTGATTTTATGTCACTTGATTTTTATTCACTGTTTTTCACCGAAGATCTCTATAGATCTATTGTGGACCAAAGTAATTTGCATGCTGGTCAATACAACGGCGCTCATCCCCAGTCCTCCCTTGTCAGAGATTGGAAACCAATTACGGTTTTCGAATTTAAGACCTTTCTGGGCCTTTCCCTCAACATGGGCATAACTAAAAAGAGTGAGTTGCGGTCATATTTGTCCACTGACCCAATTCACCATATGCCCGTGTTCTCTGCTTCCATGGCCAGGGCACGATATGAGCAGATTTTGCGGTTCATGCACTTCAACAACAATGAACTCTGTCGTCCTCGGGGTGACCCTGGATACGATCGGCTCTACAAAATTTGACCCCTCGTAAACCACTTCTATCAACGTTTTGCAGACTTGTTTACTCCCCATCAAGTTCTCTGCGTTGATGAGTCCCTGATTAAGTTTTCTGGCCGCTTGTCATTCAAACAGTATCTTCCCAGCAAGCGTGCTGGATACGGGGTCAAGATGTACAGTGAGGATGGAAAGTATTCAGACCCCTTAAATTTTTCAATCTTTGTTATATTGCAGCCATTTGCTAAAATCATTTAAGTTCATTTTTTTCCTCATTAATGTACACACAGTACCCCATACTGACAGAAAAACACAGAATTTTTGACATTTTTGCAGATGTATTAAAAAAGAAAAACTGAAATATCACATGGTCCTAAGTATTCAGACCCTTTGCTCGGTATTTAGTAGAAGCACCCTTTTGATCTATTACAGCCATGAGTCTTTTTGGGAAAGATGCAACAAGTTTTTCACACCTGGATTTGGGGATCCTCTGCCATTCCTCCTTGCAGATCCTTTCTAGTTCTGTCAGGTTGGATGGTAAACATTGGTGGACAGCAATTTTTAGGTCTCTCCAGAGATGCTCAATTGGGTTTAAGTCAGGGCTCGGGCTGGGCCATTCAAAAACAGTCACGGAGTTGTTGTGAAGCCACTCCTTACTTATTTTAGCTGTGTGCTTAGGGTCATTGTCTTGTTGGAAGGTAAACCTTCGGCCCAGTCTGAGGTCCTGAGCACTCTGGAGAAGGTTTTCGTCCAGGATATCCCTGTACTTGGCCATATTCATCTTTCCCTCGATTGCAACCAGTCGTCCTGTCCCTGCAGCTGAAAAACACCCCCACAGCATGATGGCGCCACCACCATGCTTCACTGTTGGGACTGTATTGGACAGGTGATGAGCAGTGCCTGGTTTTCTCCACACATACCGCTTAGAATTAAGGCCAAAAAGTTCTATCTTGGCCTCATCAGACCAGAGAATCTTATTTCTCACCATCTTGGAGTCCTTTGGGTGTTTTTTTAGCAAACTCCATGTGGGCTTTCATGTGTCTTGCACTGAGGGGAGGCTTCCGTCGGGCCACTCTGCCATAAAGCCCCGACTCATGGAGGGCTGCAGTGATGGTTGACTTTCTACAACTTTCTCCCATCTCCCGACTGCATCTCTGGAGCTTAGCCACAGTGATCTTTGGGTTCTTCTTTACCTCCTCACCAAGGCTCTTCTCCCCCGATAGCTCAGTTTGGCCGGACGGCCACCTCTAGAAAGGGTTATGGTTATCCCAAACGTCTTCCATTTAAGGATTATGGAGGCCACTGTGCTCTTAGGAACCTTAAGTGCAGCAGAAATTTTTTTGTAACCTTGGCCAGATCTGTGCCTTGCCATAATTCTGTCTCTGAGCTCTTCAGGCAGTTCCTTTGACCTCATGATTCTCATTTGCTTTGACATGCACTGTGAGCTGTAAGGCCTTATATAGACAGGTGTGTGGCTTTCCTAATCAAGTCCAATCAGTATAATCAAACACAGCTGGACTCAAATGAAGGTGTAGAACCATCTCAAGGATGATCAGAAGAACAGCACCTGAGTTAAATATGAGTGTCACAGAAAAGGGTCTAAATACTTAGGACCATGTGATATTTCAGTTTTTCTTTTTTTAATAAATCTGCAAAAATGTCAACAATTCTGTGTTTTTCTGTCAATATGGGGTGCTGTGTGTGCGCATCAATGAGGAAAAAAAAAATTTAGTTACTTACCAGTAACTGTTTTTCTAGGATATCTTCCAGGACGGCACACTTGAGAGATGAGAGGCTCCTCCCTACAGGAAACACAATCAATCGACAGCTGTTTTAAGTCCCCACCCTTCCCCTTGATCCTCAGTTTGTAGAGAAGCAACTCCTGAACCTGGTTCACAAGGGAAATCATTCCTCATAGGTACTCACCTTCTAGTGTTCTACCATTTTCCCTCCTCCAATGGGCGGGAAGTAGGCCTGCCGTCCTGGAAGATATCCTAGAAAAACAGTTACCGGTAAGTAACTGTCAATTTTCTCAGTCATCTTCCAGGACGGCTCACCTGAGAGGATAATCAAGTACCTCAGGCCTACCTTAGGGTGGGACCACTGCAAGACCCTCTTGGCGGACCTTGGTTCTGCAGTGAGTTTTACCTCCATTCTATATGCTTGATGAAGGTATTATAGCTGGATTATGCGGCTGGTCTGCAGGTCTACTCCACCGATGTCCCTGCCTTCTCCGCTTTGGAAGCAGTATCTAGGTGGAGTGGGCTCTTAAAGATGGAATCAGAAAACATGTTAAACTTGTAGGTTAGCAATGTTGCCTGTCTCACACATCTAACAACCATGGCCTATTGTGCCTGTAGGTGCTACTTAGAACCCCTAAAGATTAATCAGAGACCTGTGTTGTAAGACAAGGACACTACATTAATCACTAAGAGGACCTGTCTTAACACTACCCCGTTCAGGGAATTAAAACTGCAAAAAAAGGTGGGCCCCTAACAGACAACCTTTTTTGTTCATTTTTATCTTTACATAAGCAAAGACTAAAGGGAAGCCTACTTAAGGGTAATAGATTAACCGAGGCTTGATCCCTGGGTTTAAGGCATGCCTACTCTGTGGCTTTACCTACGCCTGAGTGCCTACTTCAGGAGAATAAAGTTCATAGCAGGAGTATAACACTTATACTGCTACATCTAGTTCTGCTAGAAGGGTGAGATGAAGGCCATGCACCGAGCCGTAACCTATTCGGTCGGGTATACATCTTTATACTTCATCTTCAGGTCATAATACTCCTCTGAACAGAACTTCCCAAGTTCTTACTAAGCAGGGTGATTCTTTATCGCCTTCCTCCAGTGTCCTATAACCCTACTGGGCTTCAACCCTAGGAAATGGTTCCAGAATTTCTGAATGTAATGGGCTGAGGCTTTCTGACATGTGACGTCTGCAGCCAGAACTCCTGGCCCCTCCACGGAAAAGAGGGCTGAAATACAAAAGGTGATACATGCATTATTAATATCACAAATTAAAAAAGATCATAGATTGTGGACCCAGCACAATAGATTTAGACAGAAAGGACACAAGCATAGACAATAATGTGTATCCGAGTGTGGCTAGCTAAACCAACATATCAAATATGGGAGAGACCCAAATCTGAACTTCAATGTAGACAAACAGTCCTCACAGTCTGGTTTTCTGATGTGCAGCCAATATGTAAAAACATTAAGACCCACGCAAACCCTCAGCCTCGGTTCACACTGGGACGACTTGTCAGGCGACCTAGTCACCTGACAAGTAGCGTCCTGTTCTGTGCAATGGAACCGTTGCAAGTCGCTCCGACTTAGGAAAAGGTTCCTGTACGACTTTGGGGGCGACTTGCATTGACTTCTATACAGAAGTCGTTTCGCAAGTCGCCACTGAGTCGTGTCCTGGGTCGCCTGAGGTAGTCTCGCTGTAAGTCGTGCTGCCTCAGTGTGAACCGACCCTAAATGCTGTGTGTTTCTGAAGTGCATCTATCTCATAACTGATATGTATACATAAAGGACGGGAGTCTTGTTTACGGTGGAGTTTTACTGATGTACAGCAAAACAGGGCCATAAATATAAGACAGAAAGACCCAAACTTCTATGTTGCTTATTTCTGACGAACCACCAAATACAGTTATAAGATCAATATGGCACACAAGACAATATCTTTTCTGTTATGCAGTTCTGTAATGCAGTCACATAGAACCAACACAGAAAGGACCCAAGCAACCTGCAGCATTGTGTTTTTCTGAAGTGCAGAAAGGTAAGGGAATCTGACACAGAAAGCACCAACAAGCTTCAATGTTGAGTATTTCTGCTGTGCAGCCACATAAAAACAGACAGCCTTCCTAGCTGCGATCTTTCTGGTGTATTGCAAAGTAAGGCAATAAACTCCATGATGTCTATTCTTGTTGTGTAGCAAAACCTCAACCAGAAGGGGCAGATAAAACTTAGGGCTCCCACACCTGTGCGACCCAACCTGCAACCTGGGACCGCAAAAACGCAAGAGAAAAGTCATACACTATGGCTTCCAATGGGAACCATTCGTGTCTGTGCAACTCTAGGTCGCAGCGCCACCAAGCAGACCCTGCTTTCTGGATCCACAGACCTCAAGATTACACAGGTCGCAGGTAACTTGCAGTTTTCAGGTTGAACAAGCGAGGCGTTCCCAATGCTGTATCTCCCTGGAGGCGTGCAGCCAACAACCCCTGCTGTGTATCCTTAAGAAGCAGCAAGGTAGAACAATGAGAAACAGAAAAGACACCCCTCACTGCTGTGCCTTTCTTATATGCAACCGATAAGGCAGTAAATATACAACATACAGGACACAAACAATCTTCAATCTTTGTGTATATCTGATGTGTAGTAATATACCAATACTGAACAGAGACGCCACCACCCTCAATGTGTCTCCCTGCTGAGGCAGCAAAAACAAATCAGAAAAGGACAGGCAAACTCACTGCTGTGTCCCTTCTGATATGCAGCCAATAAGGCAGTAAATGTAAGACATAAAAGGACAGACAACCTTCAAACTTGTATATACCTGATGTGCAACAATATAACAATCTGAATAGACATAGCACATCCATATTGAAGGGATTTGGCATGCGACTCAACATGTCAAATCGCATGCCTAAAATCGACAGCCTTTGTCGTTAATAGCACGGTCAGCCCGACGCCACTTTGCGGGGCTGCACCGATTACCAAAGGCAGTACCAGTACTACCCCTGGCACAGGTTCAATTTGTATTTCCCAACAATTCAGGACCATCAATCTTCACTACTGCCTTTCTAATAAGCAACCAATAAGGCAGTAATATAGGACACAAAAAACCCCAGACAGAACTCAATTTTGAGTATGTCTGATGTGCAGCAATATAACAAATATGAGCAGAGGTGTCACAAGGCTCAATGATGTGCATTTCCGCCAAGCGTCACAAGACCAGAAAGTACAGACCACCTTCCCTGTTGTATTTTTCTGATCTGTAGCCAAATAAGGCAGTACCTTTAGGATATAACAGACAACAACCAAGCTTCAGTGAAGTGCATTGCTGATGTACAGCAATATACCCCTTATGAGCAGAAATGTCACATATCTCAATGTGTTTTTCTGCTGTGCCACAAAACATCCCAGCAAGGACAAACCTTCACTACTGAGGTCTACTGGTGTGCAACCAAGGAGGAGTCATGGTGTATCCCTTTATGAAATAACCAAACAAAGCAATTTGATCCATAGGCATAGCCTGGGCTGTAGATACTTACACTTCACCCCCTGTGAAGGAGCAAATCCTAAAATGGTTAGACACCTTACTATAGTAGCTGTTGTCCTACCTTACCTCCGTAGACTGAGCAAACGCTGGCCAGCTCACACACAGGTGGTGCTGATCAGAAACTAAAGTCTCAATGAGCCCAGCCTTAGAGTCCAATTTAGGACAGCCTCTAGAAAAGGTGGTCACCAATTTAGCCTGGAGGAAATTAGCCACCTGCAGGCCTTAAACAAGAAATCATGTATCTATCTAGCTCTTGCATATGTTTGCACAGAAAATCCTTAATTAAAGGATATAAGAAGCGATTTATGGTAAATCGCCTTTAGATCTGTCACTGAGTTGGACTGTAGCCCAAACCAACAAAAAGGTTTTTCTTACCTCCTGCACTATAACATAACCACAATGTAAAGGTGGAGTGGGAGGTTGGAGCTTATGACTTCAGATTCCTAGCAGCTGGGCTAATAGGGCCATATAACCTAGTGCACCTGCTGACCAGGAGAGCTTACTCCTGAATCCTTCAACCATTGCACAATCCATAAATTGTTCAGTGGTATACCTGACCTGTAAGGAACTCTTTGTATCTACCAGGTCCCCCCCTTAGCTCTATTCATCCTTACTAATGTCCCACCACCGGACATGTAGGGAAAGGCTGGCAACCTACTGTTGTGATAACCACACTGTCTCTGCTGTAAGAGTGAGCTGTGGCTGGTGGTTTTAGCAGTAGCTTCTGGGCTATTTTGTTATGCAGACCCCAGGTCCTGCACGGTACCACTCAGTAAATACAGGGGGAAGGGGAAGAAATGCCTTACCTACCTCTTTCCCATCTGAGGTGGTTTAGGCACACTCGCTCCTCTGCACCACTTGTCCACCATACAGCATCTCTGATATAAGAGGGAGCTGTAGCTGGTGTTTTTAGCAGAAGCTTCTGGGCTATTTCAATCCAGACCCCAGGGGAGATTATCTCAAATGCCCAGAAACCTTCTGACTGGGATTGGGGATTTTACAGCTAAATTCCCGAGGTAAAGGAAAGTACTCACTGTTGTCGTCTTCCCCTTTTGCCACAGCCACCGGGCTTGCATTTCCATCCTTATGGTCCACACGCAAGGAGGATAGCCGCCAAAGTGCCCCCCCAACTGCTGTCCCCGTAGGGAGCTGCAAGGTTAGGCTGTGTCCTGCCAGTCAGTATATACACCTGGGGGGGCAATGCCATACGTTCCTCATTCCATTCTGAGGTGGTTTAGGCAGACATCCACCGTAGTGAACTGGTGCCTCCTTGAAAGGATGATGTGGGCGCCTGCTCCTGCAGACTCTCAGCCTTCCCTCCTGGGTAAGAACGCGGGTCGTTCAGGTGGCGCCCTCCCCAGCAGCCCACGCGAGCTACCAGGGGCCCAGGAGTCGGGGGCCCTGGAAAGAAATGACAGCCAGCACCCCTGTCTGAACGGACGCCCAGACAGGTAAGGGGGGGAGACAGGAAAAAGGCCCCTGAAGTTCTGGGGACACCACTGTACCCAGGGGCCTTCAGCTCTCAGGGGGGCTCTTCCAGTTTCTGCTGCCCCCCCTGAGGAAAGGATAGGGGAAGCCCCCAGGAAGGCTAAATATATCCGGCCAGACCCAGAGGCCCATCAGGTACTAACCAGGCCCACCCTGCTTAGCCTCCGAGATCATACGAGATCGGGCAGGTGGCGCCCTCTTTCGCTTTCAGGGTGAGGTGGCCGTAGGCCTTCCCAGGCATTTGGTCCGGCTCCCGGGGGGGGACCACCAGCCCCAGGCTTCGGGTCATTTGGAAAAAAACAAACGGTTTCGCTGTGCTTAGGGAGAAACACAATCAAAAACTGAGGATCAAGGGGAAGGGTGGGGACTTAAAACAGCTGTCGATTATTTGTGTTTCCTGTAGGGAGGAGCCTCTCATCTCTCAGGTGTGCCGTCCTGGAAGATGACTAAGAGAAAATGAACTTAAATGATTTTAGCAAATGGCTGCAATATAACAAAGAGTTAAAATTTTAAGGGGGTCTGAATACTTTCCGTCCCCACTGTATAAGCTCTGTGACAGGGCCACAGGCTATACATGTAGTTTTATGGTTTATGAGGAAAGAGATAGTCACGTAGAGCCGACAAACTGCCCTGACTACATAGGGAGAGCTGGCAAGATTGTGTGGGACTTGGTGTCACCCTTATTCGGAAAGGGGTGCCACTTGTATGTGGACAATTTACACGAGCGTGACACTTTTTAGTCATTTGTTTGATCATCAGATTGGAGCATGTGGCATTGTGCGATCTAATCGCTGGGGCTTACCCCAGCGGCTTGTAGATTCCCGTCTTAGGCTGGGGGAGAGAGCCTGCTTGAAGTGTAATAACTTGCTCGCTATGAAGTGGAGGGATAATAAGAATGTTTTCGTTCTTTCCTCCCTTCATGCAGACATGACAGTCCAAATTCCTACGCCAACTGCTGTTGTGGAAAAACCCCTCTGTATCAATGAAAATAACCAAAATATGGGATGGGTGGATCTTAATGACCAGTTGTTGGCGCCGTACCTAATTGCCCGTAAGGCCAGACGCTGGTACATATATACAGCGCCATTGGGAAAGCATTTTATCACACCAAATTTTGGTGTGGTCAGATGCTTTGAGACAAAACAAAAAGAAGGGGACCAATGACACATCCAATTTAGCACAGATCAAAACGGGATAGAAAAATCGGCTTACATACTGCCCACCCTATTAAAAAATCTGTTTACACCGTCAACCTTGATTCGATACCACAATAGGCTCAGACATCAAGGGGTGGTAGTCCTCTGAATTAAAGAGTTAAGCATAGAAAACAGCAGGAAACAAATCAACAGCAATTCATCAGGGAAGAGTTTAGAGCCTCTTCGTTGCTTTTGAGGGTGGTATAGGAGCCGAATAGAGAAAAATAGGATGGGTGTTTTTTGGGGTTTTTTTTGTTGTTTGTTCGTAGTTCTGTGCGAATGTGTATGAATGTGGGCGGGGGGTGGGGGGTTTATAAGGTAGTAATTGGTTTGAATTATAAGGGGTATACATCTTTGAATTATTGTGTTATCAGTCTAATGGAGATATGAACAATGTTTCGATAAAGTTATATAGGATATTTTAATAGATTATGAATAATATCTTGGATGTATACATGTTTTATAAAAATTTGTAAAAATGTCTTCATAAATAAAGATATTAAAAAAAAAAAAAAGGAGTTAAGCATAGAAAACAGCAGGAAAAAATTCAACAGCAATTCATCAGAGAGGACAAACCGGTGTAAGCTAAATATCTTTATTGATTATCCAAATAATAAATTAAACAGTTTTAGAAACCTACACCTACCTCCAACACATAATTAAAATAAGACAAACATCTTAATAAGACACAGGTAGCCACCACACCCAATACAGACACTTCGTACTCGTCTCACACACAAACAGATAATTATAAAAGTTCCAGGAAATTGAAGTTTGGGACGCTCAAACATGGTTCCAATTAGCTTGTATATGGAAAGTGCTTGTGCTTTAGAGGTAGACGAGAGTTCCCTTAGTGTAAAGACTGAAGATACAGTGGCTCTAATACAGCAGGATACATATAGAAGTGCGGATATCGGTGGGGATCAAAGGTTAGAGGCAATAAGATTTAGGGCTGATATTACACAAGGAAAACAAACGTGATAGGCTATACGAAATACTCCTCCTCAACTCTTTAATTCAGAGGACTACCACCCCTTGATTTCTGAGCCTATTGTGGTATCGAGTCAAGGTTGACGGTGTAAACAGATCTTTTAATCGGGTGGGCAGTATATAAGCCGATTTTTCTATCCCGTTTTGATCTGTGCTTAATTGGATGTGTCATTGGTCCCCTTCTTTTTGTTTTGTCTCTATTATAGCTAATTAGGGATTATACTTCCCTTCTGGACCTTTGATCTCCATTTCCCCATACACCTTTACCTCCAACTCATGTTTTAATCTCTTATTTTCATGTGTACAGGAGCGATCAATATTTGAGGTTTGGTTTCTTTGTTTTCTGGTTTTTGTTTTTTGAATATATTTGCCTCTCTTTCTAGGAATTGTTTTCTGAGAGTTCTGTATATTGTATACCTTCACGAACTTCTTACATTTCTTATATCCCAGCAAGGCTTATCTCTTGGCTGAAGATATCGCCCTCGAGATACAATCTGCATTTTCCTGCGATTCATCGGCCTCTTATTGCGGCGATGATAGCTTGAAAAAATTACTCAAGAACCATAAAAAACTAACCATCAAATTTCTTAACAGAAAGTGGGATATTTCATCACTGAAATCACACATCGAGCACAATATCATACCCAGGGGTCTGAGGGAAAAAGTCACCCCGGCAGGTCACCTACACACACCACGATTTCTTGAATTATGGAAAAAAAGTTGCTTGGAACGCGGCCTTGCGATTTTACATATGATTGTTGATGAGGAACAAATACAACTTGATGAGATTAAAAAAGTAATAGATATTAGTGTGCAGTCGTTGGAGCCATATAAAACAGACCCAGAATTTATTAAAGGTAATGATCTCCTCAAAAAGGAAGTGGAAAAGACACAAAAAATCCTAAAATCCACCAAACAGGAAAAATTTTAACAGAATCTGCTAGACTGGGAAAGTGGGGATATGTTTGACCTCACAATTCCCAGAGGGAGAAGCAGGTCACGTAGGGGCAGGAAAAACAAATCTAACTCTGCTCGCTCCAGGCATTCATCTGACAGTGAATCGGGTTTTCAGGAAAAAGCGGTTATTTTTTTGAAACAGGAGGTGGACAGCATAGACGATCGGGTCTCCAAAAAGGGCAAACAAACAGTTACATCTATGGGCAGAGCGCACACTCAGGTCAACAAGGGAGGTCAAGGAAAAGAGAAAGACGCAAAAGGAAACCAGAGGGAACTCAGATTGGGATCACGGAGAGTCTAGTTGACAACATAGACAACTCCGGTATTCATATGACTGATGGGCCACAATCAGATCCGAAGGTAGTCAACTTAACTGACTTTCCCCTCAATCAGCACCATATCTCTCTGTTACAGAAGGGATTGTCATTTTCACCCACCGCTACGATGAGTGTATTTGAAGTGTTTAAAGATGTGAGTCTCTTTCTGCGTAATTTTTAGATACTGGCACTCGGATCGAGATAATCAATCTGCAGAAACAGATGAGCAAAGTAAGGAGGAACGTGAATCGCTTGATGCACTGATTGCACTTCTTGAGGAGAATCAAGAATTTGATTCGGACATGGAATCTCCCAACTCACTGCAAACATGCCCTCGCCCGTCTAAACTTTCAATTAAGTCCCTTAAAATGCCCTCCCTATCTAAACATAAACGCTTCCATTTTTTCCTGGAACAGGTGAAAAAAAGACCTTTCCAAGATAGATTGGAAATACAAGGGGCAGGATAATCTTACTAAAGCGGAGAGGAGGGCACATAGGGAATTGGAGGAAGCCTCTGACATCATTATAAAGGGTAGTGATAAAGGTGGCAATACTGTTCTCCTTTCACAGACCATGTATGAGGGCCAAACTATGCGTCTCCTTCGAGATGAAACCACATACCAGAGGCTTTCCTCAAATCCCTTCGTCAAAATTGTGTCCAGCCTCAACTTCAAACTCAATATGGCCCTAGAAGAACATCTTATTACATGTAAGGAATGTAAATACCTTAGTGTTCGAGAATTCAACAACCCCACCTTTTATACGATTCCCAAGCTCCACAAATCCATCACTGACCCCCCCAGGGGGACCGATTGTCTCAGCCATAAAGGGCCCCCTGGAGAGGGTCGGTAAATATGTGGATGAATTAATTAAAGAGCTGGTATGCGAACTCCCCTCCTTTGTGCAGGACACACGCGATGTACTCAGGAGGCTTGATAGGATTTCGCTACCACCAGGAGTCCTTTTGGTGGGAATAGATGTTGAATTGCTTTATACATCAATTCCACACAATTGGGGCCTCAAAGCGGCACAATATTTCCTGGACAATAAATTTCCCTTACTGGCCACACAAAATGAATTCATTGTGGATCTCCTACAGTTCATGCTTGAAAATAACTGTTTCCAATTCCTTGGAACACACTATAGGCAGATTAGGGGCACCTCAATGGGTGCCCCTTGGGCCCCTTCGTATGCATGTTTGCATCTGGGTCTATGGGAGTTGGAATGTGTGTACCCTTCGTCGATGTACCTCGGCCACTGTCTCATGTGGCTGAGGTACATCGACGACGTGATCATGCTCTGGGATGGTTCACCTGTGGACCTGATTTCCTTCATTGATTAATTGAATAGCAATGATAGGAATATCAGGCTAACCTATTCCTTTGATCCTGCTGTTTTGCCCTTCCTGGACCTCTCTATTTATATCAAGGAGGGCAAACTCCATACCAAAACATTCACAAAGGGAACGGCAGCGAATACATTGTTATTGGCTTCCAGTCACCATCCCAGATCTCTCATACAGGGAATTCCGATAGGCCAGTTCCTCCGTGCTAGGAGGAACTGTTCGGAAGACACTGACTTCCAAACCGAGGCATATGATCTTTATGGGAGATTTCGTGACCGCGGCTATTCTCATGCTTGCATAAGAAAGGCCAAGAGAAGGGCTCTTCAGACGGATAGACAGTCCCTCCTGATTAATAATACTGGGGAAAAACAAAAAATCCCCAGTAAAGCCCCAATTAGGATCATTACTAAATTTTGGACACAGTGGGAACAAACTAGAAATGTATTGAGCCGCCATTGGCACATCCTATCAGAGGCCCCCATACTTGGGAATATTGTTGGCGACAGGCCCCTACTTACAGCTAGAAGAGCGACCAATCTAAAGGACTGTCTGGTCCACTCTGAATATAGCAGACCAAAGAAACAGGATAGGCTTACCAGCCTCCCACCTCTCAGGGGTATGTACCCCTGTGGTAGGTGCCATATCTGCAGATATGTGGATAGGACTGACATGTTCACCAGTTCTGATGGTAGCAAACAATTTAAAATTGACAGCTTCCTAAACTGTGCCACAACACGTGTGATTCATATGCTCACTTGTCCTTGTGGACTAATTTATGTGGGTAAAACAAAAAGACAGCTTAAAATGAGAATTGGTGAACATGTTCAGAGTATCATCAATAAGGATGATGACCGTCCCCTCTCCCTTAAATGTAAAGGCATTTATAAACTCAATCTTCCATCAAGAAGAGGGGATTTTTACAGGATATTATATCAAAAAGAGATGTGGATTTTTTTATTTAAACAGTATGCAACCCCTTGGGTTGAATAATGAGTGCAATTTATCCATCTTCTTAGAGCAATAATTAAGGTTTCCATTGGAGAGATGACTTACCCCGATTTCTACCTCTTTTTTGACTTTGATCTTTACTTTTGTTTTTGTTTCTGTTCACTACTATACATCCAAATTGTGTTGGTTAGACATTTATATGCCTTTGCAGCTGTAAGTGGCTCAACCTGATGGGTGATCTCCCAGTTTCGGAGGCCATGGAATGCCCAGATGGCACAAAACTACCCCAAATGACCCCATTTTGGAAAGTAGACATCCCAAGCTATTTTCTGAGAGGTATGGTGAATATTTTGCAGATCTTGCTTTTTGTCACAAAATTTTGAAAATTGAAAAAAAATGTTTTCTTTTCTTTCTTCATTTTCAAAAACAAATGAGAGCTGCAAAATACTCACCATGCCTCTCAGCAAATAGCTTGGGGTGTCTACTTTCCAAAATGGGGTCATTGGGGGGGGGTTGTGCTATCTTGGCATTTTATGGCCTTCGAAACTGTGATAGGTAGTGAGGAGTGAAATCAAAAATTTACGCCCTTAGAAATCCTGAAGGCGGTGATTGGTTTTCGGGTCCCGTATGCGGCTAGGCTCCCAAAAATTCCCACACATGTGGTATCCCTGTACTTAGGAGAAGCAGCAGTATTTATTTTGGGGTGTAATTCCACATATGCCCGTGGCATGTTTAATTCTAGTTTGTTTTCTTTGTCGGCCTTTCTTTCCTCTTAGGGGTTTTAGGGTGAATATGACCCATATATATATTACTTTATAATATTAACTGTGGATTGTCTGGGTCTATTCGTGATGTAGACTGGGGGTCTTCCTGCTGGAGGTCTACTGTACAGATACTGTTTGCTCTGTAACCTTGGAGCAGAGTAATGGGAAGTGCCATATACACTATTCACTTAGGAAACCACCATCTGGCGGTTAGTCCTAGTTACTACATGTAGCCACACACTGGACAGGATGTACCCTCCCTAACCAATTGGCTAGCTTTATAACAAAAAAAACAAAAACTAAAATTTTTTACATAAGCCTTGAAGGTGCGTATTTATATTTTACTGGCATTCTTTCTTTCTTTATAGATTTATGTTTTAAGATGTTCATTATCTGCATATATGCTTGTACAATATCTTAGTCTTTTTGCTTATCACTTTTGAAAGGTAATAACTGGCTTTGCAGGCTAGTATATCTGTAATGCCGACACCTACCACTGGGGGCTTTTTGTTTTTGTTTATGGCCTATGACTTCATATAGATATGGGCACAAATTCATCTATATGTTTATATTTACCTGTTATATTCTCAATCCTTAATAATGTTTACCAGTATGAAGATTTATAATGCCTTTTTTATATATATATATATATATATATATATATAAATATTTTAGACTGCATACGATACTGTCTGCCAATGTGTTTGTATAAGCGAGCGGAGATGCACGGGGTCCGTAATTAGTAATAATGGGCCATCATGGAAGTCTCCACAATGTCTGGGTCTGCAGGGCTCATAGATCAGGGTAAAGGGCCAATGACAGCGGCCCTTTACCACTTGATCACTCCGTCTAATGACGAAGCGATCACATGTCATGAAACCAGCGTCATTGTCGGTTCAACTTGCACTGCTGCTGTGTGAGGAGAGGTGAGAGAAAGAGAGAGAAGCATGAGCTGGTGCATTCCTGTGTGCCATCAGTGCAATTACAGTGCCCCATCAGTCTAATCCTGTGTGCCATCAGTGTAATCACAGTGCCCCATTGGTGTAATCACAGTGCCTCATCAGTGCAATCACAGTGCCCCATCAGTGCAATCACAGTGTCCCATCGGTGTAATCACAGTGCCCTATCGGTGCAATCACAGTGCCCCATCGGTGTAATCACAGTGCCCCATCAGTGCAATCACAGTGCCCCATCGGTGTAATCACAGTGCCCCATCAGTGCAATCACAGTGCCCCATCAGTGCAATCACAGTGCCCCATCAGTGCAATCCTATGTGCCATCGGTGCAATCACAGTGCCCCATCGGTGTAATCACAGTGCCCCATCAGTGTAATCACAGTGCCCCATCAGTGTAATCACAGTGCCCCATCAGTGTAATCACAGTGCCCCATCAGTGCAATCCTATGTGCCATCGGTGCAATCACAGTGCCCCATCGATGTAATCACAGTGCCCCATCAGTGCAATCCTGTGTGCCATCAGTGCAATTACAGTGTCCCATCACTGTAATCACAGTGCCCCATCAGTGTAATCACAGTGCCCCATCAGTGTAATCACAGTGCCCCATCAGTGCAATCCTATGTGCCATCGGTGCAATCACAGTGCCCCATCGATGTAATCACAGTGCCCCATCAGTGCAATCCTGTGTGCCATCAGTGCAATCACAGTGTCCCATCAGTGTAATCACAGTGTCCCATCAGTGTAATCACAGTTCCCCATCGGTGCAATCACAGTGCCCCATTGGTGTAATCACAGTGCCCCATTGGTGTAATCACAGTGCCCCATCAGTGCAATCCAGTGTCCCATCGGTGCAATCACAGTGCCCTATCGGTGCAATCACAGTGCCCCATCGGTGCAATCATAGTGCCCCATCAGTGCAATCCTGTGTGCCATCAGTGCAATCACAGTGCCCCATCGGTGCAATCACAGTGCCCCATCGGTGCAATCATAGTGCCCCATCAGTGCAATCCTGTGTGCCATCAGTGCAATCACAGTGTCCCATCAGTGTAATCACAGTGCCATCAGTGCCCCATCAGTGTAATCACAGTGCAATCAGTTTAAATTATTGTTATATAAAATAATGGATGTGGGGGCCTTTTGGTGGGCACAATTTTTTTTCTTTGGTGGGGGTAGCATTTAATTTGGGCGCGCCTGATCCTGCATCCATTGACACAGACAATGGGACTCGGCCCTGCCCACCCCGCTCCTGTGTCACTGGATTTGATTGAGAGCAGCAGGAACCAATGGCTCCTGCTGCTATCAATCTGTCTAATGAGATAGGAGCCAGTGGCTTGAGCTGCTGGACTTGTGCACAGCGCTGGAACAGACGGGCTCAGGTAAGAAAAAGGGGGTGGGGGTCTGGAAGAGCGCTGCAGCAAAGAAGGTTTTTCACCTTAATGCATAGAATGTATTAAGGTGAAAAACTTTGAGACTTTACAACCACTTTAAATTGTTACTAAACCCAGGTCTCCCAAAGTACACAGAACATGGAATTGCAGATATTTTAGTAAATATAAACTGCTAAATACATTTTCTCATCAGCAGTATATAGCAGTCTTGTGACTTCTATCAGTGTCTGGTTAAAGCTTGTAGGAGGAGGAGTTTTCTGATTATCCGTTAAAGCTGCAGGACCCCTGACCCTCTGTCTGGACAGTGCTGACTGTCCCTGTGCTGATCACATGCACCCTCCTAAGAAGAAAAAAAGCTATACACACCAAACTGAGCATGTGCAGCCTTCCTCCATAGACTTTGTGTTATCAGGACATTATTAGGGGACAGTGGAAGAAGGGGAGGATCAGAGAAGACAGGATCAAGCAGCCTTTTTGAACAATGCAGTGGATTAGCCCCTTGGGTTCCACAGGGAGTATAACAAGCATGATTTACTGCATATACAGACAGATTTTACTGTTGTGCATAGGGATGAGCCCAATGTTTAAGTCGAACCTAAGTTCGACTTGAACGTCGGGTGTTCACCTGTTCGCCGAATAGCGAAAAATTTGGAGTGTTCGCAGCAAATTCGAAAGCCGCGGAACACCCTTTAAAAGTCTATGGGAGAAATCAAAAGTGCTCATTTTAAAGGCTTATATGCATGGTATTGTCATAAAAAGTGTTTGGGGACCTGGGTCCTGCCCCAGGGGACATGTATCAATGCAAAAAAAGTTTTAAAAACGGCCATTTTTTCGGGAGCAGTGATTTTAATAATGCTTAATGTGAAACAATAAAATTGAAATATTCCTTTAAATTTCATACCTGGGGGGTGTCTATAGTATGCCTGTAAAGTGGCACATTTTTTCTGTGTTTACAACAGTCCGAGAGCAAAATGACATTCCTAAAAGAAAAAAAGAAATTTCAAAACTAGTCGCGGCTATTAATGAATTGTCGGTCCCGGCAATACAGATAAAAGTTATTGAAAAAAACGGCATGGGATCCCCCCAGTCCATTACCAGGCCCATTGGGTCTGGTGTGAATATTAAGGGGAACCCCGAACCAAAAAAAAAAATTGCGTGGGGGTCCCCCCAAATTCCATACCAGGCCCTTCAGGTCTGGTATGGATATTAAGGGGAACCCTGTGCCGAATTTTTTTTAAAAATGGCGTAGGAGTCCCCCTCAAAATCCATACCAGACCCTTCGGATCTGGTATGGATTTTAAGGGGAGCCCCGCGTCAAAATAAAAAAAATGGCATGGGGGTCCCCCCAAAAATCCATACCAGACCCTTATCTGAGCACGCAACCTGGTAGGCCGCAGGAAAAGAGGGGGGGATGAGAGAGCGCCCCCCCTCCTGAACCGTACCAGGCCACATGCCCTCAACATGGGGAGGGTTACCCCAAAGCACCTTGTCCCCATGTTGATGGGGACAAGGGCCTCATCCCCACAACCCTTGCCCGGTGATTGTGGGGGTTTGCGGGGCAGGGGGCTTATCGAAATCTGGATGCCCCCTTTAACAAGGGGACCCCCAGATCCCAGCCCCTCCCATTTGAAATGGTAACGGGTACATTGTACCTGTACCATTTCACGAAAAAAGTGTCAAAATATAAAAAAAAACAATACACACCTTGGGACAAGTCCTTTATTAAAAAATAAAAAAATAAAAATGTCCCATGAAGTCCATTCATCTTCTTCTATGGCTCCGCCGATGGACTGAAAAATAAAATAAAAAAGATCCGCCTCCATGGGAGGCACCCGCCATATGACGCTTCAGCGCCGATGACAGTTCTTTTATAAGTAAAGGCGGGGCCACACTGTGATGTACCCGGGTCACTCCTACCCCCTCTGACACAGGGGACTTCCCAATGGTTTCCCCGTGGCATCAGAGGGGGCGGGGCCACCCGGGTGCGTCACTGTGTGGCGCCGCCCTTACTTATAAAAGAACTGTCATCAGCGCTGAAGCGTCATATGGCAGGTGCCTTCCATGGAGGCAGATCTTTTTTATTTTATTTTTCAATCCATCGGCAGAGCCATAGAAGAAGATGAATGGACTTCGTGGGACATTTTTATTTTTTAATAAAAGGACTTTTCCCAAAGTGTGTATTTTTTTTTTTTTTTAACATTTTGACATTTTTTGTGTGAAATGGTACTGGTACAATGTGCCCGTTACCATTTCAAACAGGGGGGGTGAGATCTGGGGGTCCCCTTGTTAAAGGGGGCTTCCAGATTCCGATAAGCCCCTCACCCGCAGACCCC
The DNA here is from genome assembly GCA_037952835.1 of Lithobates septentrionalis. Taxonomy (NCBI): domain Eukaryota; kingdom Metazoa; phylum Chordata; class Amphibia; order Anura; family Ranidae; genus Lithobates; species Lithobates septentrionalis. Next base: position 46,806 of record JBBDGP010000670.1, on the reverse strand, counting down.
CACAACCATCGGGCAAGGGTTGTGGGGATGAGGCCCTTGTCCCCATCAACATGGGGACAAGGTGCTTTGGGGGGCTACCCCAAAGCACCCTCCCCATGTTGAGGGCATGTGGCCTGGTACGGTTCAGAAGGGGGGGCACTCTCTCGTCCCCCCTCTTTTCCTGCAGCCTGCCAGGTTGCGTGCTCGGATAAGAGTCTGGTATGGATTTTTTGGGGGACCCCCACGCCATTTTTAAAAAAAAATTGGCGCAGGGTTCCCCTTAATATCCATACCAGACCCTGGATATTGGACTGGGGGGGATCCCATGCCATTTTTGTCAATGACTTTTATCTGTATTGCTGGGACCCAACAATTCATTATAGCCGCGAGTAGTTTTAAATTACTTTTTTTTCCTTTAGAAATGTCATTTTGTAAAGGGACTGTCCTAAACACAGGAAAAATGCACCACTTTACAGGCATACTATAGACACCCCCCAGGTATGAAATTTAAAGGAATATTTCACTTTTATTGTTTCACTTTAAGTATTATTAAAATCACTGCTCCCGAAAAAACTGACGTTTTTAAAACTTCTTTTTGCATTGATACATGTCCCCTGGGGCAGGACCCGGGTCCCCAAACACTTTTTATGACAATAACTTGCATATTACCCCTTAAAATTAGCACTTTTGATTTTTCACGTTCGTGTCCCACAGACTTTAATGGTGTTCACGTGTTCAAACAAATTTTTTGCCGGTTTGCATGTACTTCTGCAAACCGAACTAGGGGGGGGGGGGGGGTGTTCGGCCCATCCCTAGTTGTGCGTTTAGTAACACTTTAACCACTTCCCGCCCATGGACATCATATGACGTCCTTAGGATGAAGTGGTGATATCTGAATGATGCCTGCAGTTACATCATTCAGATATCTTTGTTTTCAGCCGGTGATTCCCTATAATGTAAAAGCCGGGCTCTCCCGTGCGATTGGGAAGCTGGATTACTGATCTGGCGATGCCGCAAAATTATCATAGAGCTGGCTGTGGACCGGATGGTCTCTGGCCATCTCTATGATCCTGGGAGGCCGGAAGCGACATCATGACTTCACTTCCGGCTCTAGCTGATGTAAACACTGCCATTTTTCCCCCCAGAAAACAGAGATCAATGTTTTTTTTTTACCTCCTGCTTTTCAGGCTAGAGGAGAGATCTGGGGTTTTATAGATCCCAGATGTCTCCATAAAGAGGACCTGTCATGCCTTATTCCTATTATTTTCTCTTATGCCTCGTACACACGATCAGATTTTCGGACGACCAAACTGGTGTTTTTTGTTGCATGCTAGTCTCATGTGGAAAGTGAAGAGGTTACTCACAATATGAAAATTTTTGGATGACAGAATACAACATCAGAAGTGTTGAAAAGTTTTGTATGTATCGTGCGTAGTCTTCCTCTTTTGATTTTTTTCATACGAAAACCGTACTAATTAAATGAAAATCGGACATTGATTTCACATCCGACAAAAATTTTATAGTCTGCACATCCAGCTTTTGTCTGACGTAAAAACAAAATCTGCTGTCGAAAGCACCGTACTAACGATCCGAAAATCTGCAGATCGTTTGTCGGACGAAATTTGTCTTCCGATTTTCGTATTGTGTGTACGGGCCTTTAGACGGTAAGCTCTAACGAGCAGAGCCCTCTGATTCCTACTGTATTAAAGTGTATTCTTTATGTTCTGTCTACCCTCAAGTTGTAAAGCACTGCGTAAACTGTTGGCACTATATAAATCCTGTATAATCCCCCGAACCTGGTCTTCTGGGGTCCCTCGGCGGCTGTCTCGGCTCCCCCCGCGCAAGGACTCAACACCTTTATGCGAGCTCCCTCGCATGGTGTTGAGTGCTTGCGGGCGCGCTCCCGTGATACAGCCGGCGGCCATAGCCGCTCACTGTATCACTTGGCCGCGCCCTCCCGGTGCGCCACGTCATTGAATGTGATTGACAGCAGCGTGAGCCAATGGCTGCACTGCTTTCAATCCATCCACTGTAACCAATCAGCGGCCAGGCTGAGCGGCGAAGAAGATGTCGGGGGCGAGCGCGGGACTTTCGAGGGGTCAGGTAAGTAAAACGGGGGGGCTGGGGGGGCCAGTATTGTTGGATGTTTTTTCACCTTAATGCATAGAATGCATTAAGGTGAAAAAACTTTTACCTTTACAACCCCTTTAAGGGACAGTTTAAAAATAATTAAAGGAGTTGTAAAGTCTCAAGGTTATGCATTAATGGTGAAAAACCTTCTTTGCAGCAGCTCCCCCCAGACGCCCCCTTTTTCTTACCTGAACCAGTTCCTTCCACTGATGTGCATGAGCCCAGTGACTCCAGCCACTGTCTCTGGCCTCATTGGATAGATTGATGGCAGGAGTATATAATGAAATTGGCAATTCTAGAGGAAGGCTTCAAAAATGCATTGCAATTTAACTAAACCCATTGGATTTTAGTCAACCAAAATGCACTGGAGATTTTAGTGGATTATAATATTACTAAAACGAAAACAATTCAGATGACTAAAGCTAAAATAGCATTTTAGTCAAAAGACTATAACTAAAACAAAATCAAAATTTGACGTCAAAATGAACACTGGTCACTAGTGACAGTATTAAGTATAGTATGTATACGAGAGGATGGGGGCAGGAAGGTGTTAAAAAACAAAAACAAAAGCGGCCACAGGCTAATTTAATTGTGAGAAAGGAAGGGGGTGGACAAATAGGTTGTTATATAGGTAAAGGTTTAACCCTGTTCACATCGGCGCGATTTAATATGTCAAATCACATGCCAAATCGCAGCCTATTGCTGGAAACGGCACCGTCCCAATCCTGCACTACTTTTGGCGACTTCTGGGGCGATTTCAACAGACATCTGTGCATGAACCCGCACAGGTGTCTTTCCAAACCCCCACAGGTGTCTTTCCAATCGCCCCTGAACTTGCGCTGAAATGCGGGTTTGAAATTGTGCGAGTTCAGCTGTGCCAAATTGTAAAAAGTCCTCCGGTCATTGAGCTGCCAAATCCCCTGGGGCTGAAGTGGTTAAAACCGCAGAGGGGATCAAATACCACCATTTTTGATTTAACAATCTTAACATGTCTTATATGTGGCTTCAAATTCAAAAGTTGCTTCATATGTAAAAAAGAAGAACAAACAAAAAACAGTTGTTAGCAGAGACAAATACAGAGAGAGATTCACCTACAAATCTCTCTTAATATACACGGAATGATCGTTCCCACCAGAGGTACTACTCCTTCTGTTATATAGGGGTTAAATTTTAACTCACCATAAAGATCAGACGTGAACAGATGATGTGGGAGTTCTGAATCTGAACACGGAAACAAAATGGAGAATATTGGGTGGAGAGAAGATTGGAATGTGATTTCTAATTATCAGATTCACAGGAAGCAGATCTCATCTACCTTGAATGTCGTACGCTTTAAAGTACACAGAGCAGGGCAGGTTATCCTGGAGCTCAGATTCAGCTTCTGATTTAGATTGATTGAAGAGATGTCACCTAAGGGTAACTCCACTTTTGTGGGAAAAAATAGCAAAAAAAAAAAAAAAAGTTAATATATTGTATACAATTGCTCCACATGTCATATTGTAATGCTCATAGCTCCCAACTGTCCCTGATTTTGAGGGACTGCCCCTGATTTGGAACAAAGTTCCTCTGTCCCTCTTTACCCCCCATTTGTCCACTCATTTGTCCCTCATTTTGGTTTGATCTATATCAGGGATATGCAATTAGCAGACCTCCAGCTGTTGCAAAACTACAAGTCCCATCATGCCTCTGCCTCTGGGTGTCATACTTGTGGCTGTCAGAGTCTTGCTATGCCTCATGGGACTTGTAGTTCTGCAACAACTGGAGGTCCGCTAATTGCATATCCCTGATCTATATAGTTGTATATAAAATGCACTATTTATCTTTCAGAAAGCGTTTCCCAGCGCTAAACCTTTCATCCAAATTTCTGTAGTGCTGCATTTGTAAATTTCAAAAGCCAGTATTATGCTTGGTTCACACTGGTGCGATGCAGGAACCACCGCAATTCCTGTATGCGGGAACACTGCTCTCTGAGTACTGCTGCGAGTGTCAATGTAAAGTTAACGACACCCCCAAATTGATTCGCAGAATGCAGTGCGAATAGGGTTGCCACCTTTTCCTTTTTTTTTTTTTTTTTTTTTTTGGGTGCTATGATGATGTTCTTTTTTTTTTATTATCAAATTTTTTATCTAATTTTCCATTATATACATTACTTCATACTTTGAATCTACAATATTCAAGTTTATCCAAATAGATACATTTATCTTAACAATTAAAGCGGTTGTATACCCGCAATTTTTTATTTTTATTTTTTAACCCTGTAAAGCAAAAGGCATAATGAGCTAGTATGCACCGCATACTAGCTCATTATGAAATACTTACCTTAGAACGAGGCGTCAGTATCTTACCTGGTCCACGCCGAGCTGTCATGTTGCCTCGGCGTGTCTTCCGGGTATCGCGGTTCCAGCGCTGTGAGTGGCTGGAGCCGCGATGTCATCACTCCCGCGCATGCGTGCGGGAGATTTCTTACTCGGCAAGGTCCGGCAGCTGCCGGGCTTCAGCCAAGAATCCCCTGTGCGAATGCGCCGCTGCAGTCAGCGGCGCATAGCAAGGGGAATATCTCCTAAACCGTAAAGGTTTAGGAGATATTTTTTTTACCTACAGGTAAGCCTTATTATAGGCTTACCTGTAGGTAAAAGTAAAAAAAAAGACTATACAACCGCTTTAACAATTCTTAACAATTCTTCCCCCTTTCAAGCACAAAAAAAAAAAAAAAAAACAATAAAATTTAAACACCTTCCCCCTTCCTTATTTCTCCCACCCCTACACCAGTAGTGCTCCCTCCCCCACTCGTCTCATCTCTTCCTCTAGATATAGTGTTTCCATTGTGCTCCACACTTCCCTTCCATATCCACAAAATTGAAAAGTCATTCCGTCCTTGTGATAGAGAAAAAAAAAAAAAACCCTCAGCCTGTATAAAAAAATTCTGTTTAGGAGGCTACTAAGCCAATTCAAATCACTCTTAAACGTCAACCTTAATATCCCAAAAAAAAAAATAGAGAGAACTATATGAGGCTTCTATGAGCCATACATCCTTCATAATCAGTGAGTAAATATGCCCTCTTCCCTTAAAGCGGAGTTCCGCACAAAAATGGAACTTCCGCTTTTCGCAACCCTTCCCCCCTCCGGTGTCACATTTGGCACCTTTCAGGGGGGAGGGGGGTGCAGATACCTGTCTAAGACAGGTATTTGCACCCACTTCCGGCATAGACTCCCACGGGAGTCTATGCCTCTTCCTGTCCCTCCGCGCTGTCTCCTGGGAAACACACAGGTCCCAGGAGATAGCGGGGACCGGTTACGACGCGCAGCGCGACTCGCGCATGCGCAGTAGGGAACCGGGAAGTGAAGCCGCAACGCTTCACTTCCTGATTCCCTCACCTAGGATGGCGGCGGCAGCTGCTGAGAGTCGAGCGATTTATCGGCGTCGGCTGCCGACATCGCTGGACCCTGGGACAGGTAAGTGGCCATGTATTAAAAGTCAGCAGCTGCAGTATTTGTAGCTGCTGGCTTTTAATATTTTTTTTTAGGTGGACTCCCTCTTTAACTATATCTGTTCAAACTATCCCTTCTCTTCTGTGCCCCCCTTCCTCCCTAAGTGTTCTATTCCTTCCCATTTCCCCACCTCTTATCCCTTCCCTGTATTCAACCCCAGGTGAAAGGTGAAAAAAACTAATGAGGGAGAAGAGGAGAAAAAAAAAAAAGGAAAAGTATTATATCCCCCCCCCCCCCCCCCCCCGGGACACCCACGATCGAATCGAACCCAGAGACCACACTGCTCGAACAGTTGCCACCTTTTCTTCAAGTCAAACCCAAACACTTTTTTTTTTTAAAATCAGAAAAGAGTTTTTATTTTAACTTTCACAGTACATGGTATATGACATTCAGCATACAGTAGCAAAACAGAGATGTAAAATGTTCGCCGTTCTATAGTATACTGTCAATTGGTACAGTGTATACAGAGTCTTATAAGTGCTTTTTCTAGTACTGTGTTATATAGTGAAATAGTATATGAAAAAGGGAAAAGAAAAGAAAAAGAAACAAACAGTTAAACTCCCTCAGAACCCTGAGGGTGTGATAAACAAATAAGAATTATCAGAACAAATAAGTTACCCTGACCCACCAGGGTTTTCGGTATCCCTTGGGATTGTAGATGTCGCCAAGCATTGATAGACACTAATTCATATTTCATGAGCCTCTTACCCTTGTAAGAGCCTGTCCTTAATCAGCTGATGTGGTGCCAATCCTGGGACATCTAACCAGGCCTGCCATAATGAATAAAATTTACGTGGGACATTTCTGTGTTGGTATGTTAATTTCTCTTTTATTAGTAGTTTGTTAACTTGTTCCACCCATTGCTTCCTACTAGTGGGCACCCTGGGGGTGATCCACAGTTGTGCAATTAATTTGCGAGCAACATACAGCAATCGTAAGACCACCGTATGAACCGATGGGGTTAAGACCTCCTCGTTCAGTGCGCCCAATAGACATACAACTGGTTCTCATGGAATAGTTATCATATAAATATGTCGTATCACATCTAAGACTTCCTTACAATAACGGAAAAGTTTGGGGCACTTCCACATCATGTGGATTAGGTCCCCATGGTCACCTTCACATTTCGGACAAAGTGGAATATCGCTAATCCTCCATTTGTGCAGTCGTACGGGAGTCCTATATACTCTGTGTAGCATGTATACACCCTGTTCCAAATTATTATGCCAATGATATTTTTCTCATTTACCTAAATAATTTATGTAAACAACAGTCAGCATAATTCTATTAAGAGTACAATACAAATTTTATTGAACAAACCTCCTAATGATAACAGTTTGTTTTTTTCAAAATAAAAAACTTACAATGCACTGTTCCAAATTATTACACACAGTAAGTTTCAAAACACTTTATAGGTTGTAAAGAACTGAAAATTGTCATTTGTTGTGTTTGCAGCATATTTACTGAAATCAAAAGCTATTTCAATCAAACTTTGAATAACATTTTAACTTTTTAAATATTTTAACAGGTCACGTTACATTTTAACATAAGACCCCTTATTTGATAGAAGTTTCACAAGTCTTGCATCCATTGAACTTAAGAGTTTTTGGACAGTTTCTGCTTGAATTTGTTTGCAAGATGTCAGAATAGCCTCCCAGAGCTGCTGTTTGGATGTAAACTGCCTCCCACCCTCATAGATCTTTTGCTTGAGGATGATCCAAAGGTTCTCAATAGGATTGAGGTCAGGGGAGGATGGAGGCCACACCATGACTTTCTCTCCTTTTATCCCCATAGCAGCCATTGATGCAGAGGTATTCTTTGCAGCATGAGATGGTGCAATGTTATGCATAAAATGGATTTTATTACGGAAAGCATAGTTCTTCCTTCTGTATCAGGGAAGGAAGTGGTCAGTCAGGAACTCCACATACTTTGCAGAGGTCATCTTTACACCTTTGGGGACCCTAAAGGGGCTGACCAGCTCTCTTCCCATGATTCCGGCCCAAAACATGACTCCACCACTGCCTTGCTGACGTCGCAACCTTGTTGGAACAGGGTGGCCGTCCACCAACCATCCACTACTCCATCCATCTGGACCATCCAGGGTTGCACAGCACTCATCAGTGAACAGGACTGTTTGAAAATTAGTCTTCATGTATTTTTCTGCCCAATGCAGCCGTTTCTGCTTGTGAGCATTGGTTAGTGGTAGCCGAATAGAAGGTTTATGCACAGTTGCAAGACTCTGGAGGACTCTACACCTTGATGTCAGTGGGACTCCAGAGGCACCAGCAGCTTCAAATATCTGTTTGCTGCTATGTAATGGTGTTTTAGCAGCTGCTCTTTTGATCCGATGCATGGATCTGGCAGAAATCTTCCTCAATGTGCCTTTATATGTACAAAACCCGTCTGTACTCTGAATCAGCCACAAATCTCTTAATAGTGAGATGATCACGCTTTCATGAAATATGTAATGTTTTCATACCTCGTCCAAGACATTGAACTATTTCACTCTTTTCGACAGCAGTGAGATCCTTTTTCTTCCCCATATTGCTTGAAAATGGTGCTCTGCTTAATAATGTGGAACACCCTCCTTTAGTAGTTTTTCCTTTATTTGGGCTCACCTGGCAATCTAATTATCACAGGTGTCCGAGAATGTTTTCAGTGATCAAAAGAGCCCTGAGACACAATGCCATCCATGAGTTAAACTGAAAAACAAAATATTTAATCTTTGTGACATTGAAATAGAATTTGCATAATAATTTGGAACATGGTGTAAATGTGACAACTTCTGAGAGGCGGATACCGACACCAAAGGGGCAGATGAGACACAGATCCCATGTTTCCCCATCTATGGTCCCTATATCCCCCTCCCAACCTCGCCTACAGGGCAGACTGGAAGGGTCCTGTATGACGTTAAGAAGGATATTATAACATCTAGAGATCATTCCCTTTTTATTGTGTTCAATAAAGATCCCCTGTATCAATGCATGGTCGATCAGCTGGAGGGGAGCGTGGTTTGATTGTGTTTGTAGTGCGTGACATAACTGCAAATATTTGAAAAAGTTGGTGCGTGGTATGTCAAATTGCGTTTGGATTCCCATAGAGGACCATAAAGGCGATTTGGTCCATTGTATAGTTGGAAAAGATAGCAAATTCCTATCATTTCCCAATTCCTGAACCCCTTGAGCTTCAGTATTTCTTTGTACTTTACATTGTGCCATATTAGTGTGTGACTTAAAAAGCCCTTTATCCCCAACATTTTTTTTGTATATGCCCATAAAGTTTTTAGCATCCTCACCGTGGGGGCTCAGGGTCCAAGTGCATGTATCCTGCTTCCAGGCACACAAGAGCTGTCATATTCTCATCCTGCGTGGCTAGGAGTCTGTGTATGGGGTCAGCTAGATCCATCACTCCCCAGCCCCCCAGTTGCTGAAGCTGGGACGCTAGGTAGTAGGCTCTGGAAAGAGGGACCGCCAAACCTCTCTCATCTTTCCTATATTGTAGTGTCGATAAACTAATCCTCGCTATTTTTTTGGGCCAGATCAATTCCCTAAATTGGGAATCTATCTGATCAAACCATCTTCGAGGGATCCATACCGGGGAGTTTTTGAACACATATAATAATTGTGGTGCCCATACCATTTTTATAAGATTAATCTCCCTACTACTGACAGCGGCAGTTTGCACCATGAGGTATATTTTTCATGGAGTTTGCTGAGTGGAGGGACTAGATTAAGAGCAATGTATTGAGACAGGTCTGGGGACACCTGTATACCTAAGTAGCGAAAAGAGGATACTATTTGCACCATATCCGCACCTTTAGGCAGTGGGTCTGTTATGGGATCAACTGGCAGTAGCACAGGCTTATTCCAATTAATGGAAAAGCCAGACAGTTCTCCAAAGTCTTTGATAAGGGACATGACGTTTTGTAGGGTACCCTGCGTGTCCCCCAAGTAGAGTGGGGTATCATCTGCGTACATTGATACCACATCTGTGCCCATGTTCCGCTTAAACCCTATTATCTTTGTGTCCCCCCGTATCCGTGCCACCAGGGGTTCCAAGGCTAGGGCAAACAGCAGGAGTGACAAAGGGCACCTGGTGCCTTGAAACAGTGAAAAAGGTTCCGACAGCTCCCCATTAATTCTGATCATAGCCAATGGTGCGGCTGTAGGTTCAGGAAAAGCCTCCTAATGTTTTGGGCCATAGAACTGGTGGGGATGAACCCTGACTGGTCCCTGTGCACTAATTTGTGTATAACTTGAGCTAATCTGGTTGCCAGCATCCGAGCCAGTAGCTTAATATCTGCTGTGAGCAGGGAGATGGGCCTGTATGAATCTGGCAAGGCAGCATCTTTACCTGGTTTCAATAAAACGATGATGATCACCTCGTTCATAAAGCTTGGAAGTGTACCCTCTTTAAATGCCTCGTTGTATACCTTTAATAACTCGGGTAACAATGTATCTGCATAACACTTGTAGACCTAGGACGGAAGGCTATCCATTCCGGGAGATTTGTTATTATGTGAATGTGCTAAGGCGGCTGATAATTCCTCCTCAGACAGTTGCGCATTAAGCAGGGCAGCATCCAAGGCCGACAAGCGAGGCATTTCACACTTCTCTAATGCCCCGTACACACGGTCGGACTTTGTTCGGACATTCCGACAACAAAATCCTAGGATTTTTTCCGACGGATGTTGGCTCAAACTTGTCTTGCATACACACGGTCACACAAAGTTGTCGGAAAATCCGATCGTTCTGAACACGGTGACGTAAAACACGTACATCGGGACTATAAACGGGGCAGTGGCCAATAGCTTTCATCTCTTTATTTATTCTGAGCATGCGTGGCACTTTGTGCGTCGGATTTGTGTACACACGATCGGAATTTCCGACAACAGATTTTGTTGTCGGAAAATTTTATATCCTGCTCTCAAACTTTGTGTGTCGGAAAATCCGATGGAAAATGTGTGATGGAGCCCACACACTGTCGGAATTTCCGACAACAAGGTCCTATCAGACATTTTCCGTCGGAAAATCCGACCGTGTGTACGGGGCATTAGAATTCATCTATCTGCGTCCCTGTGGGCTGAACTTTAGAAGTGTACAGAGAACCAGAGAACGATCTAAAGATTTGCAGTATAATTGTGGTCTGGGATTGGGGGGTTCCCTGATCATCACAAATGGCCGAGATGAGAGAGGAGGACCTCTGCGCACGCGCCATCATAGCCAGCATGTGCCCAGTTGCCTCTCCCTCTTCAAAATGGCTCTGTTGTAGAAAAAAACGTGAATTCTCACCCAGTTGTAACGCCAGGTTCCTGGACATGGATTGAGCCCCCAACCGTGCTCTCTTTGTGTCCTCAGTAGGGTTGGCGATAAATCTATTCTGCGTTTCTGTAACCTTTCCTCTCACCATTATTTCCCATGCCTTGGTGTCTGTTTTAATGTGGGTTATTAGCTTAATAAATTGGCCTCTCATATATGCCTTTGCTGTATCCCATACAACATTTAGTTTGGCACTTGCTATGTTGTCTTGCAGAAAAAACTTCAGTAAATCCCGCATGGGATCTGGCTCCGGGAATAGGGAGAGCCAGAAAGGGTTTAGTTTCCACCCTGTTTTTTTATCAGTGCCAGGCAGTGAAATAGATACCTAGAGCGAGGAGTGGTCAAAGATGTACCTATCGCTGTAATCTGATGCTGTTACCAATGGTAGTAGTGCATCATTACCCAGGCCCATATCTATCCTGGACAGTCCCCCATGTGATGCTGAATGATATGAGAATTTTTTAGTTGTTGGGTGCCCATGTCGCCATATGTCCGTCAGTCCAAGCTCCCCCAGTAGTCTGGCAAAGGGCGTATGTCCCTCACCTCCAGAAGGTGCAATGGTGGGAACTGGTATTTTGTCCCATTGATAATTTATATAGTTGTTATAGTCTCCCATCGCTAGGAGTGGAATATCTGGGAATTGAGCCATAAACCCCGCCAAACACCTGAGGACCTCGGACGAGAATGGTGACGGTATATATATTCCAGCTATTATACATGATAGACCAATAACTTTGCACAGTAAGAGCACATATCTCCCCCCTGGGTCTATAACCTTATGGGAGCATTGAAACCTGACATCCTGACGTATCAGGATGCTAACCCCCTCCTGGATTATACAGAGTAGGTCTAATGGAATTGGGTGTATATATATGCGGGAGCTGAAACTAGTTGCAGTATCAAAGGGGAAGTGGGTTTCCTGTAGGCATACAATGCCAGCACCCACAGACTTAAGGTGTCTAAGGACCGCCAATTTCTTCACTGGGTTATCAAGTCCTCGAACATTCCAGGACATAAATTTCAAATTTACCCCCCATAAGGGAGTACATCTATCAATAGCAGTGGTAAGAGCATATCTACTATATAAGCAACTTACAACATTGCATCTACCATTAAATGTAATTAAAGAGTGTAAAGCATTTGTCAAACCAATATTACCATATGCATAGGTGGTCAGGCAAGTGGAATCTATAAAGTCCATGCCGGAGATAACCAGTGGTGGGTCAGAGCAAGAGCAGTAAATATAACATAAATCAAATAAGAAAAAAAGGGTTAACTGTTGGGGCCAACAGGGCTCTGTATAATCCATTCCCAGGGCTCATCCATGTGGGGGGAACCAGTGGAAACTCCCGATGAGATGGTAAGGGGGTTTCACTTCTGCAGCGTGCGTGGGACGGCCACGTAGTAAATAATTCCAATGTTCTCCGTTATCCGCCTTGTCCAGGGGTAACGAATCAGCTTATTAAAACAGCAGAGAAAAGAGTGGGGTCAATAGACCCCGTGCCTGTGATCAGACAGCCATGAGGGGGAATCAAGGGGGAAGGATAACTTCTCACCTGCCACCCTGTATAATGTCAGTCTTTCAAGCAGGGGCATTGCGCTGCAACTTTAAGCACACTCTCGATCCAACCATTGCGCTGCTGAGGTGAGGCGATCAAAGAAATAGATCTCCCCAAGGCAGCCACCCTTAGGCGTGCAGGATACAGCATTGCATATTGTACATTGAGATCCCAGAGCCTCTTCTTCACATTGAGTTGCTTTTGCAGCTCTGCCGAAAAGTCTGGAAACAGAGATATCTTGGAGTTATCAATGGCCAAATTGCCACTCATGGCCCTAACTTTGGATAGGATAGCGTCTCTGTCCTTATAATTTAGTAGTTTGAAAAGAAACGGGTGTGGATGGTTGCCCGGTGGCAGGTTGCGTGCTGGGACTCTGTGTGGCCTTTCTATTGCAAAGAGTGGGGAGAATGCCTCCTTGCCAAAGGTAGTTATCAGCCATTGCTCTATAAAGGTGGCAGGGTTTTTGCCCTCGGCCCGTTCAGGGATGCCTAGAGCACGTACATTATTGCGCCTCATGCAATTTTCTAGGTCATCTAAGCGTGCGGCGTGCTGGGCTGTGAGATGACAATTGTATTGCAAGTCTCTTTGCATGGGGGCTATATCATCCTCTACTGTACTCATTCTGCCTTCTATGGCAGATGTGCGTTCCCGCAATTTCTGCATGTCATGGCGCACAAACGAAATTTCTGCCTTTACCCTTTTAAGTTAATCGGCTAGAGCATTGATAGACATATTGCAGGATGTCACTGCAGAGAATATGTCCCTAAGAGTGGGTTCTGTCTTATCTGTAGCTGGGGATGTAGTTAGTGGCCCTGTGAATATATCCCTGGGAGTACTCACCGTGTTCCATACAGGCAAAAAGGAGGAGAAAATGGGACTTTAAATGAGGCAAAGATCAGATGTCTCTAGCCTCCATCCCGGTTATATTGGAAAAAGGAAAGCAAGGTGGAACTTTAAATGAAACATGCAGTCACCAATAGGGGGTCAAAACACGGCATATTTAATGTAAATCATTAAAAATTCATACAGAAAATGCATAATAAAACAGTAAAATTCATAATGTACATAAAAGGAACATGAATTACATGACAGTGTGTAGAGACTTGGATTACATCAACTGAGAAACTTCCCATATGTTAGAAAACACTGATAGCATTACAAATGTCCATATGAATAGAAATAAGATACATGATCGGTGAAGCATTGCATAACTAAGGCTCTACGCGTTTCGTGGAGTATTATGTTCCACTCGTCAGGAGCAGCAATGTATATTTATTACCACTATGTAGAGGTGCCAACTTGAGAACTGGAGGCTCCCCATAGGGACATCTTGTCCGGGAGCTGTGGCAGCTGTGGCAGCGTGTGGTACAAGCAGGTCCCCCCCACAACGGCCCCATGTGCTAGGGTAACTGTCCGTACAGCAGTGGCTCATATAAAGCATTGACAGGTGGTGGCTAGGCACCTTTGAAGTAACTCTGGTATTGAGCTGCAAACAGCTATAATGTGCATTGAATAAGTGCTAGCCAAGTGATGAAAACGAGTCATCAAAGTCACCGTGTTCCATACAGGGGACAATCCATCTGCATCCTCCAGTGGGACCATGTCATCTGTTTCGAATTGGCCTCCTGTAGCTTCCCCTTGAGCAGATGGAGAGGGCTGAGGGTCTTTGGGAGGCTTACCACCAAAAAGAAGTCTCTGTGCAGCCACCTTGTACTTCTCTTTTGAGGAGCGCTGTGCCCAGGTGCCATCTTGGCTGGAGTCACCCATGAGGCTTCTGGACTCTTTATTTCTCTTTGCCATGCTTACAACTGCAGCTAGATAGCGGCGGTTCGGGTCGCGATCGTGGAGGTATCGGGTCCAATCGGCAGAGGTCCGGGAGGGACCGGTAATAATGTAATGCAGGATGGCTTATCCTGATTCTCAGCGGAGAGGGAGACAGATGTGACCATCTACATCTGCAGCTAAGTCGCGCCCCCTCAAACCCGAACACTTTAGCTGCGCACAGAAATTTTTTTTTTTTATAGTATAAAGTATACATATATTTTGCAATTAAGTATCATTTCTAATGATATGAAGTTAATCACAAGAGTCACAAGGAGACTCCACAGAGTTCCCCTTTTACATCTGAATCCACTTGCAGAGTTATCTTACACTGTAAGGGGGGACTCTGCAGACTCTGATGTAAGGGAGAACTCTGGGGAGTAAGGGATGCTCTGGGAACCTTGATGTAAGGGGGAACATTGAGAACTCTGATGTACGGAGAGGACTCTGATGTAAGGGGGAACACTGTGGCCTCTGGTATAAAGGGGAACTCTGATGTAAGGGGTGCTCTGAGAACCCTGATTTGCCTTGATGTACTCACTCAGAGGCAGGAGAGAGAAGGGAGGAGACCTCAGTCACAAATAGGGATGGATGGTGAGCTCACTCACCCCTTGGACATATATGTGTCACCGGCGCAAAATATAAAACTATAAACCTTAAGTACCTGAAAAATTGATAAACCAATATCAAAAGAATATTAATATAAAATTGAGTTGCTGCAATCAAAAAAACACCACTAGGTGAAAAAATAAAAAGTAAAATATGTGTTGGGTGCGCTACTCTAATCTGGATACACCACTCTTTTAAAATTCATACCTGTGCAAACATCATAACCCCAAAACCTTATGTCACATGCAATAGTGCATTATTATCCAACCAACTAAATATATCCTAAATATATCTCAACATAAATAAGTACAAAATTGATATTCAAACTATATTATCCAAATTATTGTGCAATGTGCAATATGCAATAGTTGCAGAGGTTTCTGTGAAAACCTTCCTTTGAATTTGTCACGTGTATCATCCGTGACTCTTCGTGACAATGCCACCACCACATGGATTAGCCACTCACCAGATGCCAATGAAAATACGCCTTTGGTTCATTTAGTAGGGATAACCACTCCACCTGCAACGTTTCTTTGCTGACCCCAGTGCGCTATATATGAACCATGTCCTCATAAAAAATAGACAGTGATCATTGCGCAATATGTAAAAGCTGTTTATTTATAACTAGGTTAAAAAAGAGACTGTACACTCACATTTCATGGTGCTCGTAAGCCGGCACCAAGCTATTCCAGCAGTTTGTAATGGGTGTAGAGATGGCGTTGTATGATTCCTGTGCCGGCGTGCGGTGCAAGCCCCATATTCACGCGACTTGCGCTTCAAACCTCGCTTTCGCCTAGCCCGGAAATGACGTATTGACGTGGTGAAAATCTCCCAGCAGCCTCTACGCGTTTCGCATCAATGTTTGCGTCATGAGGAAGTGACATAAGGTTTTGGGGTTATGATGTTTTCACAGGTATAAATTTTGAAAGAGTGTTGTATCCAGATTAGAGTAGCGCACTCAACACATATTTTACTTTTCACTCACCCCTTGGCAGTCAGCACCTCTCATCCAGTTGTATCTGAGGCTGCTGGCTTCAAATTTCCGGCCCCCACTTTCTTTTTCTGAGGCACAGCCCTGAAGATTGGAGTGTGGGCAGACACAGAGAGGTGGGGGCAGGAGGAAGAGGAGCAGATTGAGCCCTCTCTCTTCTCCTGTGTGTGTGTGGGGAAAGGAGGGGGAATTGTTAGCACTGGCTTTGTGCAGTGTGAAAGAGAATGTAGCAGACAATCTCGGCTTAGACAAGCTTTGTGTTTTTATGGGTTTTTTTGGAAAATGTGTTGGGCAGATTTAAAAACGCAAATCGCAGCAAAATAGCAGTAAAAACATGGTAAAAAAAAGTCCCTGACCCTTTCCAAAAAAAAAACGCAGAGGCACAAACATTCATTGATGTGAACGTGTTCCATAGAAACCCATGTTAAAAAAAAATGTCCTGCATTTCTGCAAAAGGCAAAAAGCATGAAAAAAAAAAACGCAGTAGCGTGAATAGAGCCTTAAGGGGGCGTGGCAAGGAGTGTGTCCTTTGCTTACATACTTTTGCTAAAAGTGTTGCTAAAAGTATTGCCTCATTGTCATCTCAAAAAGTTGGGAGGTATGTAATTGAATTGTATTAAAAAGTGACCTTTACTTTTCAGTCTGCAGCTCTGTAATGGTGAACACAGATGGTTTACAGGACGCTCCCCAGAAATGTCATTTCCTGCTTGTGTGATTGGCTCGCTGACCTTCCCAGAAATCTGCACTGAGATACAAGTCAGATTTCAGGCATCCCCTGCAGCAAAAATGTCATTTTTGGTAAGACACTCCCAATAGGAACCCGTCTAAAGGAATGCAGACCCTGACACTTTTCCTCATTAGAGCCTTACAGGTGCAGCAGCTGGTTGATAATTATAAAATCACTCCCATACAGATTCACTTTCCACTTGGGCACAGACAAACAAACAGCTATTTCTTCAGAATAACAAAAGGTAGGAATCTGCAACAAAGTTTGGTAAAATCCCTGCAATATACAGCGATCACCCAGAGGGGGGAGGGTTTGTTTCTCAACAAAAGTGGAGTTACATTTTAAAAGTGAACGTACACTATCCAATCTGATTGTACAATCTTTTTTACATCTACTATCAGCTATAGAGCAAAGGATGCCTGTATTCAATGGATTGTTTAGATGTGTCCTCTTATTACATTGTTTTGGTAGATCTAAAGTTGGGTATACAAGTACTGAAATTCAGGCAGTTCAGCAGGAAACAGCCAAATTTCGGTCTGTGTGTACCACTGTCTATTAAGTAGAGGCTGATCTAGCAACTGATTTCTGATGAACTGTTCTGCTGGAAAAGCAGCATTTGATCAGAGCTTGCAGGCAATGGCTGCAGCACTGATCTATGTGTTCTAATGGGGGGGGGGGGAGTTACCTTGGCAAAATACAATAGGGCAGTGGGGGAGATCCCTGCATCGCTTGTGTTCATGCAGGGTTCTGTTCATGCAGTGCAGGGTTCTGTTCATGCAGGGTTCTGTTCATGCAGTGCAGGATTCTGTTCATGCAAGGTTCTGTTCATGCAGTGCAGGGTTCTGTTCACGCAGGGTTCTGTTCACGCAGTGCAGGATTCTGTTCACGCAGGGTTCTGTTCACGCAGTGCAGGATTCTGTTCACGCAGGGTTCTGATCATGCAGTGCAGGGTTCTGTTCATGCAGTGCAGGGTTCTGTTCACGCAGGGTTCTGATCATGCAGTGCAGGGTTCTGTTCATGCAGGGTTCTGTTCATGCAGGGTTCTGTTCACGCAGGGTTCTGTTCACGCAGTGCAGGATTCTGTTCACGCAGGGTTCTGTTCATGCAGTGCAGGGTTCTGTTCACGCAGGGTTCTGATCATGCAGTGCAGGGTTCTGTTCATGCAGGGTTCTGTTCATGCAGTGCAGGGTTCTGTTCACGCAGGGTTCTGATCATGCAGTGCAGGGTTCTGTTCATGCAGGGTTCTGTTCATGCAGTGCAGGGTTCTGTTCATGCAGGGTTCTGTTCATGCAGTGCAGGGTTCTGTTCACGCAGGGTTCTGTTCACGCAGGGTTCTGTTCATGCAGTGCAGGGTTCTGTTCATGCAGTGCAGGGTTCTGTTCACGCAGAGTTCTGTTCACGCAGTGCAGGATTCTGTTCACGCAGAGTTCTGTTCATGCAGGGTTCTGTTCATGCAGGGTTCTGTTCATGCAGGGTTCTGTTCATACAGGGTTCTGTTAACGCAGGGTTCTGTTCACGCAGGGTTCTGTTCACGCAGTGCAGGGTTCTGTTCATGCAGGGTCGGTTGTGTTCTCTCAGTCTTTTTTGTGTCTATTCAGTAAACCAGGCATGTATACCCTGCCTAAAAAGACGATACAGAGATTGTACAATCTGATTGTATAGTGTATGTCTAGCTTTAGACTAACAAAACTGAACTCCAGATAACACCTTTTAAGCAGTTAGGACTCATTCTCACTAGTGTACAAAAAAAAGAGGGGAGAGAGAGATTTCCCAAGTAATTCTTCAACAACGAACAGCCGGGTTTATCAAAATATATATAAATCTTTGTTGAAAAAATCCACATAAACACCGATAGCCAGTAAAAAATATGTGTATAGCAAAACCTCCACCACATACATTGGGCAGCACAGTGGTGTAGTGGTTAGCACTCTCCCCTTGCAGCAATAGCGTCGCTGGTTCGAATCCCAACCAACACTAACTGCCTGGAGTTTGCATGTTCTCCCTGTGCCTGTGTGGGTTTCCTCCGGTTTCCTCCCACACTCCGAAGCACATGCTGGTAGGTTTATTGGCTTCTGTCCAAAAATTGGCCCTGGTGTATGGGTTTGAGTTGGGGACCTTAGATTGAAGACCCCTTGGGGATGTGTGTGGAGCACTGTGTCAATTGAGGGTGCTACATGGGTACCCTAAATTTAAAAAAAAACTAACTATATAACTGTACAATAAAAATAGACAACATTGTCTAAGGACACAGACAAGTAGACAGACACTCCTCACAAATATCGTGAATTATTAATCCACATAATGAAATCCCAGTGTGGACATGAATGGATGTAGTCTTAAGCCTGCGATTGGATTTTCTGACGGGAATTGTGTGAGGACAGGCTGTTGGTCGAAAATGTGACTGTGTGTACGCTCCATCGGACAAATGTTGGATGGCAGGTTTTAAAATTTTCCACGGAAATATTTTTTAAAATGTAACGGCCTACTCCCAAACTGTCATTTGAAGTAAAACACAAAGCCAAGTATTATTCTACACAATTTTGTATTGTGCATTAAAAAAATAAATAAATAAAATTAGACATGCTATCTGCCAATAGAACTTAACCAAAAAGTGCATTCTATGCATCCAAAAATATAGAAAATATAACAAATCAAATCATTATTATTCAGCCAAAAAATAAAATAAAAGCGTCATGCATGTGTCCTGTTTCTTAATATAGGGGGTCAACAATGCCAAGAGTTGGTGAAAGCAGGGGTCCGTCATCCGGAGATAATTCCGAAAATCATCCAGATTATTCTCCTGGAGCTCCCGCAGCAAAGGCATTTGACAGAATTGGTCACCATTAATAAAGCAAACAATTTTTTGGTCCAATAACTCCTCCTCCTCCTGTTCCTGGACTTGACTTGGGTCGAAGCAATAACTCCAAGGCCAATAATAAAAAACACGTTATCTTCCACAACATGGCTGGTTGACGAACAGCCGTTCAGAAACGAACTGAAAAGCGTGAATCAGCACTCACCAAACTTCTACTAACACGAAATTAGCAGAAGGGGCCCAAAGGGTGGCATCTGGCAATTGAACTTCCTCTTTTTTGGCTTGTAGTACGTCACTACGTTCTTGTTTGTTGGCCGACAATTCCTTGCCATTTGCATGCAAGACAAGTTTTGGGCCAACACCCTTCGGACAAAAGTCCGAGGCTTTGTCTGCAGAAAATCCGATTGTGTGTACGAGGCTTTAGAGCAACTGGCTCAGTATCTCGTGGATACCACACATTGGGTGTTTATCCTGTCCACAGCTGAGTTGGGTAGACAATATAGGAGGAATTCACAAATTTAAGCCCCCGGTAAGGCTCGGTTCACACTGGGACGACTTGGGATCCGACTTGTCGCCCCTCAAGTCGCCCCAAGTCGCCCCAGAAAGAGATTCACATGATAGTGAATGGGAGCGTCTTAAATGACACTACTGAAGTCGCTCCGACTTCAGAGCGTACTCCCTGTACTACTTTGATCCGACTTGGTAGGCGACCTGTACCATAGAAATCAATGGAAGTCGCCTCCAAGTCGGATCTCTCTGTAAAGTCAAGCGACTTTGCAGGGAAAACCCCTCCCTCCCCCCTCCCTCCCAGAGAGCTGATTGCCCTGTGATTGGCCACAGCCGAAGTCGCCTGTCATGGAGGCGACTTCAAGTCGCCTTGTAATTTGCTAAAGTCGTGCTGAAGTCGCGCT
This sequence comes from Lithobates septentrionalis, assembly GCA_037952835.1. Classification (NCBI taxonomy): domain Eukaryota; kingdom Metazoa; phylum Chordata; class Amphibia; order Anura; family Ranidae; genus Lithobates; species Lithobates septentrionalis. Next base: position 26,457 of record JBBDGP010000670.1, on the reverse strand, counting down.
GAAGTCGCGTCGAAGCCGCGTTGAAGTCGCCGTGCAAATTCGCGCTGAAGTCGTGTTGCCCCAGTGTGAACCGAGCCTAAGGCAAGATGAAAAATTAAAGAGGCACGAATAGCAGATGTAATAGTGGGATAGGAGTACAGTTTAGTAATAGTATAAATTGAGCATGCATGGACACGGCTCACTAGTGGTTGAAGAGTGGTAAAACCCTGCAGATAAGCCACGTTTTTAGCTGTATGGCCAGGAATGTACACTTGTTGTGGTTGTGATGCTTCACGGACATGGCAGGAATTATATCCCCCCGGTTGATTTCAGAGGTCATACCTCCGAATGTGACCCATTCAAGTAAATGGAATCACTTTGCAAGCACCCTACAACCACATGCGCTGTCCACATTGGGGCATGCTAGTGCTGGTTCAAGGTTTTAAATCAGGAGGCGAGGAAGCGATACAATGCATCCTCACTTCCTGTAAAAATCTCTCTGAAGAGTGACTGGAATGTGGATCCAACTAGGATGGTGTGAAAAAGCCCATACAGAAACAATTTTTTTCCTTTTGTAAGAACGATTTTACATAGATAATAATAACATTGCAGCACACGAAGTAGTGTAAAATGCGGGTGGGAGCGCACGCAGTCCTGCATTGTGGTGATCTGAAATATGAACAAAGCATATCCCTCTACAGTGTGTAGTGTGTACTTGTCTCCATCCAGTTTCATTTATGTCCATTACCTTCTTCCTCTGCTATCAGCATGAGTCATTTCTGACAAGGTTTCATGACACCAAGAGATAAATGGTGACAGGGGAGGGGCACAGTCTGTAATTGACAGCCTTGTCTCTGTTCCTGTGTGCTGTGTGAATGGGGTCCCCCTCATCTATTCTGAGACATACAAACAAATAGCAGGTAGACTCAAAATCTGTTAACTGCAGCAGATCAGGCAGCGATTGCAACTGGTTGCCAGAGGTTACAGCCTATCATTACCACCAACTGACAGGTTGCTTGAGGTTACAGCACATAATTACTGCTTGGTTGCTAGGGGTTGCAGCACATCATTACAACTCACTGATTTGTTGCTAAAGATTACAGCAGATCACTACTGTTCACTGATTGGTTGCAGTTCCCCCAACCTCCAAAAGATTCACACAGTGCCCTCCAACCTTCTACAGTGCCCCCAAACTCCAACAGTGTCACACAGTGCCCTCCAACCTCCTACAGTGCCCCCAACCTCCAACAGTGTCACACAGTGCCCTCCAACCTCCTACAGGGCCCCAACCTCCAACAGTGTCACACAGTGCCCTCCAACCTCCTACAGTGCCCCCGACCTCCAACAGTGTCACACAGTGCCCTCCAACCTCCTACAGGGCCCCAACCTCCAACAGTGTCACACAGTGCCCTCCAACCTCCTACAGTGCCCCCGACCTCCAACAGTGTCACACAGTGCCCTCCAACCTCCTGCAGTGCCCTCGACCTCCAACTGTGTCACACAGTGCTCTCCAACCTCCTACAGTGCCCCCAACCTCCAACAGTGTCACACAGTGCCCTCCAACCTCCTACAGTCCCCCCGACCTCCAACTGTGTCACACAGTGCTCTCCAACCTCCTACAGTGCCGCCAACCTCCAACAGTGTCACACAGTGCCCTCCAACCTCCTACAGTGCCCCCAAACTCCAACAGTGTCACACAGTGCCATCCAACAGTGTCACACAGTGCCCTCCCACCTCCTACAGTGCCCCCAACCTCAAACACTGTCACACAGTGCCCACCAACCTCCAACAGTGTCACACAGTGCCCTCCCACCTCCTACAATGCTCCTGACCTCCAACAGTGTCATACAGTGCCCTCCAACCTCCTACAGTGCCCCCAACCTCCAACAGTGTCACACAGTGCCCTCTAACCTCCAACAGTGTCACATAGTGCCCTTCCACCTCCTACAGTGCCCCCAACCTCCAACAGTGTCACACAGTGCCCTCCCACCTCCTACAGTACCCCCAACCTCCAACAGTGTCACACAGTGCCCTCCAACCTCCTACAGGGCCCCCAACCTCCAACAGTGTCACACAGTGCCCTCCAACCTCCAACAGTGTCACACAGTGCCCTCCCACCTCCTACAGTGCCCCCGACCTCCAACAGTGTCACACAGTGCCCTCCAACCTCCTACAGTGCCCCCAACCTCCAACAGTGTCACACAGTGCCCTCCCACCTCCTACAGTGCCCCCAACCTCCAACAGTGTCACACAGTGCCCTCTAACGTCCTACAGTGCCCCCGACCTCCAACAGTGTCACACAGTGCCCTCCAATCTCCAACAGTATTACACAGTGCCCTCCCACCTCCTACAGTGCCCCCAACCTCCAACAGTGTCACACTGTGCCTTCCAACCTCCTACAGTGCCCCCAACCTCCAACAGTGTCACACAGTGCCCTCTAACCTCCTACAGTGCCCCCAACCTCCAACAGTGTCACACAGTGCCCTCCAATCTCCAACAGTATTACACAGTGCCCTCCCACCTCCTACAGTGCCCCCAACCTCCAACAGTGTCACACTGTGCCTTCCAACCTCCTACAGGGCCCCCAACCTCCAACAGTGTTGCAGTGCCCTCCAACCTCCTACAGTGCCCCCAACTCCAACCGTGTCACACAGTGCCCTCCAACAGTGCCCCCAACCTCCAACAGTGTCACACAGTGCCCTCCAACCTCCTACAGGGCCTCAACCTCCAACAGTGTCACACAGTGCCCTCCAACCTCCTACAGTGCCCCCGACCTCCAACAGTGTCACACAGTGCCCTCCAACCTCCTACAGGGCCCCAACCTCCAACAGTGTCACACAGTGCCCTCCAACCTCCTACAGTGCCCCCGACCTCCAACAGTGTCACACAGTGCCCTCCAACCTCCTGCAGTGCCCCCGACCTCCAACTGTGTCACACAGTGCTCTCCAACCTCCTACAGTGCCCCCAACCTCCAACAGTGTTGCACAGTGCCCTCCAACCTCCTACAGTGCCCCCGACCTCCAACTGTGTCACACAGTGCTCTCCAACCTCCTACAGTGCCCCCAACCTCCAACAGTGTCACACAGTGCCCTCCAACCTCCTACAGTGCCCCCAAACTCCAACAGTGTCACACAGTGCCCTCCAACAGTGTCACACAGTGCCCTCCCACCTCCTACAGTGCCCCCAACCTCAAACAGTGTCACGCAGTGCCCTCCAACCTCCAACAGTGTCACACAGTTCCCTCCCACCTCCTACAATGCTCCTGACCTCCAACAGTGTCATACAGTGCCCTCCAACCTCCTACAGTGCCCCCAACCTCCAACAGTGTCACACAGTGCCCTCTAACCTCCAACAGTGTCACACAGTGCCCTCCCACCTCCTACAGTGCCCCCAACCTCCAACAGTGTCACACAGTGCCCTCCCACCTCCTACAGTACCCCCAACCTCCAACAGTGTCACACAGTGCCCTCCAACCTCCTACAGGGCCCCCAACCTCCAACAGTGTCACACAGTGCCCTCCAACCTCCAACAGTGTCACGCAGTGCCCTCCCACCTCCTACAGTGCCCCCGACATCCAACAGTGTCACACAGTGCCTTCCAACCTCCTACAGTGCCTCTAACCTCCAACAGTGTCACACAGTGCCCTCCCACCTCCTACAGTGCCCCCAACCTCCAACAGTGTCACACAGTGCCCTCCAACAGTGTCACACAGTGCCCTCCAACCTCCTATAGTGCCCCGACCTCCAACAGTGTCACACAGTGCCCTCCAACCTCCTACAGTGCCCCCAACCTCCAACAGTGTCACACAGTGCCCTCCAACCTCCTACAGTGCCCCCAACCTCCAACAGTGTCACACAGTGCCCTCCCACCTCCTACAGTGCCCCCAACCTCCAACAGTGTCACACAGTGCCCTCTAACCTCCTACAGTGCCCCCGACCTCCAACAGTGTCACACAGTGCCCTCCAATCTCCGACAGTATTACACAGTGCCCTCCCACCTCCTACAGTGCCCCCAACCTCCAACAGTGTCACACTGTGCCTTCCAACCTCCTACAGTGCCCCCAACCTCCAACAGTGTCACACAGTGCCCTCTAACCTCCAACAGTGTCACACAGTGCCCTCTAACCTCCTACAGTGCCCCCAACCTCCAACAGTGTCACACAGTGCCCTCCAATCTCCAACAGTATTACACAGTGCCCTCCCACCTCCTACAGTGCCCCCAACCTCCACCAGTGTCACACTGTGCCTTCCAACCTCCTACAGGGCCCCCAACCTCCAACAGTGTCGCAGTGCCCTCCAACCTCCTACAGTGCCCCCAACTCCAACCGTGTCACACAGTGCCCTCCAACAGTGCCCCCAACCTCCAACAGTGTCACACAGTGCCCTCCAACCTCCTACAGTGCCCCCAACCTCCAACAGTGTCACACAGTGCCCTCGAACCTCCTACAGGGCCTCAACCTCCAACAGTGTCACACAGTGCCCTCCAACCTCCTACAGTGCCCCCGACCTCCAACAGTGTCACACAGTGCCCTCCAACCTCCTACAGGGCCCCAACCTCCAACAGTGTCACACAGTGCCCTCCAACCTCCTACAGTGCCCCGACCTCCAACAGTGTCACACAGTGCCCTCCAACCTCCTGCAGTGCCCCCGACCTCCAACTGTGTCACACAGTGCTCTCCAACCTCCTACAGTGCCCCCAACCTCCAACAGTGTCGCACAGTGCCCTCCAACCTCCTACAGTGCCCCCGACCTCCAACTGTGTCACACAGTGCTCTCCAACCTCCTACAGTGCCCCCAACCTCCAACAGTGTCACACAGTGCCCTCCAACCTCCTACAGTGCCCCCAAACTCCAACAGTGTCACACAGTGCCCTCCCACCTCCTACAGTGCCCCCAACCTCAAACAGTGTCACGCAGTGCCCTCCAACCTCCAACAGTGTCACACAGTGCCCTCCCACCTCCTACAATGCTCCTGACCTCCAACAGTGTCATACAGTGCCCTCCAACCTCCTACAGTGCCCCCAACCTCCAACAGTGTCACACAGTGCCCTCTAACCTCCAACAGTGTCACACAGTGCCCTCCCACCTCCTACAGTGCCCCCAACCTCCAACAGTGTCACACAGTGCCCTCCCAACTCCTACAGTACCCCCAACCTCCAACAGTGTCACACAGTGCCCTCCAACCTCCTACAGGGCCCCCAACCTCCAACAGTGTCACACAGTGCCCTCCAACCTCCAACAGTGTCACGCAGCGCCCTCCCACCTCCTACAGTGCCCCCAACCTCCAACAGTGTCACACAGTGCCCTCCAACCTCCTACAGTGCCTCTAACCTCCAACAGTGTCACACAGTGCCCTCCCACCTCCTACAGTGCCCCCAACCTCCAACAGTGTCACACAGTGCCCTCCAACCTCCAACAGTGTCACACAGTGCCCTCCAACCTCCTACAGTGCCCCCGACCTCCAACAGTGTCACACAGTGCCCTCCAACCTCCTAGAGTGCCCCCAACCTCCAACAGTGTCACACAGTGCCCTCCCACCTCCTACAGTGCCCCCAACCTCCAACAGTGTCACACAGTGCCCTCCCACCTCCTACAGTGCCCCCAACCTCCAACAGTGTCACACAGTGCCCTCTAACCTCCTACAGTGCCCCCGACCTCCAACAGTGTCACACAGTGCCCTCCAACCTCCTACAGTGCCCCCAACCTCCAACAGTGTCACACAGTGCCCTCCAATCTCCAACAGTATAACACAGTGCCCTCCCACCTCCTACAGTGCCCCCAACCTCCAACAGTGTCACACTGTGCCTTCCAACCTCCTACAGGGCCCCCAACCTCCAACAGTGTCACAGTGCCCTCCAACCTCCTACAGTGCCCCCAACCTCCAACCGTGTCACACAGTGCCCTCCAACAGTGCCCCCAACCTCCAACAATGTCACACAGTGCCCTCCAACCTCCTACAGTGCCCCCGACCTCCAACAGTGACACACAGTGCCCTCCAACCTCCTACAGTGCCCTCCAACCTCTGTAGACAGTTGTAGAATACTGTAGGAGGTTAGGGGTACTGTAGTAGAGTGGAAGGCACTGTTGGAGGTTGGGGGACACTATGGAGGGTTGGAGGCTCTGCAGCAGGCTGAAGGAACTGCAGGAGGTTGGATGGCATTGTAGGAGGTTGGAGGGGGGGGGCACTGTAGGAGGTTGGAGGACATTGTAGGAGGTTGGAGGGAGGGCACTGTAGGAGGTTGTCCCTCCAACCTCCTACAGTGCCCCCAAACTCCAACAGTGTCACACAGTGCCCTCCAACAGTGTCACACTGTGCCCTCCCACCTCCTACAGTGCCCCCAACCTCAAACAGTGTCACACAGTGCCCTCCAACCTCCAACAGTGTCACACAGTGCCCTCCCACCTCCTACAATGCTCCTGACCTCCAACAGTGTCATACAGTGCCCTCCAACCTCCTACAGTGCCCCCAACCTCCAACAGTGTCACACAGTGCCCTCTAACCTCCAACAGTGTCACACAGTGCCCTCCCACCTCCTACAGTGCCCCCAACCTCCAACAGTGTCACACAGTGCCCTCCCACCTCCTACAGTACCCCCAACCTCCAACAGTGTCACACAGTGCCCTCCAACCTCCTACAGGGCCCCCAACCTCCAACAGTGTCACACAGTGCCCTCCAACCTCCAACAGTGTCACGCAGTGTCCTCCCACCTCCTACAGTGCCCCCGACCTCCAACAGTGTCACACAGTGCCCTCCAACCTCCTACAGTGCCTCTAATCTCCAACAGTGTCACACAGTGCCCTCCCACCTCCTACAGTGCCCCCAACCTCCAACAGTGTCACACAGTGCCCTCCAACCTCCTACAGTGCCTCTAATCTCCAACAGTGTCACACAGTGCCCTCCCACCTCCTACAGTGCCCCCAACCTCCAACAGTGTCACACAGTGCCCTCCAACCTCCAACAGTGTCACACAGTGCCCTCCAACCTCCTACAGTGCCCCCGACCTCCAACAGTGTCACACAGTGCCCTCCAACCTCCTACAGTGCCCCCAACCTCCAACAGTGTCACACAGTGCCCTCCCACCTCCTACAGTGCCCCCAACCTCCAACAGTGTCACACAGTGCCCTCTAACCTCTTACAGTGCCCCCAACCTCCAACAGTGTCACACAGTGCCCTCTAACCTCTTACAGTGCCCCCGACCTCCAACAGTGTCACACAGTGCCCTCCAACCTCCTACAGTGCCCCCAACCTCCAACAGTGTCACACAGTGCCCTCCAATCTCCAACAGTATAACACAGTGCCCTCCCACCTCCTACAGTGCCCCCAACCTCCAACAGTGTCACACTGTGCCTTCCAACCTCCTACAGGGCCCCCAACCTCCAACAGTGTCACAGTGCCCTCCAACCTCCTACAGTGCCCCCAACCTCCAACCGTGTCACACAGTGCCCTCCAACAGTGCCCCCAACCTCCAACAATGTCACACAGTGCCCTCCAACCTCCTACAGTGCCCCCGACCTCCAACAGTGACACACAGTGCCCTCCAACCTCCTACAGTGCCCTCCAACCTCTGTAGGCAGTTGTAGAATGCTGTAGGAGGTTAGGGGTACTGTAGTAGAGTGGAAGGCACTATTGGAGGTTGGGGGACACTATGGAGGGCTGGAGGCTCTGCAGCAGGCTGAAGGAACTGCAGGAGGTTGGATGGCATTGTAGGAGGTTGGAGGGGGGGCACTGTAGGAGGTTGGAGGACATTGTAGGAGGTTGGAGGGAGGGCACTGTAGGAGGTTGGAGGACATTGTAGGAGGTTGGAGGTGGGTGGCACTGTAGGATGTTAGAGGACATTGTAGGATGTTGGAGGGGGGCACTGTAGGAGGCTGGAGGACATTGTTGGAGGCGGGCACTGTAGGAGGTTGGAGGACATTGTAGGAGGTTTGGGGGGGCATAGTAGGAGGTTGGGGGGGCATTGTAGGAGGTTGGGGGCCCTATGGAAGGATGAAAGCTCTGCAGCAGACTGTAGAAACAGTGGGAGGCAGTTTAAGAGGCTGGAGGTCACTGTGGGTGCTGAGGACTCTCAGGGAGTCTGCAGGCACTATGAGAGGTTGAGGGTGCTGTCACACTACTCTGCTGAAAAATACATAAAAAATGCATGTGCATTTTTGCTGTGTTTCCGGTGTGATTTCTGGTTGCCTTACTCCCAGCATGCACCTGTGAAACATGTGACTTAAAGAAACACACCAAAAAATACAAGCGTAATGCATTTTGATGCATTTTCCATTCAATTCAATGGGGACCTGTATTTTGCAGCATTCAGGACTTATCAAAACGCACCGCACTGATCAAAACGCACACACTGATGTGAAGAATCCCATAGGGTTTAAAAGACAATATTTTTTTGCATTTTCTTGTGTTTTTAGCAAGGTAAAAATGCAGCAAAAACACATTAGTCTGAGGGGCCCCAAGAGAATTACAGCTGAGGGAGGATGAAGGGAGGCCGGGGCCTGGCAGTGCTCTGTATTCTGGTGGTTGAGAAGCTCGGCTCTACAACATGGTGAGGGAAGGTGGATGGTCCAAGGCTGAAGAGAACAATATCAGATACCCCCCGAAGGGGGACTTCTCATTTCATTTACTTACATCTGACCTGACAATAATTCAACTTCCTGTTATTCTTTACACTCCCCTCCCCCAATGTAGTAACATTATAGCACATTAAGAGACAAATTAAAGATTATACAGAACTCACCTCACACAGGACACTGTGATGTCACACTCTGTCAGCTGACCATTTATCTCTACAGACATCTCCTCATAGGTTGATATGTGTGTCTCATGTCTGGGAGGGGAGTGAGAGGATTTTCTCAGCCATTCGGTATCCGAAAGGCAGTAAGAGCTGTGAGCCAATCACAGGTGAGGAGCTGGTTGGAGGGAACATCTGAGGTAAGAGCTGTGAGGTGAGTGAGAGGCCTCCGCAGCCAATCACAAGAAAGCAGCTGGGAGGCTGGAAAACCTGAGGTAACATCTGTGTGGGGAGTGTCAGACTTTCCTCAGACAAGAACAAGAGAAGAGCTGGGAGGCGGGGCCACCTGAGAGGACAGCTGTGAGGTGAGTGACGGGGGAACTCAGCCAATCACAGGAGAGAATCTCAGAGGTGGGAAAACCTGAGTGGACAGCTGTGAGGTCAGTAACAGGTGTTGTCAGCTAATTAAGGTAAGAGGAGTTGTGAAGTGGGAACACCTGAGGAGACAGCTGTTAGAGACAGGTTGTCTCCAGGCAATCATAGTAGAGGACAGAGTCAGGAACAGCTGTGAATTGAGTCACTTCAGGTCTCCTCAGCCAACCACAGAGGAGGAGCTGAGAGGTGGGAACCCCTGAGGTAACATCTGTGAGGGGAGTGACAAGTCTCCTCAGCCAATCACAGGTCTAGATGTTTGAGGGAAGTGGGTGGTCTCTCTCAGAAGATAAGACTCCTCCTCCTAGCGATGAGCCCCCTAGACTCAGGTAAATCCCCTCCTCCGGGGCAGTGCTCTGTGTCCTGGTATAGAAATCTCCCCCCCTCCTCATATACACACACCCTGCCCCCTCCCCCTCCTCATATACACACCCCTCCCCCTCCCCCTCATATACACACACCCTGACCCCTCCCCCTCCTCATATACACACACCCCTCTACCTCATCATATACACACACCCTGACCCCTCCCCCTCATCATATACACACACCCTGACCCCTCCCCTCCTCATATACAGACACCCTGACCCCTCCCCCTCCTCATATACACACACCCCCTCCCCCTCCTCATATACACACACCCCTCTCCCTCCTCATATACACACACCCTGACCCCTCCCCCATCCTTATATACACACCCTGACCCCTCCCCTGCTCATATACACACACCCTGACCCCTCTCCCTCCTCATATAAAGACACCCCTCCCCCTCCTCATATACAGACACCCCGACCCTCCCTCTCCTCATATACACAAACCCTGACCCTCCCCCTCCTCATATACACACCCCTCCCCCACCTCATATACACACACCCCTCCCCCTCCCCCTCCTCATATACAGACACACTGACCCCTCCTCATATACACACACCCCTCCCCCTCCTCATATACACACACCCTGACCCCTCCCCCTCCTCATATACACACACACTGACCCCTCCCCCTCCTCATATACACACACACTGACCCCTCCCCCTCCTCATATACAGACACCCTGACCCCTCCCCCATCCTTATATACACACCCTGACCCCTCCCCTGCTCATATACACACACCCTGACCCCTCCCCCTCCTCATATACACACACCCTGACCCCTCCCCCATCTCATATACACACACCCTGACCCCTCTCCCTCCTCATATAAAGACACCCCTCCCCCTCCTCATATACAGACACCCCGACCCTCCCTCTCCTCATATACACACCCTGACCCCTCCCCCTCCTCATATACACACACCCTGACCCCTCATATACAGGCACCCCTCCCCCTCCTCATATACACACCCCCTGACCCCTTATCATATACACACACCCTGACTCCTCCCCCCTCATATACACACACCCTGACCCCTCCCCCCTCATATACAGACACCATGACCCCTCCCCCTCATATACAGACACCCTGACCCCTCCCCCTCCTCATATACACACAAACTGACTCCTCCCCCTCCTCATATACACACACCCTGACCCCTCCCCCCTCATATACAGACACCATGACCCCTCCTCCTCATATACAGACACCCTGACCCCTCCCCCTCCTCATATACACACAAACTGACTCCTCCCCCCCTCATATACACACACCCTGACCCCTCCCCTCCTCATATACAGACACCATGACCCCTCCCCCTCCTCATATACACACACCCTGACCCCTCCCCCCTCATATACAGACACCATGACCCCTCCTCCTCATATACAGACACCCTGACCCCTCCCCCTCCTCATATACACACAAACTGACCCCTCCCCCTCCTCATATACACACACCCTGACCCCTCCTCCTCTTCATAGACAGACACCCTGACCCCTCCCCCTCATATACAGACACCCTGACCCCTCCCCCTCCTCATATACAGACACCCTGACCCCTCCCCCTCCTCATATACAGACACCCCTCCCCCTCCTCATATACAGACACCCCTCTCCAGTACACTGCACCTTATACCAGTATAATCGTTTTACAAAACGGATTTGTTTTTTTCATGAACTTTACTAGGTCTTATATTCGGGGTAGGGCTTATTTTTGGGGAAACACGGTAGTAGGTGTCCCTCGTTCCCCTCTAAAAAAGTTGCGAGGTATCTATAAAAGGTCAGCTTGTTTAGCTAAGCCTCGCCCTCTTTATCAGGACTTGGAGGACACAAGATACTAAACATGAACAGATATCAAATATTTTTCAGTCATTTTGTTGAACTGGTAAAAGCTCATCTGTAGATCGTTGTTGCAGTCTGTGGCTCTGATGAAGGGGTCAGTTTAGCTCCCAAAATGTGATGACCATAGGTGTGCGCAACCTATTGCATTAGGGTGTGCACCCCAAAGCTCCAACACATATGTGTTTGACATACTTACTGGCCTTTTCCACACTCTCCATCCTGAAACAATGGGATGAAGGGGGAGCAAGAGAGCACATGGGGGACCAGGGCAACAGAAGGAAGAGGAACAGGGAAAGGAGGGGTGGCATATATTAGTACCAATCCCCTATATTTTCCTCCTGTGGCAGCTGAATGTTGACAAAAGGGAGAGGAGGAGAAGCCTACTTTCAGCTACTGCAGGAGGAAAATACAGATCGGATCCACTAAACTTCACCCCCGCCGCCTCTCCTGTCCAGGTTCTGAGGATCGGCAAGAAAGGATTGCCATTTACCTGTCACCTGCTCACCATTAACAGGTTGCCAACCCCAAGATTAGGGTGTGCCCAGGCACACCTAGCACACCCCTTGCGCACGCCTATTTTCTACAGTTTCCACCTGAATTTATAATGGAATAAAATCTTTGTTTGGACTCTTACAGTACTGTCTGGTGCCTCAGTCTTACCCTTTCCTATTTTATCCACAAGGCATGTCTGCGCATTGGTTTTTATTATTCATCAACTTAAAGTGATACTATAGGCAAAATTCTAGAGCTGAGCTTTGGGTGTCAGTGTCGGTAAGCCACACCCCCACTACCTCCTTATAGGTGTCTGACTGACAGCAGGAGGAGCTTATGGCTTCACTGCCTTTGGTTTCTCCTATGAAAGCAGGAAGTGAAGGGAGCAGTGCTGGAAAAATGACAGGAGCCAGGTAAGTGTTTAGGGGTAGAGGGGGTAGGACCGGTAGTGGGGTGCTTTTACCTTATTGCAGAGAATTTATTAAAATGGTTGCAAACGTCAGACATGAAAAATGAACAAAGCATATCCCGCTGTACTGTGTATTAACCTAAACTCAAAGCACCAAGTCTGGTTCCTCTCTGATCTTTCCTCTGCTATCTGCATTAATCACTCTTAATAGATTAAGCAACACCTCAGCCTCCTGTGAGATGTGTGAGATGTGTGCTGCCCCCCCCCCCCCCAGTATACAGAAGCTGTTGTTTCTCAGAGCCTTTGATGAGGGGGGTGTCACTTCCTACACTCAGCTCTCAGATTACATCCAGCTTTGCGCTGTAGCTCTGTAGTGTGTGTGACATCATATCCCACCCCCCCACCCCTGCTTTCTGCTGCTGAGAAAAATCCTTTCCTCTGTGTGTTGTAGAAGGCTGTACTGGACAGATGGCTGATGATAAACAGGTGCAACTTATGTAGGAGAATTTGTTTCATCTCTGTGTTTCACCTGAGACCAGTCACTTTACTGGGCATATGTAAGGGTTTACAAACACTTTAAAGTGGTTCTAAAGCCTTAAAGAGGGAGTCCCACGATTTTTTTTTTTTAAAGTCAGCAACTACAAATACTGCAGCTGCTGACTTTTTTAAAATATGGACACTTACCTTTCCCAGGGTCCAGCGATGTCGGCACCCGAGGCCAAACCGTCCCTCGGTCCTCAGGTGCTGCCGCCGCCATCTTCGGTATGGGAATCAGGAAATGAAGCCTTGCGGCTTCACTTCCTGGTTCCCTACTGCGCATGCGCGAGTCTGAATGGTCCGTGCTGTCTCTGGGACCCGTGTGTGTCCCAGCAGACAGTGCGGTGGGACAGGAAGAGGCATAGACTCCCGTGGGAGTCTATGCCCGGAAGTGGGTGCAAATACCTGTCTTAGACAGGTATCTGCACCCCCCTCCCCTCTGAAAGGTGCCAAATGTGACACCGGAGGGGGGGAGGGTTCCGAAAAGCGGAGGTTCAATTTTTGTGTGAACCTCCGCTTTAAGGTTTTTCACCTTAATGCATTCTAAAACTTCTGTTCTGCAGCTCCACCCCTAACCCCCCCTTCTCTTACCCGAGCCCAATCTGATCCAGCGATGTGCAAGAGTGCAGCGACTACCACTCTCCCACCTCAGTGGACTGATTGATAGCAGCGGAAGCCATTGACTTCTGCTCCTGTCAATCAAAAGCTGTGACACAGGAGTGGGGGGCGGGGCTGAGTTCTGCTGTCTGTGTCAATGGACACAGCAGCATGGCTTGGGAGCGAGCATGCATGGGTGCCCCCAGTAAAAGTAGCTTTAGATGGGGGCACCCGCCGAAGAGGATGGGCTTGGAAAAGAAAAGGATCAGGGCTTCTCTGTGCATAAGCATTGCACAGAGGAGGTAGGCTTTAGTACCACTTTAAAGGCCCATTCACACCAGAATGCGTGCATGTTTTTGTGTGTTCCTGTGCAGTCCATTTCTGACAGCCCATTAATTTCAATAGGCTACCAAACGCACAAGAAGTATGGCAGATGTGTGACTTTTAAAAATGTGCCACACCAAACTGTATGGTATTGAAGTGCTATGCAGTTTAGTGGCCACAAAACACGCATGTTTTCTAGATGCATTTGGGGTACCATTAACAATTCATGGCACCAATGCATGTCTAGAAAGGGCAGCCCGTTCCAATGCAATGTAAGAAATGCACTCCAAATGCAAGTTTCCTGTACTGCATATGGTGTGGACCAGCCCTAAATCAGCTTTCTCTTCTTTTTGATGCTTTAAATAAAATGAAATTATAGAGAAAGTAAGATGTTTGTACAGATATTTGCTTTATTTATGTATTCTGTTCAAATACAAGATAAAATACCATTTTAACCCCTTCCCGACCAGCTGCCGCAGTTGTACTGCGGCAGGTTGGCTCCCCTGGGCGAAACAATGTTACCTTACATCGCTTCGCCTTTTGGCCACTAGGGGGCGTGCACCGCTGGAGGCTCGCACCCGTGGCTCGCCGCCAGAGCTGATGCGAGTGCCTGGCAGGCGCGATGACTGCCGGGCATCTGCGATCGCTCCTGACAGAGCGAGAACTGGGATACCGGTTCTCTCAGGAGAGAGGAGACTGATTGTGTGTTCATATGTATGAACACCGATCTCTGTCTCCTCCTAGTCAGTCCTCCCCCACCTCCCGCCACAGTTAGAACACACATTAGGGAACACAGTTAACCCCTTGATCGCTCCCTAGTGTTAACCCCTTGCCTGCCAGTGACATTTATACAGTAATCGGTGCATTTTTATAGCACTGATCGCTGTATAATTTTCACTGGTCCCAAAGATGTGTCAAAAGTCTCCGATCTGTCCGCTGCAATATCGCAGTCCCGATAAAAATCACTGATTACCGACATTACTAGTAAAAAAAATAATAATAATAAAAATGCCATAAATCTATCCCCTATTTTGTAGACGCTATAACTTTTGCACAAACCAATCAATATACGCTTATTGCGATTTTTTTTTTTAACAAAAATATGTAGAATATATATCGGCCAAAACTGAGGAAAAAAATTGTTTAAAAAAAAAAATAAATTTGGATATTTATTATAGAAAAAAGTAAAATATATTGGGGGTTATTTACGAAATGACGTTTTCTCACGTTGCACGCTGGTGGATGATTGTATCTCGTGTGCGCGTGCTTATGTCCAGCTGTTTTTCGTTTGGTGGATCATTTCCCCTCTGATCCACTTATCAATTTCCTTATTTATATGGCGTGCGGTGATCAGTGAAGCCACGCCTCTGAAGACATCCGTTGGGATTAAACATGTCAGGCAGGTTGACACCAGCACGCTGAACGATGCAGCCGATTGTCTTATTTGATGCATGCATTTCTGAACTTAAACTATTTGAAAGTCCCACTTCTGATCCGATTTCTGGGAGATGTTGATCTGTGGAGAAAGCCATCTGGATGTTGTTGTCTGTATTGATTAGGGGTTCCAGAGAGCTGAATTTGCTGGATGTTACTGAGAGTATCTATACATGCCTACTTTTTACAGCCATCTGGTAAGCAGACTACATTATCACGTGGTGTCGAGTGCTCCTTCATATCTGCACTATACCTGGTGATTAGATTTCTCCTACTCTTCAGACCTTCCTTGGACTGTTTTATATTAGTTAGCGCCGCATTAAACACACTTTTGGTTATTTACGAAAGGCAAATCCACTTTGCACTACAAGTGCAAAGTGCACTTGAAATTGCACTGAAAGTGCACTTGGAAGTGCAGTCACTGTAAATCTGAGCGGTAGATCTGAAATTAATGGAAGCTCTGCTGATTTTATCATCCAATCATGTGCAAGCTAAAATGCTTTTTTTAAATTTTCCTTGCATGTCCCCCTCGGATCTACAGCGACTGCACTTCCGAGTACACTTTCAGTGCAATTTCAAGTGCACTTTGCACTTGTAGTGCAAAGTGGATTTGCCTTTCGTAAATAACCCCCTGTGTTGAATAAAACATTTTATATATAAAAAAATAATGTAAAAAACACATAAATATGTTTTCAAGAAAAAAGGTGCCAAGCACTGGTAGCTTTACCACTAGTAAAGTATACAGAGAGCAGCAAAAATCTGATTCTCTGTCCTCTCTTTTTCATATCTTTCCCCATGAATGGGTGTATTCTGGCTTCTGATTGGCTAATGCTGATATTTACAAAACAGAATCCACAAGTAAAGAGACCAATCCCCTTCCAGGTGAGAAAAGGACTGCTCCTATAGGTTACACTCCTCACTGCAATTTTTGACAGACACGATGAGGACAATGGTGTTGGTGGTGGATTGAAGGGGGTTTAGGGTTGCTGGAACAGGTTCCGGAGCCTAGCAGCAGTCAATGTATGAAGGTTATATAGGGTGATCATTGTATTTATTAAGAATCCTCCTACTTTGTGCCGTCTCTTCATCAATAAACCTGTATTATCTCTGGATGAGTCTCAGCTCCTCTTAAAAATAATAATTCCATCAGTCATAGGCAGTGTTAATTTCATCGCCGAAAACGTTTTTGTCAAAATTTTCGTCAGTGGCCTTTATACAGTGACGAAAACGAAACAAAAAAACAAAATTTCCACTGATGAAAACTATGACGAAAATCAATTCCAATTTCATTAACAAACGAAAATGAAACAAAAATGTGAGCCAGGGACGTTTACCCTCATGAACTTCTGGTTTCCACAGAGCTCTACCTGCTTCTGCTCCCAGCAAGCAAGCAAGCGAGTTGAGTCCGTAGCATGCTCCGTTTAGCAGCAGTTGCAGCACTATGCATCCAGCGTTACAGGCCCCTGAGTCCTCAGACGACTGTCCAGAGAGCACTGTGAGTGTGTACATTACAATAACAGGCCTGAGGCCTCCCCTCAGACCACCATCCAACCAGAGCATTGTGTGTGCATTACAGGCCTCCTCAGACCACCGGCATCCAGAGCACTGTGCATACAGGCCTCCCCTCAGACCAACATCCATCCAGAGCACTGTGTGTGCATTACAGGCCTTCTCTGACCACTGGCATCCAGAGCACTGTGCATCACAGGCCTCCCTTCATCCCTGAAACCACTATCCAGCACTGTGCAGAATTACAGGCCTCCTAAGACCAATGTTCAGAGCACTGTGAAGCATTGCAGCCACTGTCCAGAGCACTGTGGAACATTGCAGCCACCGTCCAGAGCACTGGTCCTCAGAGCGCTGTGGAGCATTAAAGGTCTCCTCAGACCACTATGCAGCATTACAGGCCCCCTCAGACCACCGTCCAGAGCACTGTGGAGCATTACAGGCCTCCTCAGACCACTGTGCAGTATTACAAGCCTCCTCAGGCTCAGACCACAATCCAGAGCACGGTCCAGCATTACAGGCCTCCTCAGACCCCTGTCTAGAGCACTGTGCAGCATTACAGTGAATGGCAAAAGCTCACATCATTGCATGACCTACTGCTGCCTTTTGCGTAACATACTAAAACCCTCCAGAGTGACACCATGTCTATGTCCCTGGCTGTCCCTGCCCTCTTTGATCTACTCAGCCACCTTGAGCACTTTAAACAGAACACTAGCTAGCAAGACCTTGCAACAATTGCACAGGCAATAAAAAGGAATGTAAACCAGCAGTTTGCTTCATTCTTAAGCCTCATACACATGATCGAATTTTCTGCAGACAAGGCATCGAACTTTTGTCTGAAGGGCGTTGGCCAAAAACTTGTCTGGCATACAAACGGCACACAATTGTTGGCCAACAAACACGAATGTAGTGATGTACTACGTGAAATTTCAGCTCTTGAGCACCACCCTTTGGACACCTTCTGCTAATTTTATGTTTGGTGAGCATTGCTTCTGAGCATGCGTGTTTGTACTTTGGACTTTTGTCCGACTTATGTACACAAGTTTGGCAAATCCGACAACAGACCGTTGTCCATGGAAAAATTATAAACCTGCCATCCAACATTTGTCCACAGAAACTTGGCCAACAATTGTCTGATGAAGCGTACAAATGGTCGGATTTTACGCCAACAGGCTGTCAACACACAATTCTCATCGGAAAATCTGATTGTGTGTACGAGGCAGCTGCTTGTTTTGTCAACCCTATAGGGTATATACAGAATATTCAGGAACTGCTTAAAAAGGTAAAGGAGTATGCCCGTGGCATAAGAAAATCCACATTGCCCCCACACTAAGAGGGTATTCAGTGTCACAGATGACCTCTCTAGAGGCCGGTGGAATAGCGCAAGGTTTATGTTGGCACAAAGTGCTTTTCTTAAAATGAATCAAAACAAATAGAAGTGTTTTATTCTCCGGGTATTTCTATTTCTAACAAAAGAACCATATCTATTACTTGTGGGTTGTGCTTATTGGGATAGGAAGAATCAATATTTTCAACAAGTTTTAATTGTCAATTTAAATTTGTAGAAAAATGCGCAGGCTACAAATGCCATTAGTATGTTGAACTAGAACAACAACCACTTTTTATCAACTCCTCTCTCTCTTAGCATTGACAAATTTGAGAATAGAAATATCACACTGATGAAAAAGAAAAATAGATTAGTAACTGTCAAAAAGGGCAGCCTTACGTCGGTGTCCTGCCCCAAGTATTATTTTTAGTGTAATATTTACCTCTATTGTCATTGCTAATGCTGAGAGAGAGAGGAGTTCATAACAAGTGGTGACTGTTATAATCCACACACTAATGGCATTATGGACTGTGCACTTTTTCTTTGAATGTATCTGAGAATTAGAACTGTTGAAATAATAAACTGACAGTAAACTGATTCCAGTGGCGTCACTAACGTGGGGCCAGAGGGGGCCTTGACCCTCCAACATTATGCTGTGTCCCCTCATATGCCCCCCAATTAAAATGCCTTTTGTTGCAACGGCCCGCATCTTGCTCGTGCCGCCATCAGAATAACATAGGCTCTCCTGAGAAGGAGAGCGTCCTGTCACTCCTGCGGGAGATCCCCCCCTCCCTTCACTCCCTCCCTCTCCATCCACGCTGACAGTCTGCAATCTGAGAGAGAGCCACCCAGGTGTTCAGAGTGCAGCACGGAGAACACAGCGATAACAGCTTTCATTTCATTGCCGTGTTCCCAGACGCTCGCTGTCAGATACAGCCCCTCCTCCTGGTCCCGGGAGTTTGAAAGACAGATCACCTGTCCAATCCCAGTGACGGGTGATCTGTCAATCAAAATTCCCCGGCCAGGGGGCAGGGCTGTATAAGACATTGCGCGGCGGGAACACGGAAATGAAATGAAAGCTGTTATCACTTTGTTCCTCGTGCTGCGCTCTGAACACCTGGGCTGCTCTCCTCTTCCTCTCCTCCCCTGCAGTGCACAGGTAGGCTGCATAGTGGATACAAGAGTGCATTGGTGGGCACAAGCCTGCATGGTGGACACAAGGCTGCATTCGTGGGAACAAGGCTGCATTGGTGGGCAGTGGGCACAAGGCTGCATGGTGGGCGCTGGGCACAAGGCTGCATTGGTGGGCACAAGGCTGCATTGGTGGGCACAAGGCTGCATTGGTGGGCACAAGGCTGCATGGTGGGCACAAGGCTGCATTGGTGAGCACTGGGCACAGGGCTGCATGGTGGACACAAAGCTGCATTGGTGGGCACAAGGCTGTATTGGTGGGCACAAGGCTGCATTGGTGGGCACTGAAAACAAGGCTGCATGGTGGGCACTGGGCACAAGGCTGCATTGGTGGGCATAAGGCTGCATGGTGGAAACAAGACTGCATTGGTGGGCACAAGGCTGCATGGTGGGCACAAAGCTGCATTGGTGGGCACAAGGCTGCATGGTGGGCACTGGGCACAAGGCTTCATTGCTGGACACAAAGCTGCATTGGTGGGCACAAGGCTGCATTGGTGGGCACTGGGCACAAGGCTGCATGGTGGAGACAAACCCGCAGAGGAAGACGGACAGGACGAGAGGGCAGGTGAGCTTACACTTTAATGGCTACTGGAGCGATACTAAAAAAAATCCATTTATTTAAATAGGCAGAGGGATTTGGGATAGTGCGCAGGTAACTTTCTCCTTTGTTTTTTATTGTATGTATTGGGGCATTGTTGCAGGAGTACAGGGCTTAATATTGTATATTTTTATGCATTTTATACCCATTGTCAGGATATATAAAGTGATATATATATATATATATATATATATCATTGCGTTTTATAGTTGGCCCCCCTACTTTTGTCCCTGTCCCCCCATGTGCCCCCCCTAAATAAGAAAGCTGGAGACGCCACTGACTGATTCTTATTATAGAAGTAATCATTACCCTCGAGTATCGGTTTATTATGCTGTGCCAGACTTGTAGCCGCTGAAATGATTTGCTGTGTTCTGTTCCATTTTTTGAACTGTTAAAGTTCATGTAAATGTGCACTGCATGGTGGCATCATCACGCAAAGACTTTTTTTTTTTTTATTTGTTTTTTTATTTTAACGTTACACTTCTGTCAAAAAAGCAATATTCCTGGAATGTAATTTGGTTTTACTTAAATAAAGACGCTATATAATGACTAAATCAGTGTTTAAAGGAGAAGTCCAGCTTAAGGTTTTTAGGCTGGTCTTCTCCTCTGGGTCACAGGAGTGCAATTCGTTTTGCACTCCCGTGACCCGTTTTCAGCGGAGAGGGGTCTGAAGCTCTCCGCTGACGTCACTGCCATTAGTTGGGGCAGTGCGTCATTAGGATTCCAAGTCGTGATCCGCCAGCTGCCCTGATTGATGGCAGTCTCACTGAGCCGTTGAGACAGCCTCTCCCTGCCCTTCCACAGCTCAGCGCTCCAATGAATATGGAGGAGCAGAGAGGAAAGACGTTGACTAACAGTCAGCAGCTTTCCTCTTGGGGATCTGTGAGAACCAAGCCATTAGCGATGTTCGGTGGCTCGGTTCTCAGTGCAGAGACGGCGGGGGACAGATGGAGCATCGGTCTGATGCTCCATCCACCGAGGTAAGTATGAATAAAAAAATATATATATATATAACACATACTTACAAATAATAACATATTCAATTCTTCACTCCAGGAGCATATAATGAGTTTGGAAATTGTAGAGAAATGCTTAAATAATGCATTACAATTTAACTAAACCAATTAGATTTTAGATGACTAAAATGAGTTTTAGCCAACTAAAATGATTTTAGTCAACTAAAATGTACTGGAGATTTTAATCGACTAAATACGACTAAAACTAAAACAAATGCAGAAGACTAAAATGGGACTAAAACTAAAATGGCATTTTAGTCAAAAGACTAAAGCCTCGTACACACAATTGGATTTTCCGACAACAATTGTTGTCGGGAGCAGTGATCAGTGTCGTGTCACACGTAGCCACGCCCCCCCACAGTTAGAATCACTCCCTACGACATACTTAACCCCTTCACTGCCCCCTAGTGGTTAACCCCTTCACTGTCATTGTCATTTACACAAGAATCAATGCTTTTGTATAGCACTGATTATTCGCTGTATAAATGACAATGGTCCCAAATATGTGTGAAAATGTCCGATGTGTCCGCCATAATGTCGCAGTCCAGATAAAAATCGCAGATCGCCGCCATTACTAGTAAAAAAAAATGCCATAAAACTATCCCCTATTTTGTAGACACTATAACTTTTGCGCAAACCAATCAATAAACGCTTATTGCGATTTTTTTTTTTTACCAAAAATATGTAGAAGAATACGTATCGGCCTAAACTGAGGAAAACATTTTTTTATAGATTTTTTTGGGGATATTTATTATAGCAAAATGTAAAAATTAATGGTTTTTTTTTTTCAAAATTGGCACTATTTTTTTGTTTATAGCGCAAAAAATGCAGAGGTGATCAAATACCACCAAAAGAAAGCTCTATTTGTGGGGAAAAAAGGACATCAATTTTGTTTGGGAGCCAATTAGAAACAATTAGAAACAATCAGCCTAACAGCTGTGTCTACTAAGCCACTTTATGGGGAAAATGTTCATGACTGACTGGAGTGTGCCTTTCACCCGCTTCATGCTCGGAATTATTGAAGACTAAAAAATATTAAGATCCCTCCCAATCCTGTCCTGGATGTATTAGTTCATCTATGATGATCCATTCTCCTCTTGGGTTGGGTTTGTCATCTCTAAATCTCGTTCTCATCAGAGAAATGTTCCGGCACAATTCACAGCTGTAGCAGAGATTCTTCCTCAGGGGTCATCATATGATAACTTTTAGTCCTGGCCGGAGGGATTGCAACTTTTCCCGTTCTCTATAAGCTTCATATGACAAATGACTGTTTTTGATCCTAGAAGAGAGGATAAAAATGGTCATCAGATTTCAACAGATCACTGTAATATCCTTTATTGCCTGAGTTTTCCCTAATATTATTATTATTCACAGGCCTAATTACTGATAACGGACCTCTTACAAAATGACTAACATTTTGTACATCCTTTAACAGCCAATCAGGATCTGCCTTTCCAGAACCTGAACACTGAGAAATTATTATTATTATTATTATTATTATTATTATATTAATTTATGGGGCTATAATTATACCCCTCTATCCAGAATCTTTTATATCAGAGTGTATGTTATGCTTTATAATACACCAAAACCTGCACAGATTTATGGGCAGAGATGCAGAATGACATGATGGTGGACACTGAGATGAATACACATACATGGACAGACAGATACACCTGGGGTATTCTGGGTAAAATAAAGTCGCACCGTTAAAACACTTATTCTCATTTTGATCAGAGATATGAACGTGAGATCAACGTGTCAACCGTAATTAGCCCCATGATTGGAAAGAAATAATCAGGAATCGGTGTGAAGGAAGTCAGTGTGTAAAGTGCTGCGTAAATTGACAGCGCTATATAAGTACCTGAAATATGTACCTGAAATAAAACGACAGACATGATTTGCAGGAGAGGAGAACCATCAAGGATGGAGGTAAAGGACAGGTACTCTTCTTATGCCCTGTACACACGATAGGATTTTCCGACAACAAAATCCATGTTTTTTTTCAGATGGATGTTGGCTCAAACTTGTCTTGCATACACACGGTCGCACAAATGTTGTCGGAAATTCCGATCGCCAAGAATGCGGTGATGTACAACAGAAAAATTAAGTTCAATAGCCAGTGCGGCTCTTCTGCTTGATTCCGAGCATGCATGGAACTTTGTGCGTCGGAATTGTGTACACACGATAGACTTTGCGACAACGGATTTTGTTGTCGGAAAATTTGAGATCCAGATCTCAAATTTTGTGTGTCGGAAATTCCGATGGAAAATGTCCGATGGAGTCTACACACGGTCGGAATTTCCGACAACAAGCTCCCATCTAACATTTTCCTATCGTGTGTACAGGGCATTACTGTGTTTACATGTCATGGTTCTGTCTGTTCCTGTGAATGAGCTGTGCACTACAGTGTTAATTTCATCAACTAAAATATTTTTGTCGACTAAATTAACACTATTTTAGTCGACTAAAATATGACTAAAACTATTCAGTTGACTAAAATATCACTTAAAAAAAAGGGGAATTTTAGTTAAAAGACTATGGCTGAAAAAAAAAATCTAAACATGATGCCTAAATTAACACTGAACTACCACATAAGGACAATTAGGGGGCATCTACTAATCTGCTGAAAGAAAAAAATAGGAAAAAGGATTTTCTTTTTCTTTTCTTAATATTTATTGTTGGTATTATATTTAGGTATTATGTGCAATGGTATTACAGCCAATATAGTTTACAGTTTTTGTTTTTTTATTATTTAAAGTTGCACTTATATTTGTCAAAAAGCAATATTTTTATTTGTTTTTGAAACTTGGTTTTATTCCTAAAGATGTTCTATATCACAACGGCTAAATATGTGTCTGTAGTGCATGTTCAAACCTTACAGTGGATGTAAATCCTCTCCTATAGCCAGTGAAGTGAACAGCCTCAGATAATACACAGAGATGAAACAAATCCTCCTACATAAGTTTTACATGTACTGTATATCTGCTGTCTTCCGCTTTATATATTCTTTAGAAAGTGCACATCATGTTAGAGACTCTCCCTTCTTGTTCAGCACTGGGAGTGGATTCTTGGCACACAGCCAAGACAGTTGATTGGAGCAAAGGCACACACCCCCACTCCACATAGGCAGAAACTTCCAGAGCTGTGCTGTGACAAGTCAAGCTCTCTGCTAATCCATCTATAACAATCTCCCTCAAAACAAATTTCAGGCTATTTTTATCTTGGTTAACAGAGAACTTGTCAGAAGTTATCATGCTGATAACAGAGCAATGAAACAGCAAAAACACATGGGACTCAGGGCTTTGGAGAGAGATAAAAAAACACTACAGATATATGTCAATTTTCATTAATCATGTTTACATCCACTTTAATACCAAAAATAATAACATGTTATTAGATTGTTACTCCAGGAGTATATTATGAGTTTGGCAATTCTAGAAAAAATGCTTAAGTAATGCATTGCAATTTAACTAAACCCATTGATCAGGTCCACCGCATACCAAGCACACTCAACCCTGCCGTTGTCCAACCTAGAGATGTACTATGTAGTGTGCATTTTTATAAATGTAAAGAGGAAATCCTACATAAAGCACACAATCATGGTCCCGTGGACTCTAATGGTGCCCAAATTACGCTCTATTCTGTTCTCTCCCCGAACTCTTGCAAGTCGGAGATCCTTACAGTCGGAGGGCCCTGAGCTGGTATAACTTATAATTGGAGGTATCCTTTCCATCTTTCGGCACGTAAAAATGGCCATGCCTATAAATTTCAATCACCATTGGACCTTCTAGCCTCTATGAAAATTTGGACATCCTGCAAGTGGAACATGACCCTTGGCCTGATCCCCCCATGTCACATCTCTGTCACATCCCTGAGCTTCTGCTGTGGGAACCATGGATTCCAGCAAAATCTCCATCACATTGTAATTATTCCCTTATAATTATGGTCTGAGAGATTTTTGGTGAACACAGACTTTATTTGGTACACTGACCTTATCTGCTATAAGGAGTTTATCCAGTGGAAGGGATTGAGAAGAAAAAGAAAGGGAGAGGGGGAGGTGAGCAGGGAGGAAGGGGAGGAAAAAGGGAAATGTGGGTGAGGGGAAGGAGGGTGAGAGGGAGGGGTGAATAATAGGGTTGTCCCGATACCACTTTTTTAAGACCGAGTACAAGTACTGATACTTTTTTCAAGTACCCGCCGATACCGATTACCAATGATTTTTTTTTAATGTCATGTTACAGTTTGACTGATGGGCACTGATAGGTGGCACTGATTGATGGCTGGCACTGATAGATGGCACTGACTGATGGGGACTGAAAGATGGCCCTGATAGATGGCACTGACTGATGGGCACTGATAGATAGCAATGATAGGAAGCACTTATGGGCACTGATAGGTGGCACTGATAGGTGGCACTGACAAGTGGCTGGCACTGATGTATGGCACTGAGAGGTGGCACTGACAGGTGGTTGGCACTGATGGCTGGCACTGATAGATGGCACTGACAGGTGGCTGGCACTGATGGCTGGCACTGTAGGGCACTAATAGATGGCACTGATAGGTGGCACTTATGAGCACTGACAGGTGGCTGGCACTGATGGATGGCACTGATGGGCAGGCACTGAAATGCAGCAATAAATGACACGAGGAAAGGATTTCTTTTGCAATGCTATGCTGTGACGCCCATCTTGGTAAACCCTGCACTCGGCCACGGTAAGCAGCAGCAGACATCTTGTTACACCCAGCCCAAACTATATGGGCTGGGTGTAACAAGATGTCCGCTGTTGGCTTACTGTGGCCAAGTGCACGGTGTACCAAGATGGGCATCGGGATGTCCAAGCTGACGGCGACTGAATGTGATGACTCCGGTCACTGATCCTGATGCGGCTGCGCCCTGTGCCCTGCACCCTGCCAGCTTACCTAGCTAATTCCACTGCATGTGAGGACTTGCTCTCCGCCTGTTAGCTATTCTATGGGAACCTCTACCTCAAGCGCACATCTATGTGCCAGACGTCTCGCAGGGATTCCCTGACAGGCAATGCATTTTGGTATAGAAAGAGGCCGGCGCCAAACCAGCTATGGGTACTTATGCTTCCTCTGACACTGGGCTTCTTGACCTGAACTGAGAGCGATCCTCATCCAGGTCCCCAGCTAGCAAAAATGGCATCAATTGAGCTTCTAGCCCTTCTGCCAAGCTCACAAATTCAGAAACAATTCAGTATAGCCACTCTCCATTCTAACAAGGCATAGGTGCAATCTAAGTCAAACTCAGTTCTCATATCTACATGACAGGACCTTTGTTCTGGCACAGCCTTCCTCACCAGCTGCCATCGGTCTACTCGACACGGGGTATCTCTACCACTGTACACAGCTCCAACCGACTGCTTTGCTCTTGACCCCAAACAGCTCCTGCGGCTTAGTCTATCCTTCCTTCCGCTCTTGACTCATCACACGACTTGCTTGAATGAGCCCCCAAATGTAGCGCCACCCCCCATGAGGGCTGCTTAAAGATGATTGACCCCAAGAATTGCCCTGACCTTGCAAGTCCCCTGACACTTCTGACACTCTGGGTTCAGACATTTCTGAATGACAATGCAATTATATAGACACTAGATTATGACACAGTAATCAAGTATATTTTTACTTAGAGTTCTGCAGTCAGACAAA